>CM046069.1:70104584-70696662 GCA_025215515.1 Schistosoma japonicum
AACGTGATTCCGATAATTTTATTAATCCTGATTTAAAGGAATTGATTGTGTGTTTGTGATTTAATTGAAGTTTGATGGTTCTGATATTTCGAAACTTTTATTGCATGTGAAATAAAACGGACACATATGTATATATAAAAGATAGATTAAACTGAACCACTTTGATGTTTAGTGATGCATCTTGATGGAGCAAAAGTAAACCCGGTGGAGTTGTGTTAAAATCCGAAACTAGCTGTCAAAAAAATGATTATTTTTAGTATTAAGCCATTACTCAATATCACTTCAGTCTTAGGAACTTTACTAAGAAAAATATCAATAAACGCAACATCATGAGGTCACAATCAAAATCTGTCAGTCTAAAAAGAGATAAACCAAACAGATATTACAAAATTTATTTACATCGAAACATGGTCACATTAAAACAAGAATAATGTGTTTATTTGTTTCAAGAATTTAGAATGCAAAACGAGTACGTATATCTTCAAGACGTTTAGCAATATCACTAGGTGTTTTATCCATTTCTTCAGCAATTGATCTTTGTTTACTTCCTTCTAAAGAGTTGAAAATTTCACAGAGATCACCATCGATTACATTCTGAAAAGTAATGTGGAAATTAGCAGTTTGACTGTGTTGTATTTAACAAGATGTTGCAAGGAAAATATCATTATTATTATCATTAACAAATTAAAAAACTTCACACGGCTAAAACTACTACGAAATAGGTAAATCAACAAGAAAGTCGTTTGATTGTTGATTATTCTCTTACAAGAAGGATATTAGTTTGCTTGGAATCCAGGCAGTGTGTGTAATACTTACAAAACGCAAAGCACGCAAATTAGTAAATAGGTGTCAATAGTTGGTGCGCTAATAAAATATGTATGTTTGTGTATATCGGTGGGTGCTCATCTTAAATGGAAGTAGAATTTAGTTTCATATTTAGTATTAGTTTTATAAAACCTAAAAAGCTGTGCATTGAAAAATTCATAACAATAAATATTTACTTTTTTCTAATTAAGTTAGGTTTAAACTAAAACGTTTTCATTTCACAAAAAAAAGCACATAGGAAATTGTATTTCCAAGGAATGAAAGCAGATATGTGTTACTTTTTTAAAAGTCAAACATACTCTAACGGGATAGTGCTGTGACCGATAATGTACGTGTTCCCGACCAACCAATGATAGTCCTTCGGCCCTCATATGTAACTCCAAATGTTGAAAGAAATCATAAGCATCTCGAGAAGCGAATGGAACCAACATTCCAATACTGCCAGACAATGTTGAATAAACAATACCCTCAGAACCGCCAGGAATTAAAGTAGCTTTCTGCAAAGTAGTTACAACCTCACCGACATAGAAATGGCATAGCACCTAAAATAGGGGAAAATACAGTAAGATAATTCGAACATACGTCACACTTTTGACTTGCTCCGCCAAGGAAACCTCTATCCCAAAGAGCGCGATTACCACTAGGGTCATCTTCAATATCATCGATAACGTTTGGTGGTAAACGTAAGATGGAAACATTTCCGAATTTATCTGAAACTGCTACCGTTGAAGCATCTAATACAGTTAGATGTGTAATCCAACGCGGATTGGTATCGTCTGCAAATATGACTAACTGGCTATCTGACCGAGGTCTGTAACGAACCCAATGGACACTTTCTTGAACATCTGTTACAATTATTCGACTTCCCACTGAATAAATACCATTTATTAGAGTAGGAATATGCTAAAACAAAGTAATCAAAAGGAAGGGTATTGTTACTAAATTTAAAAATATCAAATTCAAAACAGTAAACCGTATAAACCAACTCATTCCATAATTCATTACTGATTGAGAAGTCATAAAATGTCTCGATTACACTAATGCTTATTGAGATAAAGTAATTTTATTGCGAATGATACAGTAACGGACAGAATTTAACATATGTATTAAGAAATGTGGTTGCTTAATTTATGCAAGCGATACCAAACAAATAAAACTCCGATCTGACCAATTGATAGCCTTACTTAAGACCCTTTAAAAAGAGGCAATATTAATAAAATTACTAATAAAGTTGTCATCAAGATATAAGCATTTTTGACAAATAAATACTTTATAATATTAACTATTTTATATATTTGATGATATCTCTCTTGTGACTTTCTGTTACATTTTGAATTCAATACCAATGACTAAGGTACATAAACGTTAATTTAAAATAAAATTGCCCATTAGGTAAACTATATAGTTTCAATCATAAATACTTTAGAAAAATGTGATGGTATATGACAGGATTAATTATATTGGTGAGCCTATACTTGAAAAATAGCGCATAAGTGTGTACCGATAGTCAAACACTTGAACTTTAAGCACTATAATCTAATATGGAGTTTTAACTAATTCCTATTTATATAGAAAAGTGGAATCGAAAACTCATACAAGGAAAGTTTGAAACTCGAGTAGGAAGCATTTTATTTAAAATAAGTTCCAAATCTATGAATACAACAAATAAGCAACTAGTTGGCTCTAGCATCCAACAAAAGCATACTTTGTTTTCACATTTTTTCAGCAACTTTTTCTTCCCCAAGTCATAAATTCGTAAACGGTTGCCAACACCTACAAGAAGGCGACCTTGAAAAGAGCATAATGCTGCCGGGAAGTCATCGACTGGTGTTTCGTGGAGAAATTCAAGACGCTCTCCATTGTTCCAAATTCGATATGTTCTTAAACAACCACCAGAACATGAGCGTGGATTGAGAATAAGATCTTTGACAAGAGCCACGACAAGGAATTGTTCAGCTGGACTAATTAACATTGGATAAGACAAATAAAAGAAAAATATACTCAAATGTGTTTGTAATTCATGAAACAGGCATATCATATTGTCAGAAGTGGGTTAATACATTATTACAACGGTTAGTGAAACGGTTCAGAAATGTTATTAATGGATAATGTAGAAAACAAAATTTGAAATCTTCACATTATGAATTGACCTTAGTTTGAAAATAAGAAACAATGGTTATTTCTCCCTAATATGAATCTCGCTGGCAATGAGCATCCATGACTAATTCGGTGAAATAAACCAGGGGAGCTTTAGGTATCGTGGTGAACACTTAATCTTCACACCACTGAGTGGGTTTTTGATAGTTTAGAATCCTAACTTCAATTGTCTGACGATACTAAGCGACCTCGTCAAATGTCACCCTATCATATATCCGACTTGAATGAACTTCTTTGAAGCTAGAAATGTAAAATAAAATAGACATCAGTGCTCTTGAACGCTTTAGGTTTGATCTCTGATGTGGCGGCAGATGTGCGCTGTTGAGAAGTAATACATTAGGATGAAATAGTTATCAAGTGTTTCCAGGCATTTAATGGTTGTATAATTAAAGTCGGATCGTGATGTGAAACTTCAAGTTCGGAAATGTGAGGAAGCTAAACAATTTACTTGCCGTCACATTCTGAATATCTTACTTTTAACTACCTCATATCAATATGATGATATCCAATACCTAGTAACGAATAAGGGCAATCAATAATTACCTTTTAATGAACTCAAGGATCTACTTATCTACCTGTCTGTTCGCCTATCTAATCTATAGAATTCATTCATCTATCTATCTATCATCATCATCTGGCGATACTTACAGGAAACAGAGACCCATTTACTATTATTTTACATACTAAACAACTTTTAGTGAAAACGACTAAGAAAATTCAGAGTATCTACATACAGAAAAAGGCAACATAAGTTGTCAACCTTACTGATTATTGAATTTGACAAACGTCAGTGCATGAGCAGCTTCATTTTGTGGGAATCTAACTATTTGGCATGTGCTTCCATCCAATGGTTTAAAGCATCTCAGTAAACTAGCCCACATACCAGGTCCAGCTTTTGGAGCACCAAATATTGCTTCAGGAAGATTTTCTGAAAGAAAAGCAGCAGCAGATTCTTTAGCTAGAGCCATATCTTCGGAAGTTCCACCATGAGCAGAGGCTATCATTTTCTTTAGAACAAAATAATAAAGAAAGTATTCATGTCTTAAGAAATATTAATGCTCTTAAGAATGTGTTATGAACAACAGTTTGGTGATTCGAAGGTATTTTGGATTGTTAAGACAAATAATGAAATGGTGATCTATAAATGAAAGTAATGATAGAACGTGCCGTAATGACAACAGTTCTCGAGATAGGAATATTGATTTAAGTCTTCCGAATGAACTGAAATTGGAAGAGTAGACTATTTATCTAACAAAATAATTCACGTATATGTAAAATATTGAACAAAAAATAATATGGTTAAATATTACTAGTGATTTTCTGCATTACTGCTAATACTTCTACTATCGCTATCACTCTTGGATTTGAACTGACAGTTGCAACCTCTGTGCTGATGTGGTATGGCAACCTGAACTGATGTACGTACGTACGAAGTTCTGTGTTGTATCTGTCTGTCTGTCTATTACTAGTGATTGAACAATATATATATTATAGGTCATGCAACTGCCAATCTGACTAAAATCTGATTATCAGACTTAATTCTTGACTGACACATAAAAATATGCCATCAGTGTGTCGCGATTTTTAATTTTCGAAACATATTTAGATGCGGAATATATGCGCCTGTATTATAAATAAGAGGGTAGAGATACTGGAAACCCAGGCAAGTAAAAGAAATGCTCCATTTTCTGAGAAAAGTGATACAAATTCAGTATAATAATAGTAAGTTCTGTTTAAGAAAACAAAAAGTGGCATTATACATATGCATTTAGTTTTCAAGCCAGTGATAAACACATACTTTAGTTCTGCGCTGGAAGTTCCACAATTACGAGAAAAGAAGCTTCAATTTGACTTGTATCAATAAGACAGATTATTTTTAAGAAATTATTTCTACAAAGGAAACATACTTAGCTGCAAATAAAACAGCAGTAAGATTACAGAATCATATCCTATCTAAGCTACTGACGTGTAAAATCATGCATTATAACTATGGCTTGTGTTTTGTCTGAGGAATCATTTACTATGATACAATTATTATGTATGAGTTTCATAAAGTAAAAGTACGCTTTACTAAGGTTAAGAGCGCTTAAAGCATGTATACTCCACGGTTTAAAAGAACAATTTATTATCTACCTAGAACGGAAAATTTTCTGGAAAAATCAATAATTACCTCAGCCATTTGACGCTTATGGGTATTTTTGACATCATCTGTATAGCTATTGTGATCCGTTTCAATTATGTAAGCAATATTGGAATCTGGATGGAAAACAGCTTTGCGAGGTGTATATTGGAGTGGATAACTGATTTGATTAAATACTGCACCAAGTTTTTCAAGTGCCATAATCCTGTATAATTGTGAATTATGCAACAAATGCAGCAAGTAAAATCATTAGCAAACTTAATTACAATACGAAATTTTATTCACATCTCGATAAACTGCCAAAGTATATACATTTAGTAGTTGGAATATTCTTTATTCATTTAATGAAGCACACATATCTAAGCCCAACACTGGATTCAAAAAAATGCTTAATTAAAGAAAGGAAATTATGGACAGCATTTATATCCTCATCTGCAGGTTAATGAACTACAATACGAACCGATAGTGATATACGACAGTTTCTAACCTGCTAACAAATAAGTTAATCAATATTCCTATCACTCTCTTGTGCATAAGAACTATCGTAACCACAATTTGTGAAACCCCAACGTGACCACTGAGTTTCACAAAACGTTTACATTTCTTTTGCTCAAGTATTTTTTAAGATTAAACATCTCTGCTTACAATAAATAAGATATTACAAGTACTTACCGTAAAGAATTGTTACAAATTGCAACAATACCTTCTGGACATTGTTCCGAAGAGAAACCAGAGGCATATTCTAACGCTTCATAAGAGAGTGGTATGAGATGAAATCGATTTTGATATGCATAACTAAGCCAGGAACGGCTAGAAACTGATAGAACGGCTTCGCCACCTTGCATCATTATGCGAAATAACTTTACAGGACGAGTACCTAGATATCGTGTGCGTGTGTCAGACAGCTCACCAGTAACAGGATCCAGAATAACTCGCAATAAGACACCATTTATTAAACCAATATTCATGTAAAGAATACCGCCTGAGGGTATCGCTTCTGAATCGCCGTTGTCTGTAGAAGGAGATGGTTCGTTTGTTCCCATTTCAACTATGCATAGGGACTCAGGAGTGGATGGTATTCCTTGCATTGTGAGGGGAGTGAGACAATCCTAAAATTTTAAGATTGAAACTGGTAAAAGATTGATGGCATATTTTAAAAGTTTCTGGTACTTAACTTCATATAAGTGGGACGATAAAACACAAAAAGGTATTCAACAAGTGTTTAAGGTTCTGTACGCAGATATATAAACTCTTTTACGAGATCAGGGAAATAAGTTTTTTCAACTGTAGTTAAATTTTTCTAGAATGCCATTATTAACTTTAAAGTAGGCTATTACGCTTAAAGTAATAACTGAAGTGAAGCAATAACAGAACACAACATATTAAATAGCATACTAAAATCCGATGTTGGCGTTGTGACAAGAGATGCAGGATTGTGTAGACAAAGAAAACCATCTCCAGGCCTGGTACCTGCTGTATTTTGTGTAACAATGAAAAACTGATTATAACTATTTGCCCATTTTAAAAGATTCAGATTCTGGAATGCAGCATGCTTCGTTGTATTTATGTAATTTAACTGCTTATTATTTAATGCATAAGAAATAGTTGCTGCAGGGAGGAAGAAACCGTGATTAGCATCTGGAGGAAATTCATTCCAATGTAACGAAACTCATAAGCAATGATGACTTGACGTAGAGCAGGCAAGGTGATAATTAGTTCAATATTACGCTTTCTGGATAAACCTGGTTTAATTGCCAGACAATGAGGAGTAATAACTGTTTTATTTTGCGTTTTAGGATCTAAAGAATAAATTCTTAAGAAACTGAAGGGAACCCGTGCGTACCATGGTATTAGAGCAAAATAAACTAACATCATATGTAAATCAGCTCGGTTAGTGAGACGAACTTTAACCCCACCTCTTACATCCCCAGAACTAGTAATATGTTTGGTAACTAAAACAAGAGACAAATGCTGTGAAGTGGACTTTTTTCCAGTAGTTGTAAAACGAAACGATGGGAATGATGGAGAAAGATCTTTTGTCAAATATACAGCCAGAACATGATTATCAGGATAATCGATTTTTAACACATAATGTGAAGGGAGACTAGTATCTTTATATGAGGTAAGGATAAACACGAGACTAGAGTTTGCTGCATCACGTGTTTCTTGGAGCTCGGAACTGATAATACTTTTAATAGATCAAGGAGACGTTATTTTTGCGAACATCAAACTTCGATCAAAGACAATCGTTAGTATTTCCGTTAGCTATAATCCTACAGCATAACATTCTAAATCCAAGCATGTTTGTCTAACTCCAATGGTAATTGCATTGTAATTTGACTCAAACATTGACGTAGGCCGTAGCAAGCTTCCTAAATCGACGAACGATTTACACGGTAGACATTTGGTCCATAGAGACAAATTTTCACTGCATAGAGCCCCACCGGGTAACTGAGAATATTTGATCTCACCGAAAACTTTACGGAATTCCGATACACCAAGTGACTTATAAGAGAGAACTGGAGAAATAGCATTGTAACCCGAAACTACTCATTTATTTAAAAACAAAGAAGTGGTGTGAATGGGGACCAAAATAGATGTGCCACATAATTAGGAGCACAATACTGTAAGAAATAAAGACAGAAATGTGATCTTAAAAAAAACCAAACTTTAATAAAATACAAGAAAATTCTAAGGTAAGAAACACAGTCCTGGTAGAAAAACAGTCGGGAAAAACTTCATTCCATAGAGAATGATCGCAGTGTTTTTATGTACATTTTAACAGGAAACTGTATCAGGATGCCAACTGGTTTTGGCCCATGTCCGCACCAGATAAAGTCTCAAGCAACGAACTTGTACTAGGACCTCAACGAAAAAGTCGGGTAGGACTGACAGTATTCAGTTCTAAGCGACTATCATTTCACGTCATCATCTAATAAACAGACAACTTCTCCATTTTTCAAACCAGTTTTAGAGTCCTCAAATAAGAACGACATGGAAATCGTTGGGATGACATTTACAAAACATGACAAAGCTACAGAAGCCAGTGTTTCAACATAGCGACATCAATTGGGTTGTGATCACTACATCTAAACACACATTAACAAACCTCAGCATTACTAACATGACGTTGCCACACGATGTAAGTAGTCATTTGAAGATATATGTGATCAGACAGAGAGACGCCGAACATCCACAGCTCGGAAATAGAAGGTTCCACAAGCATAGAGTAGAACTGCGCTTAACGAAGCGTTGTTAACTCAGTCTTTCATAGTCACACGCAAATCAAGTCAGCGCCAAGAATGGTTCCGTTCAGGATAAGCCTATCTGGATTTGATTATCTGTAGACTAAAACATCAGCATTAACAATAATCCCGGTACATGAACTTATCGACTACTTCACCACAAACGGTGAAAGTAAGTACACATTTGTGTCAGTAATGCAGAAATACTATGCATGTCCAAGGTGCAAAGTACGTGTTATGCACACAACAACTAATTGCGACCTGAAAAAGTGAGATAAATAGGGATTGTGTTATAAATAACTAGAAAATATTATCCGCATACTCTAAACCAGTAAGTTTTCCCAGATGCAATAAATCCATACTATTAACATGTACTACTGTACATGTACTGTACTGTTTAAAAAGTGCGATAAAGAAAAGTTGAATAGGAATCGTGAAATCAGAGGCCTGACTGCATTACACTGGCATTAATCAACACTAATATTTCACAGACTATAAAACACAACCAACTCCACTACCACATTAAAAGCCTGGCAAAAATATGCATCATCTCAAGTGAAGACATCAACAATATTAACTCTCTCCTAACTCTGATCACCAGGACACATTATCATGAATTAATACAACCAACGACATAAACTAGTTGAAAACATCTTAATAACAAAACAAACTGGTACTCAGTGAGAAATAGTTAGAGAGCTTTTATAAGATATATGTACTTCTGTGGTACGCTTTTTAATGACAAGCTGGAATACGCTTTCTTGATCTATGAGGTCTATTTTAAATCCAAGTTACACGACTTTTGTTGGACGTTGGTAGGTATGCTTGTGTCCTGGAACATGTAGGGTGGAGGGGTTGAGGATTTGATCAATGCATTCGCCATTAGGGTAATTTAGAGATAGTCGGTAAATGAAGGGTAGATAGAGTTCAGTCGAACTGTTCCTGAAAGTGCTCTTCCAATCCGTCTAACCTTCCAGATTTAGAGTAGATCATTGTCGAATCATCTTCTGAAATAGACTTGGTAATAGCCGAATTTCTAATGCTGATTTCTTTGACAAGTCGGAACTGTTGTCTAGTATTATCAATCGCAGTAGTGGTTCCTACCGCTCTAGCTTTGCTGCCAGCAACTGCTCATGATACTTGCGTAGACATTTTGCTAGTCTGCTTTTAAGTTGTACTCGCCCTTTATCATTCTCCAAGCCTACGGGAATGAGTTTTCGAACCACCACTAATTCATCAGAAGTTCCTGAAATCAATTGGCACTTCCCATTGTTTTATTTAGGTTGGACACAGATACCATTGCTGTATTTATAGCTGTTTTAAAATCGTCTCAAGTTTCTGTGAGATGAACCTGCTCGACAAGAACGACTATGTGATTAACTAACCCTTCTTTGAATGAATTCTTGGCATTTTCATTCTTAAAATGACATCCAAGGAGTTTTTAGGTTACGACGTTTCTGCGTCCAGTAAAACTCATGAGAATGCATGCTCTCAATACAGAATGGTCAAGGTCTAAATATAAGCTTTAGAATGGACGGCAGTCCTTTACAGAGCCTCCATGACGATGGCTGATATGGTTTACTTATGTCCGTCGTGTTGATGTTGAAGGACACTATATCACACCACCTCTCCTTACACAACAAGTTTGTACTTGCTAAGAATAAACATATTTGTGAGACGGTTTGTACTATCTGTTCCTTGGAATGGGATACGGAAAAACTTACGTAATTGACATTAAGCTCGATTTAGCTCGTCGAATCGGGCATTAAAATCCCCTGCTTCGATTGCTATGTATGAGCGTCTAGCTTTCTGTAAGAGGCTAGAAAACTGCTCGTAAAATTCGTTTTTTACTCCGTCCGACCTGCGGTCAGTGTGTGTCCTTATATTCTTGAGTTCTTACTGTGTCCTTTAAACGGACATCACATAAAGGACTTTAGACAATAACCTAACCAACAAGTGCCTGGTCTGCTCGTAATCTTGATGCTAAACATACACCAGCAAGGCCACGAGAACTTGTCGCCAGATCCGCAGATAAACGGAGAGTGAATTGAGCTGTATCTACGTACTGACTGGATGAGGCTAATGGATGACCACGCTAGATATTTGTATGAGTGTTTCGGAGACACAATATGTATAAATTGCAAATGATTCTAGGGTATGGGCTAGTGAGGCCTATCAAGAGATTTGACAATTTGCACATTAAAAGTTCCAACACAAAGTCTAGAGCCCAGTTTCAAAAAATTTGGAATAGCACTTCGTAAACACAAACCATTAGTACTAATAGCACGTGTGAGAGAGGTTGGGGAAGGATGAGCGTTAGGAGCTAAAGTAGCAGAAACATTAGAAGGAGAATGGATTAGATCGTGAACAGAGTGATCTCAAGTGCTGTTATATGTGTAACGAAGATTATCACTTCCCTGATCCCCACACTGTCTTATCACTTTTCGATAGACCTGGTTGACAAGATAAAACTGTAAGGAGTGGCTGTTTCAGTCAATATATCCCGATCGGGTAATCACGATAGGCAAGCCCGATAGCTATTTGAGATAAAATGTTACTCCATTCTCTAAATCAATCATACAACTACGTTTAAGAAGACAAAAACAACTACTCAACAATATTGACTGGATTGCAAATTTCCGATACACACGGCTTTAGCTTGCTAGTTTAAGGGCGACAATTACCAAAAAGATTGCAGTAGCGAAACACTTCGGTTCAAACAATCAGGGATTATAACTAAACAGATGAGGCTGAAAATCAAATACGTGAGTTTGTATTCCGTTAATCAATTACATAAGCCATACTCACTAAGTGCAGACGAAAAAACGCTGCTTCAGAATGTATACCTCAAAAATGTAACAAACATCCATAGTAAGATATGCTATCAAGCCCAGATAAGGCAAAACGGTGGAGACTAACCGATGGGTCCAGTGACAAAATACGGACTGTGTTATCAGCCAAACCCACAGCAAGAAATCGAGAACGCTGTTCGTTTGCGGGAATTCTCCCAAGAGCCATACAAATAACATCTGCAGGCATCTCTTTTCTTTCAGTGTATTCGTTTAATTGGCCAGTCATATCCATTTCAAAATAAACTAGCTCACCACCTGTAAGTGCTATAACAACCTGCCGACGATTAACGGCACACTTAGTAATGGTTTTCTTTCCAGGCGCGCGCCACACATTCACTCGCTTGTCAGCCCTTATATGACGAATCCCATCTGGATAAACTTGAACAAGTGCATCATCGCCCAACTGTGAACAAGTAAGTGTGGGAGTTGTACCTAGAAACCCCGAGTCAGTGACTTCTTCAACTGTTTCTCCAATGGACAACACCAGTGTTGCGTTAACAAACGATACAATAATGTACGCATCGTAATCCTCTAGAAATAATAGTAAATATAAAACATATCACTCACTGAATTTTAATAAATGATTTTTTGAATAACGTCAGGACATCATAATTTTACTTAATGCAATTGCTAAATTTGGTGTGGGTATGACTGAAACGAAAATAAACGTTATTTATGGCTACACCATACATATCGCGTCTAATAATTTATTTGGTTTTAGCGTAGTAAGTTTCATAAAATAAGTAATATCAATGGAAATTCTCAGTAATGTCAAATGAAACAATCATGATTTCGCAATACATCACATAAACCGACTCGCAAAAATTTGTGGTCGAAATAGATACACTAATTCTCTCTAGACAGCTAAACATTGACTAGTGCCTTTCCTGATACTCCGGCTGTCTTCAATCATTTACAAGGAAGGTACCTGAAGCTTGATTATGGTAACAAGACGGTATACATCAAAGAATCCTACATCCATAATAGGACAAACTACTTTTGTCACTTTTTATCTATACATTTTGTGTGCAATTATCTATATAAAGGACTATTTTAAACAAATCTACGTTAACTCACACATGAGGAACGGCCAATGCATAAAGAAGTCATATAAAGCGTGACAGATGCTTGGTAACCAATAAGAACAACTACAGGTAGCAATTGATCTTCACTATGACTTTGCGCATATTGGTTTACACGAGGAACTAAAAACTATCATCCCAAAAAAGGTAGGTACTTTGATGCGAAATCCGTACTATATGGGCACCAAAAGACACATCTTGCAATATGATGAATGACGAAATAGTCAAGTAAGAAGAATTAATTGCTAGACACAAGTGCAATTAGCTTTGGCACTAAACAGATCCAGTTAGATTCCCAAAACCCTCTTTTATTAAGAAAATACCAAATACAAATATCATTCTTAGACGCAGCATTGCTCCATAAAGTGATCCATTGTGTATTACCAAACTAGTTTTACTGAAATATGCTGAACATTAAACCAATAAACGTCACTTTAATGGATGTACTTATCAACACGGTATAAAAGAACTATAACACAGTTGATAAACAAACGTAAGAATTCGCAATTTACATAATATGGGAGCAGATAATTTATGAAATTTGAATACTTTTCATGATGTGCACCGAAATCAATGGGAACTATATAGATCGTCCTTGTAATCCATAACACTAGTTCAAAAATAATTAACACTCACGGAGTTTAATTCTAGGATTTATGTCGAACGCAGAATAGATAATAATAACTAAGAATGTATGAAGTAGTCATATGAAAAGTATAACATCAAACCCAACTACAATCAACGTTAAACTATGATGATCTCCTAAGACATAATTTAGAAGCAACCTAAATACAACCAAATTGTGGGTGCAGCTCTTAAGTTCTAACGACCTGATAAGCTAATTTATTCAAAACAGACCAACATTAAACCCTTAAATCAAAGTCTGCGACCTTCTTAAGTAGGATCGATTTATAATGAATTGCTGTTGAAAATTATCATAATGAATCTAATTGAGAAATGACACTAGCTACAACCAAATCTAACAGTAAAAACGAAAAGCCATTATGGTTGGAAACTTAAAGTCCTTCCAGCTATTGAATACCAGTACAAAAACTGAAGAAGCATTCTATAGAACCCAGATACATAAAAACCCCAAATAAAGAAGTACGAGATGAAACTTTTCACTTACCCTCAGAATTTCGTTTGACTGTCCACACGGCGTTTGGATTACCTGGAAGATCTGATTTTGCCATCTCAGATACTTCTAAACCATGTCGCAAAAGTCTGAATGTTGATCCGGGACCTCGTCCACACAAAACAGCCAACTGAGGTGTATCTTCGTTGGCAAAGTCAGCGATCTAAAGCCTTATTAAAATATAAAAAGTACTAACATGACAGCTCATAACAGGAGACAAATTTTCTAGGACATCAACTTCAATCAGGTTTTTAAGTGGTCTGGGAGCGAAGTAGAACGTATCGCCCTCTTCTAAAGGCATGGCTGAGGAAAACTCAGGTTCGTCATCATCATCTCCAAGATGTGCTATTTGATACAGGCAACTTACAAGTACAGTAAATATGAAGTTAACTTACTGATTTCCGAACTCCGATGCAACGAATAGAAAACCTGTTTTTAAGACACACATAGCAGAAGCAACCGGAACAGTGTCAAAATACTTAAGTTTAATTTCTGTCACCATATCATCATCGACTTCTAGGTTGATTTTGAAAATATCTCCTTGTTCTGTTTGAGCTAAGAAGAAAAATAAGTTCTGGCAAGTTTAAAGAGGAAATATAGGGCAAACCTTTGTTTTATGGGAAGCACTACATACAAATAAAATGCCTCTGTCTGGATCATCTAGATCATTTCTTCGTTGAGGGATCGGACAACGTATATCAGGCTGATCACCGAAATTTTTGTATGTTATGTAGTTTTCGGAGCAAATCAATATACCAGAAGGACCTTCATTACCGCCAGGAACAGCAATTAAGAAGTTCGCATGTTCCTCCAATGGTTCAGAATACTTCCGAACAACATGATTAAGACCCAGATCAAGTTCATAGTAGGTAAGAAGCTGATTGGCTCCACGGGCTGCTTCACCTGTAGAGTCCTGATCGGCATCTTCATAATCCATCTCGATGCATGCAAACAATGGGTTGTCAAACCCGACATCAACTCCTACCATATGGTAGACCAGAGTATTTGATTTGTGTGCTTCCAACGGAGAAGATATAGTTAATCTTGCCTGAGAATCTCTATTCATTATGTACACAAGCTTTTGTTTCTCAACAGCACCAATCATAAAGGCGCGTCCCTTAGGGTTTACAGCAAGATACTGTCCAGGCACTATCCTTCTGCAACCACTTTTTCCAAACGTCTCCTGTTGAACTTTCTCAAAAATATTTTTAGATGGGATGTACTCCAATACAACAACTCTCCCAGAATCAGAACCTACAATTAGATAGTCTAAAAAAATCCGTTGGTGAACATGAATACAGACCTTTATTACTCCCAGTAAGGCGAAATGGCATAAAGGATCTTACTATCCCAAAAGCTTCACATGTTAATAATGTGTAGACCTTTCCTGTATTTGGATCTGGTTTAAGGAGCTCAATTATTTTTCCTCTAGCCACGGCGATCTCCTGTTGCTTTGTTCCTGAGAAATTGCCATGAACGGCATGAGTAATTCCCGTAGCACGTTGTAACGTGATATTATACAGGTACATTCGCCAGAATTTTTAAAATTCCGCCTACTCCAATATCCAATATCTACGTGACAGCCTAGTTTGAATTATTTGTTCTAACTTCTTGGTTTTCTAGTAGAGGTTTCTCATTATTTCGGCGTAAAATGATTGGACTTTTTCAAGGTAAGGGCTACAACAGTCTTGGTTGTTTTGTTTCATCATTATATTGTCTACAGATATGATTTCATTTTAATTGTAATACCGTGAAAGTCGATGGAACTAGCGGCTTTCAAACGCCATTCAACGACGTGAATTTCTCAGAATTAAAGGATATTAATTACAACTATTGCAGTAGATAGATCTGGAAACAGACACCTAAGTCACGCTCTGTCAATACCTTTGTGATGGGGAAAATATGAATTAAACAGATGTCTAGTTTATGAGAGGGACATTCATGTCTAAGCATCTTGTAGAGCTGAATTTAAAGCTATTTTGTTTAGTTTACATTTTAAATGCTCTTCATAAACTTCATAAACTAATGTCACCAAAACGAACTATTACAATAAACCAAACGACTAGTTCGTTGGTGTCCGTTTTTACATATTACAGAACGGCTTCAGGTTGTTAGTTGCTTTCAATTAAACTATTGTTGATGTTCGGCTTCAATATTGCCTTGATATTCGTTTTAATTTATCCCGAATCCCAAAAATGTCTTTTGGTGAACCGCTGCAAAACTTTTAATCTTTTACTGCTGGTTTCTGAATCATTTGTAGGAAACAGTGAGGTGGTGTAAGTGTGCATTGTAGTACCAGTGCTTGTGCGCCCTATCTTTATAAAACGGTAACAAATATCAGGTCATCTTTATTCTAGGCGTAAGCAATAAACTGTTGTTAAGACATTCAATATTGTTTAGTAGTTGCATTTGTGCATACATTGAAAACCATATACATTTCCTTGTAGCCTTTTAAAATTTCGAACTCGCTTTCGTTGATCAGCCAATCTACGCTTACGCTGCTTATTGGTTGTGCTCCATGAGTGTGAATTAATTAGATGACTAAACGTATAGTATTTAATATGCGTATCATTAGGGTTATGCGACCTAGACGTCATGGTCATAGCATATCCAGGCTCTCCTCTGTATCATTAGTCGGAACTCGTTTGCTTTAAATCCTTGTGATCACAACTGACACCTAAGTACTATTGACAGGAGTTTGACTGATCACATTTGTAAATGACAGAGAGGAAATTTTTGAGGTGGCTTCTGGGTTCTCAGGGCTAGAGATGTCCTCTGCACTAGAACTATGTCACTATGCACATGCTCCATTTTTCACTTATCTCAGTAAGGCCAAGGACTGATAAAGTTGCTAATTAGAATTGTATTTGTTAGTTAGTTTTACCTGTAAGTACCTTTTACCATTCGGTGCCTTCACGTTACGTCTAGTTCTGAGAGCTATGTATAAGTTCATGTCTGGTTTCTCTGACCAGTCCTTTGTAACATACATACTTAACTATACATACTTAAAAACGGAGTTGTAGATAATCACTTCCTAAGTGCTCGTTTATTGAAAGCAGTTGTAATTTTCAAAAGCACGGGGGTGTTTTCGATATTCTTTCTCTACTATAGCAGAATCCTTAGCTGTTCCTTAGGTAGCTTACAAATATGACTGCACTATAGCACCTCATGTCTACTCTGACTCATACTTGCGCATTTACAATTAGTATAACCTTTCGGAGATAGAATCATGAAAGCCTGTTCTAGGCTAGAGTAATACCCTCGATTTATAAACTTAAATTCTTTACAGAATGATGAGTTTTGTAGTTTAGTGACTGATATATACTAATCGATATGAGGTCACTTAGCTATAATTGGAGTAACAGCTGGTTCTAATGTCGTATTTCATGAATCTGTCGAAAGTCTGGGATTCTACAATATGGTTCTCAAGTTTCGGCAGTTATCTTTCTCGTGGGCTTTTCGGAACGATTCATTTGATTTCGTCAAGCACAATGTAAGGCTAATGATTTGTATGGTGTTTTGATAATGAAATTATCCCGGATTTTGAGATTAGAGAATAAACCGTTAGTCATCACTTGTATAGACCAAGCTACTGATGACGTTGAAGATTAACGTCGTTCTGTATAGAGCCTGCCGGTTATTGAGTTACGCACGAATCCGCGATAAGGAAGCCAATAACACAATTTATTGGTGCGAAACGTGGTACTATATTTAACAATAAACAAAAGTTAATACACAAACCTTAACAGTTCCCTTTCCCTATACAGCCCAAAGGATTCAAGCAATTGTACAATTAATCTATAATATAACAAATAGTGAAGAGACAGTAAATTAGTTACTTGTCCACAGAAAGTGTTCCTAACAAATAAAGGAACCAAACGTGGGAAATCAACCAACTGAGCCAATTCACTCAGACAAACAGAAAATATTAAGCCAATATGGCTTACAACAAAACCTTGAACCCCAACAAAACAAAACTGAAGGTCAACGGGAGGTAATATATACTACCAAAAGGACATGTAATAACACAATTGTGGGTAAAACTCCATAACTGTTGTGAAAAATAAGAAGCAAATAGAAAGAAACAGGAGCTGTTACACAGGCAGAGCACAACAAAGAGACAAATTCAGGTTAAGGAACTGCTCAACACAAAAGAAACATGGAGGGATTTTCATACAAGCAAAATAGTTTTTACGTCACTTTCGGAATCCTGTTATACTCATTGTGGTGCGAAATCGCTAAGCAGCATTTCTACTGCGTAATTGATTGAATTATCAAGCCCACTACAACTCTAATCGTCCACCCCTGAGCCGCGCAACTGAGTGTTATTTGAATATGACACGACAACAAGAAAAACAATGGCTGAATAAATAACCTGCATTGTGGCATTCAACGTCCGGCACTTGACTTCTATACCTGTCTTCACAACTAGCGGCCTGTTTGCATCTTAAACACTGACCAGTCTTCTATGAATCAGGGAGCCTGAACTACATGGTTAAGGTTGACCTGACTAGGGGAGTAACAAGATATTGTAGCTTTCACAGGACGCTATGTAAGTTAAATAACTGAGCCACTTAATTCATAGAACAGGAATCAAACCAAGTGAACGATCGAGACATGGAAGCTGGTCAAACTATTTGTATGGACCATTTATCTACTGCCACTGGTGTCTATCAAAACGTTTTCGGACCTCAAATCAAATGTCGCCTTAAACCGAGATATTTGCTGGGATCAGTTGTTGCCATTTAGAATCAGTTTTTCTTTTAGAGTCGTGGCTTAGTGCTATTCTGGCAAACTTTTTCAACCAATGCTCAATACTACTTTCTTTTGATTAAAACAGTCTACGATCTACAGGCTCAGACAGATGTTATATCAAGGTAAAAGTTTCTAGATATGTTACTGCAAATTAACGTTTCTGCGTGCTGAGACCTACGTCGTGAACAAATAACCGTAAACCATGTAGATACCCGTGGACGTTAACCGAATAAAGAATAGTGGAATTTAGCACATAGAAGACTCAACTCTTTTTCGCATGACAACGATTATGCAACAGATATAAAAGTTAGTACACTGGTAATGTAACTAATCAGAAACAACAAGGCCAGT
The DNA here is from genome assembly GCA_025215515.1 of Schistosoma japonicum. Taxonomy (NCBI): domain Eukaryota; kingdom Metazoa; phylum Platyhelminthes; class Trematoda; order Strigeidida; family Schistosomatidae; genus Schistosoma; species Schistosoma japonicum. Next base: position 70,123,127 of record CM046069.1, read on the forward strand.
GAGAAAAAGATAAACAGTGGTGTCAAGGTTGACACGACCCATGTCACTTGAACAGATCACTTGAGTTATATTACTATGTTACCACCAGACCCTGAGTGCTAAGGCTCAATCTGGTTGTCCAGAGGAGTCACAACTTGATTGCTAACACAACCCTCGTATCAGTGAAAACAACCCAATATTCGTAATAAACCTATATTTATTCAACAACTACAGATGGCAGCATGCTGCTTGTCTCAAATTAGTTTGACAAAATAGAATTTACAATGAGTTACGTAATACTTCTAGTAGTGTTTTTCCTGGATTTGTCACCAGCAACAGCTAATAACGTTCAATACAATTGCTGTAACAACCGGAACTGAATTGAGCCAAAAAGCAACAAGTTATTATTTGTATCAATAGGTAACATGTGGTACTGACTGCCACTAACTTTGCAATTTAAAAAAATAAGCAAAACACAAAATTTTAATTAGAAACAACAAGTTCTGCTTCTTTTTATATTATCTAGCTGAACTGTCATGACTTACGTGACTATCAAACTAGCTGTCACTATTAGCAATAGAGATATGCGCAATTATTAAACTTGTGAATGACAATAGGCCCTTGCGAACGTCAAAAGGCAACCACTAAGATCACTGAAATCGTCTACCCAACAAATTATTTCTGCACATGTGAATGGCCAGCAGAATTTATCCAGACAATAACCAGCCACACATAGTGTTCATAGTGAACCTCCTATTCCATAGAAACTTTCAGCTCTGTAAATCAACATCGCTCATGCAATTCCCTGCACATGGTATAGGGTGATAAGAAAGACTTCCTAGCTTCAAGCAAGACGGCCCAAACATGTTTAAAACGCCTGATCTTATGCTGAAATATCATGCATCAATTGCATGTTCAGGGAAGTTTATTAAAGCTGTTCTAGTTGGGCATATCTGTATATTTACTGTAATTACATAATGTTGCAGTCTTCCAGAAGCTGTAATAAGATGTTCCATATGTGTTCCCTAATCTAGGCTTGCTATCAAAGAGTTGTTGACGTATGCATGGACATAGTCAAGCCCTTAGAACACGTCATCAATGAAATGCTGAAATGTATGTGCTGCATTTTTTAAACCAAAGAGCATTTAAAGGAATTCGACAGCGCCAAATGGAGTTATTATAGCACTTTTGGAAATGTCATGTCTTGCCATAAGTATTTGATTTTATGCTTTTACTAGGTCAATTTTTAAAAATATAGTCATACCCTTTAAGGTGGCTGTTAGTTCGGGGATATGGTAAGGGGTAACGATCGACCGTAGTTTGAGCGTTGAGTCATTGGTAATCCTTAGTGAAACGCCAGTTATTGCGATGATTTCTGGAGACCATATGTAATTGAGATGACAATGGGCTACTGGGTGCGCGGATTATTCCCAGGTCAATCATATGATCAAATTTGTATTTTGCAACCCTTATTTATTGGGTGCTAGTCGACGTGCTTTCGAGAATACGGGTTGACCTGTAGTCGTGATGTGATGTGTAGCATTTCTGGTTACACATGATAATTTCGGCGTTGCCTTATTCAGATCTGAATACTTGTCAAAAGGGTTGATTATATGTTTAAAATAAAGAGGACATGAGCTGAAACCTGTAGCAGATGTTTCGGTAACGTACAGCTTTATGTTGTCGTTTAATAGCCTTCTTTTACTAATGTTTACAAGCAAGTAGCTCAACAAATCTATGCCTGTGATAGGTACTTTTACATCGGCGATAGCAACAATCCAGTGTGTAGGTTTTTGTAAACCCACGTTTAAGTAGACATATCTTTTACCATATGTATCTATTTCTATACCATGGGCTGCCTGAAGATTTAATGCAGCTTCATGTTGACAATCAGATAAAGTTGCGGGAATAACGCTGACGTTTGGGCCAGTATCGACGAGGTAGCCAGCCTACGTTATCGCATCAGCGATGAATAACAGGCGGCTGTTTTCTCTGGCTCCAGGTGCCTCTAACGCATACCGGCTGGATAGTTTCTAGAAGAATAAAAAGCTGGTTTGTGGCTAGGAAAACAGCAGGGGTCTGTAGACATCTTCGTGTCTTTGCCATAGGTGTTCTGGTTCCAACACCAATGTGAGTTTTTCCTTCGTCGAGGTCGAGATATGGATCTTCTTTGCGAAGATATTCGTTTACAAGAATTGCATGGTTGGTGTCGTTCCTGAAGGTCTAAGAAACAAAGTTGAAGATTACACAATTTTTTCATTTCGTTTTCGGTCACATGAAATTTTTCCTTAACGGAGTAACCCTTATTGCAGCGAATTCTTCTTTTCTTTGAAATTCGATCAGCAAATGAAGCTTGTTTATCTAATGGGATGTTTTTAAATGTTACCAAAACTGCTTGCACTTTTTGTGGCAGCTTTGATAGGAAGCGCTGACTAAGAAGACCGTCAAGCGTGCATTGACAAATTACTTCTTTCATGCGTGACAACATTACCATCACTGAACCACTATTGAACTCGATAGTGTGAACTAATTCGTTAAAACATTGTCTGTCAGAAAAGTCTTTGCGCTTGAGAATCAATATTTTGAGTTAGTCATACGGTTTCATGTAGTCTGGACTAAAAAAGTGCTAAGAAGAGAAGAAACTAGTTACTTTTCATGTAATTATTCTCAATTTCGCTATTTTTCATTTAATTGTAAAGTAAGCGGTAACCGGGACTGCTCTTCATTTCCTCCGCTTGCACCTTGTTAATTGTGATTGCTTGTAATATCATTTTAGTACGCTAATTACTCTGCTTTTCCCCGAGGTCGCTTTTGCAACTATATATACAGAGTTGAATTATAATAGAATCAAATCTTCCTAGTGCTGCGTTGGTGTCTTTTTGATTTTGACTTGGGGTGAGTAATCAGTTATCGAGTTGTTGGTCACGGTTGCGATTATCAGTTGGCGCAGACAAGTTTCCAAAAGAGTTGCGGTTAGTTCACGTATAGCAGTGGGCGTTATATTGCGACATAACAAAAGGGAAAGGGTGATGTACCTGTTAAATTAAAATGGAAGTGACTTTACAACGGCGAGGATGTGAACGCGTGGATCTGTCATGCAGTGATCTCAGAACTCGGCTTCTGCGTAGAAGAATCAAGCTTTAACAACAATCACCCATATATGGATAAGCTGAAAGTTCGGAGGCCTGGGTGTTTAAATCCTAATAAGCTCAGAAGTCTGATTGGACATCATCACTTATTCGATACAATGAAAAAGCTAGCTAAGAGATTCTGTAAGCCCAAATAACCAGTTAAAAACAAGGGTGGGAAACTAATCACTAAAGTGAATGAACAACGAAACAGGTGGGTAGAACACTTCGATGAATTGTTGAATAGACAAGCCTCACCAAACCTACCAGTCATCGAAGCGGCAGCCACGGATCTCCCTATAAACACCAACCCACAAGCAGACGAAAAAATCAAAATGGCCATACGACAAATCAAAAGTAGCAAATCAGTTAAACCAGACAACATACCAGCGGAGACAGTGAAGTCAGATATAGAGGCAGCTGCAAAGGTACTTCATATTCTCTTCAGAAAGATTTAGGAGGAAAAACAAGTGCCTACAGATAGAATAAAAGGTACCTCTTTGAGATACCAAAGATAGGAAATCTAAGCAATCGCGAGAACTACAGAAGCATCACTCTTCTTTCGATACTAGGAAAAGCCTTCAACAGAGTTATTGAACTAAATTAAAGATTAGGTCGACACTCAACTTCGAGATCGACAGGCTAGATCCAGTAAAGACCGATCGTGCATCAACGAAATCGTTACTCCACGGTTCATTGTTGAACAATCAATTGAATGGAATTCACCACTTTGTATCAATTTACTGGACTGCGCAGAAGCATTCAACAGCGTGCATAGAAAAATATTATGGAGCTTTCTTCAACATCACGATGTACTTGGAAAGATAGTCAACATCATACGAAATTCTTACAACGGACTATATTGTAAAATCGTGCATTGACGTCAGCTCACAGATTCATTCGAAGTGGAGACCAGTGTTAGACAAGGCTACTTACTGTCACCCTTCCTCTTCCTGCTGGTGTTTGACTGGATCATGAAGACTGCAACATCTCAAGGCAATCTCGGAAGACGGTGGACAACATCGATGTGACTAGATGACTTGGACTTTGCAGATGATCTAGCTTTCCTATCCACACACAGAAACAAATGCAGATGAAGACGGACAAGGAAGCAGCAGATCTGGCAGAGGTAGGCTTTCAACATACACAAAGAGAAAAGTAAGATTCTTCGACACAAAATAACAAACCCAATTTCACTTTATGGAGAAATTCTGGAAGATGTAGAAACCTTTACATACTTTGGCAGCATGATCGACAAACAAAGAGGGTCTGATGCAGATGTAAAGGCGCGGATCGGAGAGGCAAAAGCAGCATTTCTACAGCTGGTAAACATCCGAAACCCAAACCAACTGTCAGTTAACGTTAAAGTCAAAATTTTTAATACAAACGTAAAGACAGTTCTGTTGTATGAAGCTGAAACTTGCACAGAGAACTACGAAAAGCATCATTCAAAAGATACAAGTATTTATAAACAACTGTCTGTGTAAGATACTTCGTATCCGTTAGCCAGATACCATCAACAACAACCTTCTATGGCAGAGAACAAATCAACTTCCAGCCAAGGAAGAAATTAGGAAAAGATGCTGGAGGTGGATAGGACATACATTGAGGAAATCATCAAACTGTGTCACAAGACAAGCATTAACATAGAATACTGAAGACCAAAGGAGAAAAAGAAGACCAAAGAACAAACTGCCTCCGGAATTGGAGACTGACATGGAGGAAATAAAATAATTTGGAAAGAGCTGGAAAGGAAAGCTCAAGACAGAGTTGGTTGGAAAAGGCTGGTCGGCTATCTATGCTCCACATGAGGTAACAGGCATTGATTGATCAGTAAGATATTCATTACAAGGACTGTATTCTGACTTTATATGGGCTGTTACGAATTTGTAAGGCCAATCACCTCTTTGTAAACTAAAATTTGCCTAACCAATCTGAATTACTTAAATAAACTTCAATCATCTCTAAAGCTTGTCTCATGTGGCTGTAATAAATCTCAAAAAAAGTGCAAATGACTTTGAATAATGGTCTTTTTGTGCTTACTATTCGGAATTTTAGATGCATTACTTTAACATTTCAAAATAGTGACTAAACGTTTATCTAACATTTTGTTATATTTTACAAATTAATGTTTATTTATTACTGACTTATATGTATTAAAAAACTTTATAATGATTGAAAGAGACGTACTAGATACCTAACATACGTAGCTTCTAAAGAATGAAAGTTCTTTATTTTGGAATCCTCGGAATATATTTTATTACCTTCTTACTTTGGGTAAATGAATATCACAATTACTTGTTAACATGCAGGTGAATAGAGTACATGAAAATTATTATTTATTCTTTAAGCGCATTTTAATCTCTTAGTAATCAGGAAAGATCTTATTGTCATCCAATGATCATGTTTTAGTAATATTTCTCACCAATTTTCAAAAAGTCTACAAAGCTAAACTTTAATATGCTCATACTGTACAAATAGTATTAAACTGTTAATCAAGCGGCTACAAACCAGTGTCAAATATGGAGACATCAGTTAACGTTAAAAATTTGTTTCTAAATATGCAAAGAAATTTCAAACCTCAAATAACAAGAAACACATTTAATTTCAATTAGTAAAAACAATCTAAAACATGAAATCACCAAAAATTACGCGAAACATTCTCTTGATTAACTTCAACATTGTATAAATGATGCTTGCTCTAAAAATGCAATAAAACATGGATGTGGAAAATTTGGAATAAAAAGTTAATCAGATCATATTAACGCCAATTTCATATCACATTATTTACAAGGAATTTGATAGAAATTTATTCTTTTCAACAGTAGTTCACCAATACAATCGTCGATTTAACATATACGAGTCTGACAAATTAACAAAATAGCCAACGTTTTGATCATATTTTTCTTTACCCATCAGTATTTACCATGGATAATCTGTATGTCTAGTAAGATTGAAGTAATCTTTGTCTTTGAAACTCAGGTAAATGCTCTACAATAAAGCCATCCATCTGGGATCAAATAATTACGTTTGGTGTAATATCTGCAAAACTGACCACATCGCTTTACTTTTATTCGAATACAATCATTGTGGTAGCAAAGTGAGGAGTCAGAATAAAACTTACACACTAACTCTAACATTCTCACTGTTATTACTTATCAAGAAAATAAGTTAACATGACATTTGAGTTAAAAATGTATTCATTGATGAACTTTATTTGAAAGTAAAACACTTTGATGTTAGAATATGTGGACCATTCTAGGATAAGATACTGTTGAACTTGTCTCTAGGTATCCTTCGTTACACATAATGGATACTTTAAACTATTTTATAATATTATCCTCCACAAAAACCTTAAACTTTATAACTACTGATTACATTATTAATCATCTATTCGATACTGATTCAACTTCACTGAACGCATCAGTTGTATCACATCATATTTTGTATTTAGCTTAGAAATTGGTAAAAAGTATGTCTGAAGTACGTTTTTCAAATACACTTTCACCTTTGATTCCGTTCTTAGACCTATATTACTTAATAAATTTCAGAATATGAACATAGAAACCTGGATAATCAACTGGCTATATTCCTATTGGTCTGGAAAAGAACAATATACTGTGTACAGAGTAAAGTGCTCCACTTACCGATTTACGGAAGTTAATGTAACCCAAAATACTGTTCTTTTCCCGTTTCCTTCTTCATTTTTTTTGAATGACCTGCCCTCTTCTTTGAAAAATACCTTTGTTAAGTAAGTAGATAATCTTACTATTTATATACCTGTTTTTTCTCCCTTAAATTTTTGTGAAATAAATTGTTTCTTAGCAAATGTTACACGACGGTCTAGTTTTGATAGTACTTAACTTCATCCCTTCAAATATCAAACAGTTAATGTCAATTTAAGACATTAAAATGACCTAAAGGCTCTTGTGAATTTGCACAATGTTTCTGAAATTGGAGACTCTAAAATTATGACTACATGAAATGTTACAAATCTTGGTATAACTTTTACTTCTGTTCTATGATGGTCTTTGCATGTTTTGCTAATACCGAAAAGGGATTTTCGTTTAAATTACTATGTGAAGGAATTATGTAGTTTGATAATACCAAGCACTTATTAATAAAATTTGTCGATTCCTGTATATTACTAATTATTTCAAACTGCTTCCCTTTATTTTTACCCGGATGTTTGGAAAAAGACTATGTTGTGTTGCGTAGAGTATCCCAACATGATAGTAAAGTGTGTGATAAGAACTATGAAGCCATTATGAACAAGACTAAAGACAGATATTAAAAATCCTGACAACAGCTATCTAGTGCTATTTTATCTGAAACAAACCGCCTTATTCATTCATATTCTCACCTTGTATATCTTCTGGTAGGACGCAACGCTGCTATATTTGAAATGACGGAATATTATAATAAATAGTATCGCCTACTGCTATGCAGGAACTAACCGCAACTCTAGCCGGAACTTATCTGCGCCAACTGATACTAGCAACCGTGACCAACGACTCGATACTGACTACTCACCCCCGAAACAAAATCAAGAACACCAAAGAAGCACCAGGAAGATTCAATTCTATTACAATTCAAGTCTGTATATATAGATACAAAAACGACCTTGGGAAAAACAGAGTAATTAGCATACTAAAATGACACAACAAGCAATCACAGTTAACAAGGTCCAGCGGAGGAAATGAAAAGCAGTATCGGTTTCCGCTCACTTTACAATTAAATAAAAAATAGCAAAATCACATGAAAAATAACTAGTTTCTCCTCTTCTTAGCACCTCCTCTTTTTGAGAAAAGTTCGCTTTCTTGGAACTTCACTGTGGCTCTTTGTTTTCTTTCACTCCGTCTTATTGGCTGTTGTTCTTCGGATGCTCCTTTCTTGTTGTTTGCTGCAATTAATGTTGGTTTCTCCGTGGGGAGCTTGAAAGTGTCAAGAAGAAGTTCAAGCGCTAGGTTCGGTTCATCAGCTTTACGCTCACCAAACCTTCTTCGCAGCTGGTTGCGATGTCGGATCCATATTTGTCCTCCCACTGCTACTTCATACATCACCTTTCCTCTTTTACCTTTAATTACTCCATTTTTCCATTTCTCGCTTCCTGGTCTGTAGTTCCTTACGTACACCTGCGTGCCGTTTCTATAGATATCATCATCATTGCTTTTTACTTTTGCTGGTCTCATTACCTTATTCATCGTTCTCAGTTTCCGACCCATGAGTGCTTCTGCTGGTGATTTCTGTTCTGGAGCACTGTTGTTTGGGGTACTTCTATATACAAGTAGAAAACGCTGAATAATTTCTGCTAGGCTTCCCTCCCCCTTCGCCTTTAGTACAGCTCTTTTGAAGGTATCCACAAACCTCTCCGCTTGTCCATTTGATTGCGGATGGTACGGTGGGGAGCGAATATGTGTGATAGCGTTTTCTCGACAGAATTCACTGAAAATCTGTGACGTAAACTGGGACCCGTTATCAGTGACTAGTGTCTCTGGAAACCCATGACACGCGAATATCTTCCTCAATGTTTCCAGGGTTTTCTGCGTGGTCGGAGGAACTACAGGATGGATCTCTGGCCATTTCGAATATGCGTCTACTAACACCAAGTAGTAGACTCCTGACATGGGTCCGGCAAAATCTAAATGTACTCTGCTCCATGGACCCGCAGGAACAGGCCAGCTTACTGGTTCCGCCTTCGGTGGGTTTTTTGATGCTCGTTGAATCGTTTTATCTCTTCTTGTGAATTCAGCAACTTTCTGTGTGGTAACAGTAAGTGCTCTCACAGCATGCCTGAAACTTTCTTTAGCGTAATCTCTCGTATCGATGGTGGCAATCACCGACTCTTCACTCTTCGTAGGATAGGTGCTTAGTGGAACAGCATCTAGTTTCAGGTCAGTAATCCAATCTAACCCCAACAAGTTAAGATTGTTGTTAACCACATAACATACTCCATCCGTGGTTATTTCGTTGAATGACACTGAGCATACAATTTCGCCAATGATCACCAAACGATCGCCTGATGCACTTATGGCGAGTTGTTCTGTAGGGTGTAGTACAGGTTTCCCAATTTTATTCCATGTTTTTCTAGAAATAATAGTAATATCAGATGCTGTATCAAGTTGGAGGCTTACCGTATGACCATTTATCCGAACAGAAACGTACTTTCTGGCTGGTCTCTGATGAGCGTGATTCAAGGTGGATACTGAAAGTGACTCAGCCGGCTTACTCGGTGAATGGAGTCTTCTTCTGGAACGTGATCGAGTGCGTATGTCTTTCTGCCTGCACAAAGTTTCTTTGTGTCCCAGTCTGTTACACTTTCTGCAACGATAGTTCTTAAATGGACAAAACTTGGCAAAATGCCATCCATCACAGTTCCAGCATCTGGATGGGGGAGTAATATTCTTCTTTTCGGCTGGTTTATCACGATGAGTTGAGGTGGTTGCTGGAGTGACTTGATGAGGAATAGGTTTTCGACGAACAGCATGAACTTCAGTGTCACCATTACCATCAGACTGGACAAGTGCAGTATCATGCTTTAAATTGGTCAGTCGTTGATATTCTGCGGCAATGTCATTTAGAGACAATATTGGTTCATGGTCAAGACGGTGAAGCAATCGCGTTCGAATATCAGCGAAGTTTTCTGACTGTAGGCTGCAGATGAGTATTAACGATTTAAATTGGTTCTCCGATAGGTCTTTTAATTTAAACCGTTCACATTCTCTGTTTACAACTCCAACATGAGTTAAGAAATCATCTGATTCATTCATTTTTAACTTTAGGCAACGATATCTAATATTGAATAGAGAAGAATTGTCACCAAAGTGTTGGCTTAGAGTTGAGCTGGTTTCAGAGAATGTTCTATCTCGAGGATTTTGAGGTAAAATTACGTTGCAGTATTTGTCAAGTTCTGCTGCACCAAGCTTTCTGAGAAGTAGGCGAACTTTCCATGCATCGTCCTGTGAAGCTAAACCATACGTGAACAAATCTTCATATCTCCGGAACCAGGTATCAAAAGTAACATTAGCTTCTGGATCATAATTAAATTCAGCAATACTATTAATAATTCCATCAATTGAAAGTGCAGAGTTGGGGACTGGAACATTCGAGGATGATTCAAGCTTAGAATTCAGGCTCGTAAAAAGCTTCATTAGTTTGAGTTGTTCATCCAACAACGAATCCATTTTAGTAGGATCCACAGTCACCATCACCCGTCGCCAATTGATATGTCGGAATATTATAATAAATAATATCGCCTACTGCTATGCAGGAACTAACCGCAACTCTAGCCGGAACTTATCTGCGCCAACTGATACTAGCAACCGTGACCAACGACTCGATACTGACTACTCACCCCCGAAACAAAATCAAGAACACCAAAGAAGCACCAGGAAGATTCAATTCTATTACAATTCAAGTCTGTATATATAGATACAAAAACGACCTTGGGAAAAACAGAGTAATTAGCATACTAAAATGACACAACAAGCAATCACAGTTAACAAGGTCCAGCGGAGGAAATGAAAAGCAGTATCGGTTTCCGCTCACTTTACAATTAAATAAAAAATAGCAAAATCACATGAAAAATAACTAGTTTCTCCTCTTCTTAGCAATATTAAAATTCAAGAACGTAAGGAAAGGTATAAATATTTCACTGTTCCATATTTAGCACATGTTTTATGTGATGAAAAATTTGTAAGTGGAAATCTAATTAGAAATCTTTGCCCTTAAAATATAGATTATTATATAATACAAAGATCCTTGTTCCTTATGTTACCATTATCTGAATTTTCTTTATACACACAAACACATTTCGCTTTTATTATATATATATTTTCAGCATACATTGTCTTAACAAGTTACTCTTTTACCATGTGCCCGTTGAAACAATGATATATATATATATATATATGATATATGTATATATCATTTTTTAAACAGGCACATGGTAAAAGAGTAATTCGTTGAGACACTGTATGCTGAAAATCCATACTGTGCTAGAGATACTATTGAATGAAGTTATTATTATTACTGTATACACATGAACAGTATCTATATCAAACATAATACAATATAAATCATGAATATAAAAGCCATAGTCCTAATGAATAATTTTATAAATCAATTCACAGACAATATCCCAGTGACTTGCAATGAATAGTCAACATTAATGAATAATATCACAATGAAATAAAGAGTGCTTACATAATTGATCACAAACACATCAGTGTGTATTTCCTACATTTTTAACATTAGCCTGTACAAGGTACATGTCTTTTCACATTACATTGCTCTGAAAACAATGTACATCTTAAGTATGTAAAACGTCATCAAACTGTTCTATTTTTCACATAAAGTAATTTTTAAAACGTATTACTTTGGCATTTTTAATTAAGCTAAATAAACGGTTGTTGCTTTACTCTGATAATACAAGTTAAACAAAATTTATGTTTAACTAGCAGAAAATTCGTATCATCAATTTAGTTCTTTTGCTAGCGTCTATGTCTATGTTGTTGTTGCTGTTGTTATGAAACACAACTAAATACCATTCCTACCAACTTTCAGAATGTTCTCAATTAACGTTTGTTTCATTCCATACTTGTTTTTATAATGTAATACATTTAAATCTGATGTTCCTACTAAGTTGTTAGCTCACTTCTCAGCTACTCTTTACAATTTTGTATTATTACAAACTTTGTTCTACACACTCATCAGTATATAACTACGCAAAGGTCAAAAGTAGAATTAACAATTATCCATAGTTACTGTTATTCTGGTGGAATCTCATAATAACCAAAAATAAGAAAGTATTTACTATGTGACACTCGGCTTCTAAAAAAATCTGATAAACGTGCATTACACTAAGAAATAAGTAAACACTGATTTACACGAATCAATTTTACTAACTAAAGAATACTCAATCTATCAAATCAATCATCGGTATTGTTTCAAGAATAAATTAATCACTTTAAAGTTGACAGTTATTATTATAAATGCTTTTATATTCTACGCATGATACAATGATAATTGAATAGTGAATTCCAGTCAAGAACCTACCGTTTCATGTGAGATACCGTGAACACGAAAATACTTCGATAAACACCTACTGGCTAAATTAAAAAGGATAATGAAAGTTGAATATATCTGCTATCAAAATAAAACTAATAGATCTTTTACTCTACGAATATTGGTTTATATAAATACACAAAACCAATGTATTCGTATCACATAGATGAATACAGTGTTTTTGATCCGTAAAAGGGCAATCTAATCTTTTGTACATATACGGCCTTAATTATGTAAACATTTATTAAGAACAAATCTAACCGTTTTCTTAAAAAAAACCTTGATTCAACCTAACACTGACGTGTTAGGAACTACGGTACACTCATATTTAATTGTTTTATAAAAAATGTTGTATAGGGGAGTTGACGCACATATTTCAATAAAACGTTCTGGATTCCACTTGCCAGTCACAATCCAACTTAAATAACTAACAACTGGTTGGAAATAATCTTTTATTGGATAATAAGTCTACAATATTGTGTCAAAAACCAGGGATTATGTTAATTGCAAATTATTTCCAGTACTTTTAAAGTAATAATGTATTTGCAAACTGAATGCAAATCATCTCAACACTTATGTGATTCACAAAACTTTGCATCCACCTAATGGCCGATGAAGATCAGTTTTAAGATTTATACTGTACTACATTACTAATACCATTCGCCTAAATACAAAGCATCTTTCAGTAAAATCGACAGTTTTATTCATGTGTAAAATTGTGAATGCCAGTTTATCGTAGAATCGCTTATCCAACTGGTAGACAATAAAATCAACATCAAGATGCACGTTAATAATAAATTAGGTCTATTTGATTTACAGTATTTCAGTGTTGTACTCGTATATTCGAAACAAAAGTAAGTAAAACCTGATTTATTTGGCTGTATTATGTCTATTCATTCGTGATAAATATTCATTCACAATATTTCACAGTATATTGGTATTCACGCTATTCCACTGTATAATGGATTATATTTCAAGTATATTATGCTAACTTGTTGAATTTACTATGAAGTTGTCAGGCGAATCTGAATTGAAACCACTTCATGGTAATGAATAAATTTTGGGAAATGAAATATTCAGCTTGGGATGATTCAAATCCTTAGATTATATTTAGGTGATGAAGAAGCTGTAGATGTCGAATTCAAGTAAGAGAACACTTTACAACAATCATTTACAATCTACACAGATCAATGGTATCGAATTCAAGAAGTAGTTTTAAAACTTCTCAGTAATAACTAATGTCATGAAAAGAATGTCAAGATATTAACTTATTGACTGATATTATAATTGTTATTATCAATGTTAGAATGAAAGTTAATACGGGCAGAATTCATTTTGTTCAAATAAATTTGTGGAATTATTCACTTAATTTTATACTTTTTAAATCTGTGATTTGGTTAGTCAAAAATGTCGTGCAATGAAGGTAATATGAAATGGGTGAATAGGTCAGAGCATATACACTTATTAAAAATTCTACTTCAAACCAATAATGAAATGCTGTTTATGGCCTCTGATATTAGTTTAACACAGTAGCTGATTTAAAAAAGCGGATCAATCTTAAACGGAAAAGTTAAACTCTCGTGAAAACGTTTGGTATCACATCTTTTATTCCAGCACTTAGAGGTCGCGTCATACTATGCAAAACGCTAAATATCTGCATCTCCTGTCATAATGCAATCCTTCGATATGGCAACTTGAACCTACCCTGCAATTTTCCTGTCACAAGGTTGTTCTAAGGTCTAGTTCGTAATGAAACCCGCATAACTAACTAATTTGAAACAACACTTATCATTTTATTATCTATATATATCACAATATAATCAGTCTGTGCAACAATCTAACATTATTATTGTCATATGATTTTGCTGATCTTGCCTATAAAAATGGATTGCGCCTGATATCAGGAAACAAATTATTATTAATTTTATGGGATGTTTATGTTACAATACTTATTTTCATATAAAAGCAAATTGTTTTCCACATTGTTTACTCACTGATACGTGTTGTATAAATCAGGATGATTATTATGTGATGATGGAAACTTGTTGTGACGCGTGGTTTGGATTCATTTATCGACCGCAAAATTTCTGTTGTCAATTATTATCTCGTCTAGTTTGACCGCTTAATTTGACTCCCAAGCTTTGATTCGACCCCTAGGCTAAAACTACACATCAACGTGAACAAGAGAGAGAAGACAGGAAATACTGTAAAATAACACTTTACTGCAAGGCTTTTTTATGTACAGAAACTAGGGTATTTATATTATCATAAATGTCCTTAAGGCTTCTAGAGATTTCTATATCCTACTAAACACAGTAGTAGTAAGATAACTGTCTAATCAGAGACATTTCACGTGACTTCTCATTATCTAGAATTTTTTGGTCAAAATCCTCTCTGTGTGTCTATTGGACACAATGTTCTCTCTTGATTTCTAAACTTGTTTTAAGGTGTTTTCTGGCTCTACCCAACTAACTATTAGATAGATACCAGCATCTTAGTTGTATATTTTGTTGCTTTATTAGATATGCCAATCATTATTGACGTTGTTAACTTTCGTAGATAGACAATCGTGTACGGGGTATACAATCAAATGTTCTAGAAACGTACAAAAAGTAACTTTTTGTTGTTTAAGTATATTGGAATACAGTAACACTCAGTTCAGAAATCTCATAATTCGTGTAGGTGAGTGTTATGTTGCAATATAACGCCTACTGCTGTACACGAACTAACCGCAACTCTAAACTGAAACTTGTCTGCGCCAACTGATAATCGCAACCGTGACCAACAACTCGATAATGATTACTCACTCCAAGACAAAATCAATATGACTCTAACGCAGCATTAGAAAGATTCGATTCTATTATATTCCAACTCTGTATATATATAGTTGCAAAAGCGACCTTGGGGAAAACAGAGTAATTAGCATACTAAAATGACACAACAAGCAATCACAATTAACAAGGTTAGAGCGGAGGAAATGATGAGCAGTACTGGTTACCGCTTACTTTACAATTAAATAAAAAGTAGCAAAATTGAATGTGATTACTTGAAAAGTAACTAGTTTCTTCTCTTCTTAGAAGTAAGTAAATTGTCAAGAGTCACACTGGATCATACGCATAATCAGTGAGAAATATGTGTAAATGAAAAATCGGTAACGTTGAATTTGTTAGTACTGTATTTGACAAGTATATAAATTTAATAGGCAATCAACTTAACTTAACCTTCTAAAGTGATACACTTTCACTTTAATTTCTATCACACATTGTGCTTACTACAGAAAGTACAACATATGAAATCGTATATTCATGGTTATTAACTGCTACTGCACTCTAAAGAATGTTACTTCTAAAAAACAAGAGTGTTTATTAGAATAAATTATTTTTCAAAAAGTGTTGAATGTTATATGAAACATTAGTTGACATCACAACTATAGTTCATTTTTGAGGTCTTACTTATCTAAAATGTTAGTAAACAATTCAGGTGTACTTAGACAATTATGTCAAAATCCCAGTTAATATGACTTGTAAACATTTTTTAGATCTTTTGCAACTTGCTGAATAATATATCTTACATTATCTATGCCAAATTTGAACATATTTTTTCTGTAGCACTAATTAAAGATTAACAGAAGTGAATAATATTATTGGCATCATTATGTATTACATGTCTATGGACATTTATCATACTTTATAAGTGAAAAACCTCAGCAAAACAATGGTTATCATGTGTATGATTCGTCATTGGATCATTGAAACCCATGATGTCGTTAATTTTATGCCTGAAAATCAGCATTAGACTGCAGTTAGATTTATTGACTGTCGTCAGTTTTCCACTGAACTTGTCATTTGATACATGTTTACAAATAAGAATAGATTTTTAAAAAATTTATAATGTTGAGTAATATAAAAATGTATGTATGAGTTTAACGGAGGTAATTTCACGGATTTCGGTTAGTGAATTGTAATAGCTGCTAATTGATAATGGACAAAATCTCTTTAGCAATGCAAAGTAGACAATAGGCACAAATTTATCTACTGAAAAAGCCGATATCACCAGTACATTTTATCGTAAGCTGCAAATATAAAGTATATTGGAGCTATCAAGCTATATGTACACATGAATCAGTCTGATAAATGCTACACTTACTATCATAGTGCAGAGAGTTTCTATACATATAGGAGACTATCTTTCAACTTACACATTCTTCTTTTGAATTTTCACTCCTCTCTACGTGACTACTGTGTTCCACTAATCACGTAAGTCTCTTAAAAGTGTTAATACGGAGTTGAAACTACGTTGTTTTGTATGCAGTGAAATAGCAATGTTTGCTACTTTTTTAGGATAAAGGAAGTGGTTGAGTAAGTTAGTAATTCACATTATTAGTTTACTGGTACATTTGTAAATACAAATCAAACATAAACTGATGTAATAAATTAACTTGTTGGAATAAAAATACCGCATAATGAGCAACTCTGACGAGCGCCACCTGTAGTTAACAACTTTCATAACGGTATGTCATTATTCCTCCTTGACTAATGGTATTCGACCAAATATTTTCAAAAGTTTATAATTTTCTGATGTAGGTCTTTTTATGACAAGCACTACCAGAAAATCTCTCCATCTAAGGAATTGCAAGCTGCTTTCAATTTGAGATTTACAGTTGTCAAAGTTGGCTAGTATGCTAATGTTCTGATATCTGACACAGAAAGAATGTTTGCTCAGTGCATCGTCGTTCAGGTTTAAATTCAGACTAGCCCACTCTAGTTTATTGTTTTCTTAGTCATATAAGAGTCAAATGATTATAAAGACTAACATTTTAGATACTATGCTAACTGAAATGATTCCTTTGTTGTTATTGCAAGAGTATTTCTACCCTTGTAGAAAAACAGGGATGATCAAAGATTAGTACTAGTCTGAAAGAATTACATCTGGCTTTCAGACTACCTAAGATCTAAATAAACCTACTTACCGGAACTAAACAGTTATCCTTAAAGATATCTGGGGTCAACTTTCCAAGACATGCAGCTTTCTTGCGTTTTAAACAACTTGTAGACGTTACGGTCTCACTAAGATTAAGGGAGGTGTTATGTGTCGATTCGCCAGTCAGGTATTTTAAAGATATTCTATGAGAAGAGAGTAGCTAGCCATTGGTTGAACTGGTACCGAGGGTGTTTCGTCTATTAGTTTAATATACTTTATGATAGTAGGTGATAGACTCATTAATTCATAAATAGTCTCAACTAACAGATTATTTTGTGACCTTGATTTCCTTTATGCATATTGAATTAAGCCTCAAAAATCCCGATAAGAATGTTAAAAGCTCTAAAGCTGAACACGTTTGAACGTTTGAGGGTAACCTTTCACAATCTTAGCCTACAGCTTTTTAATTGGGCGATAGCTTAAAACTACATGGTTTTAAGTAGTAATGTATGCAAATTGAGTGAGTCTAATAGTAATTTTTTTGTAAGCAAATTTACAAATATTCGTGCTGTATTTTACCACCACTCAAATAAGAATTTCTTCCAACTTATATTGTCTTTAAGATTTACAGCATCCGAGTGTGAATTTGAATGTACTGGAGAAATTAAGCAAACAACCTATCAATTAGCTTAAACAGTTGCCTAGTATTCGTAAACGCCACAGCCGTTTCCATAGTTTTATTTTGGTCGTCGTCGGTAACTGGGCAAACTTTCTGTAGCGTACTATATGTGGTTACTTCTTCAATGTGTTCCTAAGATTTCATTAGTTCGTCATAATTGTTAGAAATCCGATTGTCTTTCATAACTTTTAGATTTGATGTGGACGTAAATATCATTACTTTATTTATAGCCACTAGAAAAACACTTCAAGGTTCTTCTTAATTAAATCTACTGTCTATGATTGACTAAGTACTTCGATAAATTCAGTTTGAGTTTGTCTGCTTATTGTTCGGTCAGTGTCATTGCTGCTTGAAAACAACTAACTGTTCTTCATCACTGTCCCCATAGTGTTATTAACGTAATAAAGTAGTTTGCTAACATAGACGAAAATAACGACAAATAACAAGTATATATTGTTGGGTAAAATATGTGGCCACTGAATCTGACTAAAACCGACACTGCTAAACTTAAAAGATAATAACATAGTACTTAAACAAGATAATTGCTAATATGACCATGTAACTGACCTATGATAGCGCCAACGTTTACTCACAAAGTCTTCTGTATGTGCTTTAACTTTCGGCCAATGGTCGTGACTCCGCACCATGATTTTATTCGAGGAGTAAGCTGGTTCTACAGGCGAATTCAGAGCACACGCATTTAAACTATACAAGCTAGTTTATATACTGAATTTAAACATTACTGTGATGTGAATGCTGAAGTTTAAAGTCAGCACATAAAACGCAACATGGTAACACATTAAAAAAGCAGTGCAATTGGTAACATGTGATAGTTTCAAATAATAGAATTTAGATAACCAAACTTTTATTTTGGTGTGCCGAACGGTGAATTGACAAAGACAAATAAGTTTGACTTTGTTTGGAAAAAGCCAAGCTATTAATTTAAAGGTGCCAACATATCCAAACACTTTGAACAAACTGAGGTATTTAAACTGCAGAATCTACACTCGTAGATTCTGAAACATAACAGAAGAAGGGACGAAAGCAAGCAGTTTTATCCTATGCAGTATAGAAAGGTAAAGACACGAATAAACAGATTATCATTACTTTTTGTTATGATGCGAGAAATTTGGTGGTCGGTTGACTGAGTGCCAATCACTAGTGCCTAGTCGGTAATTGTGCGTCTACCCTATGCCCACTTAATCCCAAGCCAAAATAGGAAGATTACGAGCCTATAGATCAACCAGACAGAATCCTATTGTATTTCAAGCATTCCTTTTTCTAAACATAAAATCAGACCGCACAGCAAACCAATTAGGAAATTAACATGAAAAAATGTTTACATTACACACAGTAAGAATAAATGAAATAGTATTCTTAAAACACAGTTCTGAAAGTTTATTACACTTCTTTGTGGTCCGGCAAAACACTTTTAATCCTTAGTGACAATTACGAAACGTTTTCAAGGATCAAGTCAATGTGGTCGTTTTACAGCAAGTTAATTCAAGTGTGCAAGTATATTGGAAGGCCAGATGTGGATGTAATGTGAACTTGGGTAAACTGATAAGACTTGCTTTACAATGTTTACACAGCTAAGTGGTTGGATAGTGGTAAAGGATTCGTATGGGCAAGTGCATAAATATATACTCATGAATTTAAACATCATTGTCCGATCAATAGTATAAAAGTAGTTTGCATTAATCAATAGTATAAGCAGAAGCAGTCACATGGGCACAACATAGATATACTATCATATAATCCGTCTTAAAAAAGTAAGAAAGGAAGAAAGGAGAAACGAAATATCTTTCAAATAAGTTGTTTATTGAAGTTCTACAATCATATATATATATGTATAAGCATATATATATATATACATAAATATATATAAGCTCTAACTCGAGTAAAGAGCCTTTATGTGGTTTATCCTAGTGCAAAAAGTTGATGTAATCGAAAAAAATATACAAATTGACAAATAAACACATAAGGGATCGCAGATACAGAGGTTTGTATAAATAACAGCAAGTAGCGTTCATGAGAATGAGAATACAAACACAATACAGAAATGAATAGTTCAACGGTTAGCTTATATTTGCTATGTAAAAAATGCCATTGAACCGCTACAGTGAAAACATGACTTCTGGTATTGTTAAGCCTAAATTATTGTCCTCAACTGTCTTTGTCATCAATTGTCTTTCAAATTCTATCCAATTTTTTTATTATGAAAACTGCAGATGAAATATAGCATCCTGTAATTTACAACCGATCATACATAAGAAACTGTAGACTATTAACCTACATATAACTACAACAAAGAGATTACGGAGTAATGATGTTAATGTGATTGAGTACATCGATATCATGTCTGACTAAAATAGGACGTGGTGATTTTCATCCATATTTAACAGACGTACATATTTGCATCCACCAACCTAAGTAATCATCTTATGTAAACAATCATTAGAGGTCAGTCAGGCAAACATCACTTACAGATAACTTTTATACCATGTTCCATTATGTAATACTGCCGATTCAAACGACTATTCAATGATAATCACGCAGTCAAGTCAATTGCTAAATATTATTTCATAAAATGCATAGCAGATAACCTTAAGCCAAAACACCAAACGTTTTATGCTTGTTAAGTAGTCTACTGGTTAAACCTTCTTAAGGAGAATTATCGTTAATTAACATTATCTTCAAATCATTTTATAACTTGCATATGTAGGTGTAAACCGTTAAATTTACCAATATGATGACTTTTTCTTATAAGAAAATATTCATTTTAAACATAACACGAATCGCGCATACAATAACACAATACAGCTTGTCAGTGTGCATCAATAAAATACAAACATAGATGAAGTCATAAAATAAGGTTGATGTTAGCGACAACAAGCAACTTGCGTAAATTTAAATTCAACTTGAATAAGAGATCAAACACTAAACAATCCTTGACAAAATGACGCTACAGAAAATTGCACTATCATCGATATCCAACTGCATACAGTGAGTACAAGAGAAGGCATAAGCTGGAATGGTCTGTTGACAGTGAATTGCGACAACATTTATGGTAGTGTTATCATTATGCTAACAAATTGAAACACACCTATTACTCACAAATTATTTTCAAATTGTTTACATTTTAATCACAATGATAAAATCAGCATTCTAGTGAAATCAGTGAAATACGTACAATACATATGAATTCATATTATTTAAGAATTAGACAGAACGTTTAGTTAGAAAAATGTAATCAGATTTATCTGTCAGATGCACCTTACACACAATTCTCTCTAGTTTCTGTTTATTTAATTACAATAATGAATTGGGATTTTTCCTCTACTCTACATTGACATAATACAAATCACTGGATTGATAAAGTTTATAGATGTATAGACACATTATTAAAACTGTACAGATTTCATGCCAGTGTACAAGCATGATCATGATGACGTATATTAAGTGAAAGTACTTAGAAAAGAAAACATACAATATGGACAAACATATAATAAGTACAAGTAGAAGCAAGCTTAAGATATCAATGATTAACGCACTTGTAGTTCAGATTACAACTACAGTTATTGTTTCTAAATTCCTACTTGGTGCAGATGTCCGACGCTACACTCAGTAAATTATGACAGTGTTTGCTAAGAAGATATAACTCTAAGGGAGACGAGCAGAAAATCAAAGGCGCAAATGTTAATGATATTATATTACTGGTTTAGTTATAACAACTTATGTTAATCAGTTCTGTTATCTAGGCTATTTACTTCTTATAACAGGTAAACTAGTGTTATGGATCACTTTGTAAAATTATAGTATGGTAAACTGTGAAAAATAAAATTGCTTGACGGGTTTCTATAAATGGTAGAAGAATTAAGGATAGTAATTATATGATAAAAAAATAACTCATGGATGAGAATATAGTGTTTACATATGGATGAACTTAGTTGCTATTTATTAGAAATTAGCATCATAGGCATCCGTTTAGCCGTTAGGTTAACCTTGTCATAAGACGCCTTGATAGATAAGTATAGCCGACTCGATGTTATATGTACTAGTCAATGTGACATACATAGAAACAACTAATGTGTTATTTATATATGGTTGCCCTTGTCAAAACCACTGTATGTAGCTGTAGCTGTTAAGCCTAAGCATCTGGTGCAAAAGCTAGGGTGTACACAGCTGGTGATTTTCATACTAAAATAAAACAGCTGTCGAACGATCCTTAGTTGTCGATGGTTCCCTGCTAACATCAGTCTGTGACATATTCAATTAAGTGAAATGTTCTACTACATTTACAACGTTGTACGAAATCTTAGACTAAACAGCTGCATACAATAGTTAAAAATGCTGTGAAAATGAGTGCACCTCTATCTGGATAGATGGATTTGTGTTACACCTTACAGACAGACAATACAAAACACGATAGGAAGTTAATGTTGATGAATAGTTTGTTGCTAAGAAGAGACAGAACTAGTTATGTTTCATGTGAATATTCTAATTTTACTATTTTATTATTAATTGTAAAGTAGATGGTCCAGTACTGCCATTCATTTTCACCACACTAACCTTGCTATCTGTCATCTTTTGAAGTGGCTTTTTAATGTAAAAATCACTCTAATTACGACAAGGTTGTTTTGTAACTATATATATACAGATTTTGGACAAAATAGAATCGAATCTTTGCAATACTTCGTACATGTTTTCTTGATTTGAAAATTAGCGGCACTGCTAAGATGAGAGAGAGTAGTTCGATATTAAAACATATATCCTTCAAAAGAAAAATCTAAATGCAATTAAAAGCTTACTTATGCAGCAACTACACCCTTTGAGGATAGATATTTAGGAACTTTAGGCTCAATCAAAGGAACATCTAGTGAAATATCAATCCAACCGTGACAAAGCTAGCTCATACTTGGTCAGAATAATTGGAGATGAACCGGTTTTATTTTCCCGGATAGGGCTTATTGTTAGTTGCAGATTAAGAGTCTGGATACTTGTATATAAAGGTCATTCTATCTGCAAACTACTCTATACATCCATAGGTGGCTGTACTGCAACTGTTGTTTGTTTTCCTAACTCTTCATTGTCGATCATAAAGTATGCCTGTAACATTGGAAAAAGAAAAACACTAAGATAACAAAAATATTCAGCATGGTGATTCTGAGACACATGAACGTTCAATGGAGGTCTGTCAGCGTTAAGAGAACCCTCCTGGAATCCCTCTACAGTTACTGCAGTGATTTGACTCAGTTGGTTGTTGGCAGATGTTATTTCGTTCCTTTATTTGTTAGTAATACTTTTTCTTGGACAAGTAACTTATTTAGTGTTTCTTTATTACCTGTTAGTTGCATTATAGATTTATTGTACCATTCGCTTCAATCCATTTGGTTGTATACAGAAAGTGAACTGTTAAGGTTTGTGTGCTAAATTTGCTTTTATTGTTGAATGTTGTACCACGTCTTGAACCAATAAATTGTGTTATCAAAATGTCTAATGTGGATTCGTGCGTGAGTCAAAAACCCACTGGCCCTATACAGAGATGACGTCAATTTTTAAATCATGTCACGGGTAATGGTCTTTACACCTCGTTATTTCCTTGATACACTTCTTCGATGATGTAGCGTAGATATTCTGTGAACTTTGATGTCGTCGACCTTGCTTTTTATTACTAACTTCATATAGCATGAATCTCTTAGCAGTAACTCTATTAAGATCCTTGTATGCAAATAAACCTATATCATTCCGATCATGCCTGTAAACTGGTATGCTCTCATGTACAAGAAGCTGCTTGAGAAAAAATATATTTTTATTATTTGGGTTTGGAGGAGTAGTCAGTTTTTGAGTTGTTGATCAAAGTTACGAGTATCTGTTTATGTAGATAATTCAGAAATTTAAAGTCGCAGTTAGTTCTCCCTAGTATAACATAG
The DNA here is from genome assembly GCA_025215515.1 of Schistosoma japonicum. Lineage (NCBI taxonomy): Eukaryota > Metazoa > Platyhelminthes > Trematoda > Strigeidida > Schistosomatidae > Schistosoma > Schistosoma japonicum. The sequence goes on from CM046069.1 coordinate 70,146,832, forward strand.
GCGGTTGCTTCATAGCAGCTGTATTCACCGAAACGGCTTATTTAGAAATATTGACAAACAATCCGTGGAATAGTCAAAATACATTTCCAGACTGTTTTATTTAAATACTGTTATTTTTGGTTTTTCAAACCATAATGAATATAAAGTTATGTTTGTATGAAAACAACTTTTGAATAAAAATGAGAATTATTAAACATCAAAATTAATTAAATTTTACAATATTCGAAGTTAATTTTTTGATATCACGACCTTCACTGTTAAACCACATTAATCGACGCTTTTTAGAAAAGTTATTTCTATATTTTAAGTTGTGAACATTCCATAGATGCATGAATGATTTTTATATCTTCACCTGTTTCCAAGTTATTTTCATTTGATTCCACATAACTATTACCATCTTTTCGTTAAACTAGTCAATTAGTTTCGCTTTTCACATTTTCGTATTTCTCCTGTAAATCCATCTAACATGTTATGACATAAAATGTTTTTAACTCCGCCTAGAGTCTTTTCAGGGTTATTGCCTGTCCTTTATTTGGATAAATGAAAAGGGTTTCAATATGAGGTCATCAACCCTATCTCGAAACAAACTTAGTTAATAAAATTTACTAGAGAAAGTCATGCAAACTATTTAAACATTTACTTTGTATTTGAAAACGTTTTAATACCTCATCATAAAAGCCGAGTTTCTTCGTATGTCACGGTGTATGTGTTCTTTCTAATGATCAACACAGTAGTCAGCATTTGTATACGCAATTGCATTTACATTGTCCTAGAATAGACGAGGTGAATTGATATGATAATTATCTCGTGAACCATAGGTATACAAGAGCATCATGTATGACGAATGAAGTTGAGATCTTAACGAATGTCATCCAGTGATACGCGCTCGCCAACAATATTAGCATAACTGATTAAAGTAACGTTGTAGATAGCATAGTAAAACTGAATAACCAGTCAAGAACGGAAAAGCCACAACAATCCCTGAGATGAAAGAACAACGAGACAGGTATTTAGAACAATTTGAAGGACTCTTGTATAGAATAGTTTCACTGAACCGATCATTCATCGATGCCTTACAGACATACCTTCCTATAAATTTTACTCCACCAACAACCGATGAAATCAAAGTGACTATCCGACAAATCACTGGTAACAAGTAAAATGGGCCAAACAACAGACAGGCAAAGGCACTAAAATCAAACATAATCAACTGCAATGATACCACACGTTCTCCTAAAATAAAATCGGAAGTAAGAACAAGTACCAACAGACTGGAAAGACGGATACCTCATGAACTTTCGAAAGTAGATCTTGGCAAGTGTAGGAACTACAGAGGCACCACTTTATTATTAGTACCAGGAAAACTCCTCAATCGAGTTTTGTATAGCTGAATGAAAGATTTATTAATCGTCCTACCGCGGGATCAGCATACAGAATTCATCTAAGATCGATTGTGTACTGACCAATTTATGACTATACTAATCACTGTTGAAAATCAGTTGAAGGGAACTTATCACTTAACATTGACTTCCTCGACTACGATTAAGCATGTACTACCGTGGGCAGAATAGCATTATGAAACTTACTTTGACTGTGTAGTGCATATGATACGAATGAACTACATTGTAAAATCATCTATAAAGATCAACTTAAAGAATTATTCTAAGTAAAGATTGATGTCAGACAGAACTGCTTACGTACACCGCTTTCCTTTTATCTGGTGGTTGACTGAAATACACAAACCGCTACATTTCAGGCAAATCATTGAATACAGTTGATAGTTTTGATGAAGCTAGACGATTCGGTCTTGGCAGATAGCTTAACTCTTCTATCGCACTTGCGGCAACAAATACAAGTAAAAACACTCAGTGCAGCGGCAGTATTTGAAGTGAGCACTAACCGAATCACACTGGATGGTGAATCTTTAGTAGAAGAGAAAAATATCAAATACTAGGACAAATCAATTATAATGAAAAAAATCCGATTCAGATGTAAAAACATGGTTTGACTGGGTAAAAGTAGCATTTCTACTAGTGAAGAACACCTATAATTTAAAACAACTGTCAGCCATTACCAAAGTCATGGTTTTCACTTTCTGCGTCAAAACAGTCCATTTGTTTGAAGGAAAAACATAGATGTCTAAGAAAACCATTATTCAGATATTTGTATACAATTTTTCACAAAAGATAATTTTGATTCGTTGGTTAGGCAACCTCTAAAACAACTTGCCATAACAGAAAACAAACCAAATCTTTGCTGTGGAATTAATTAGGAAAAGACACTACAGATGGCTGGAACACATTGCGAAAATCTCGAAATTACATAACATTGCAATTACTTACTTGAGATCCTCAAAGCCAAAAGAATGAGGTAAACCAACGAACACGTTGGGTCAGAAATTTGTGACAGACGTGAAAAGATTAAATAACGTTTAAGAAAAGCTGGAAGGAAGAGGCTGGTACAGAATTGGTTGGAAATTCATGTTTGGCAGTCTATGCTTCACAAAGAGCAACAGGCTGTGAATCATTGGTGAATATTTGTTCATACTTATCAAATGACTATCTAGCTGCTAATATGCTGATTTTAGTCTACCAGTTTTTATAACATTCGTGAGTCACTCTCTGCTTTAGAATATCAACGTACACGTCGTCAAACCAGAGTATATTGTCAACAATCTTACCTAGTTTACTAAATGCAAGGTAAATTAACCGGCTAGATTAGATGCCATCATAATGAAAGAATTAGCAATAGATACAACAAAAGAATTTTTAGTTTACGATTTAAACCCTGGTTCACATGCACAAATATTATGAGATGATGGTTTTAATCTGTATCAGTCTGAGTCTTGATAACTTATATTCAAATGTATTCAAACGACTATGTTTGGATGCCAGCCCATGTGAATTTGAACGATATTTAGACATTTTGACGACAAGTAAGGTTGCATTACTAACTTTAATTATTCAATGAATCAGGTACTGTTACCCTATGTGGTGCACAGACTGACGATTAGCATTTTCAAACCAACTCCACCCTCAGCTTTTCTTTTCAGTTCTACCCAAGTGCCGTTGACTCTTTACACGTCTGCGTCCATATTCCGGCTTACTGTTTTCTTTGGTATTTCTCTTTATTTTGGTCTTTGGAATTTCAAGTTAGTACTTGCCTTGTGACACAATTTAAAAATTCTCTAAATCTATGATTTAAGCACCTCCAGCGTCATTTTCTAATTTCCCCCTAGGCTGGAAATTGGTTTGTTCTTAGCTACAGAACGTTGTTGGTAATGATACGTGGCTGATGGACCTGAAGTATCTTATGCAAACAGCAGTTTATGAATACTTGTAGAGATAACTATCGAGTAACTACCAGAAAACCACGTACGACGTCTGCCACGAGAGATACAGATGTTGGATAGTGGTCGTTTTAGGTTCAGCTAAATATGAATGTAATCCTTGCATATCAACTGACTTCATGCATATATGTAACCAAACCGACGCACTTAAATAAGGAAATTTATGCTAAGAATTAGGTAAAAATGAATTTTGGGACTTAAGTAATCCAACAAACGCCCAAGATTCATACAGATTGGTGAATAAGAGTTCAATCACAACTTTAACGTACATACAAAAAAATGTTCCATTCAAAAGTTTATATATTTAGGAAACAGTGTTGATATTCACACACTTGTATCTTTTAAATGGTGATTTTTGTAGTTTTCAAAGTTTCAGCTGCATACAATAGAACTGTCTATACATTTGCATTGAAAATTCTGACTCTAATGTTGACCGATAGCTGATTTGATTTCCAGGTAATTTTCAGTCGTAGAAATGCTATCTATGTCCTGCAAATCTATGTCTTCACATCTACATCAAATATTCCTTGTCTACCGATGATATCTAAAGGTACGTGACGTACTCTGATATTCTACAGAATAATCTAACAACTCCTCTAAAACAACATCTTTTAGATCGTATTAACTACTAGTTTTCATAACTCAAAAACATTATATTTTGATTAATGAGATCGGTGCTACAAAGGATTATTAGTAATATTGATTAGTAATATTGTTAGTAATATGTCTCCAAAGAAACACTGAATTCTACAAAACATCTCGTCATATTTTAATCGTGACATATTATTTATCGATGCATTAATGAACAACGTCTGATTTATCCACATTTTCGAAACTTTATTCTCCGGTGTGAATAAAAGCATTTACCATATGATACAACTTGTTTCTAGACTTATTTCTGTGAAATACTCTGTTTCTCTTTTGAAAGAGGAAAGCAAGTCTTTCATCAGATCAATCCAGTATCATTACATGAGTTCTTGTCATGTTGTTCGACAGTTGTATTCTTTCAGTATGACGTATTACATGAATTCAGTTGGCTCTTATTAATCATACACTTGTTACTTTTACATTTTAGGTGGATTTTTAATTGCAGCTTGAACTTTGTATCTGTGGACAGAAAGTGAAATCTCTTAGTTTATTATAAACCTGACACTTCTTTGTAATACGATTATATTATCCTAATGGGCCATCTATACATTATGCACATATGCATAATTTTTTGTAATAGTAGTATAAGAAAAGTTCTGAACCAATTGGACATTCATTATTCACTGGCATTCACCTACAATCCGTTTGAGTACAGATTGACATTTTTCACATTGAGAGTGTATTTGAATTACACAGTTATTTTGAAGAAATGCAACGTCAACTGAAACCACTTAGAATATTCAATGGAGAAATTGGTTGTTGAAACTTACAGAGAAACGATAACGTTTTCACTGTGAAAATGTATTACAAAGTAAATGAAAGTGACATTGAATAAGTACAGGATGATTTTGTACAGCAGTTTAGGCTGAATCAGATAAATTCACCAACAATTATTCAGTGTTATTTTAAGTTTAATACTAATGTAAGCAGCAGTGTTCAACGCGTCTTCCAGCATACTTATTCATCTTCTTTGTTTACAGTAAATGATTGCAACTACTTTACATTACGATAATCAATGAAGTCAATATCCCAGTCATGAATTGTTGTCATGTGCCTGATGTTTCAAGAGTAAAAGCATGTAGACGAATGCTGACTTATATGATGTGGAAGATTATGAGTGTTTGACAAATCCTTAATCAAGCCAATAAGCACAGGTATTCTAATTTTATAATGTTAGGCTTTTAGGATAATCAAAATGGAAAGACTGCTTTCTCATTAGTAAGAACAGCGTTGGTGATCCTTAATAGGGGGATATAATCATTTAACTATGCATGCACTCATTCATATAGACGTTTATAGAAAGGCATCAAAATGGGGTTTTAATAGTACTACAAACTTTATTTAATTCACAGTACATTACACTGAAATTAAAATACTCGATGAACCAATTTAACGCAAACTGTTTTCGTAAAAGCCTAATATTTTGCACAATAAAGCCATTATACATTTATTCCTACAATTCATTTCAACGAAAATCAGCGAAGACAAAAATTGTGGTCATTATCCACTCATGTTGATAACTTGAAAATATAGCGGAACACTGCGAGACCATTTGCACAAACAAAGCCTTTGAAATATATATTACAACACATTATTATATTGATTTTTTTAAACAGTAGAGAAATCAAAAATCACCGTTGATAAAATTATCACTTACTACATGAGTTAAATGTTAACACCACAACTGCATGTAACATTGAATTCGAATGTTTAGAATGTGACGTTCGTCAATGACGTGAATGGGTTTTTGGGTTGGATGAACACCTTATTCTAACACATGTAATTGCACTCAGCTTGAATAATCAATGATAGTTATGTAGTTTGAAGCTGACAATAGACTGTGATGCTGATAATGATGAACTAGTTAGCTAGCGTGATGGAACTTGTGACGTATGTTGTAGTATTATCTTACTGAAAACATGTTAACCACCATCAGCTTGTATTAATTAAGAACCCTGGTCATAAATGTTTAGGTGATTCAGGTCATCGGAATCATCAAACGGTACGACTTGCATGCGACTTTATGTAGGTCAAGCCGCTGCAATTCATCAATAGTCATGACATACGAATCAGGTTAATAGATATGCCTATATTAGAAACCATCGATTAATATTACTATTAAGTCGTATTCTGTGTCATTATGAACACCGAAATCTGAATACCTTAATGTGAATCGAGACAGTGAAATCAATGAATTAATTGTGTAGAAGGTCGATTCAGTAAATGACTAAGCAACATTTTTATATCATAAATATCAGTTCATCATAATTATGATTAACCGAATATAAACGTGTTACGAATTCGTGAATGTATGTATTCAGTGTGATCCACGAAAATTTTAGTTTAAAGTAGTTCACATATATATTGCATTAAAATACTGCAACACAATCAAAACATACAACTGCATGATAATTGTCTAGGAGTTAATAGTTGTTTAATAAGTATAGTCTGATTAAATTGTGATACGCTTTCAATACTGCGAAGAATATCACCTGGTTATAATTAAATGAAAAATTTTATCAACACTTATGGGAGTTGTAGAATTGTATAATTACACTGACGTTTGAATGAAGATGCAATTCAATTAAACATATGGGTTTAATTTTACCTTTCATCTAAATGATTTACCCCTACCAATGAAATAGGCGGGTGATTTCATTCTAAAATATGCATCGAATTACTAATTTCAGTGTATCATAAAATTCTTTAATCGACACAGCAACATACACATCATTTGTCAACATGCATATTACCAATATCAATGTCAATATAAATTTCATTAATTCAGACTTCTCATGATGTATTCCAAACAAAGACAAGTGAACAGTGTTTAATTTTTGCTCTATGCTACCAACTCATTACACGGTGATAATTATTTCATCGATCTTAAATACATTCACAGCACATCAACAGCACAACAAACTCAGCTTACTTATAATAGGGCTGTCAGACACATTTGAAATATAATTACATGCAAAACTCTGATTAGATTTTTGCACTTCAAATATTCAATATGAAATAATACAAATCATCAGATTATTATTGTCTATGGTGGAAATAGTCGGTAACCACTTCACATTTGACATGCATGTTCATTCACAACACTCAATTATAATCAACATCAGTTCACTAGAGTTAAAAGTATGAAAGTACCTATGAGGATCTAGTGAGAAGAGGTGATGAGAGAAGTCTTATCTTCTTAATACATGAGCTGATGGTTGATCTGAGCAAAGCACTCGTGTGTAGTGCTAGCATGATTAGTTTAATGCTCCATGATAATTAAATGTTGTCCCTTAATATTATGAAGTAAGCTTCAAATATCGACTAGCACATTATTATTATTATTATTGTTACAATCACTGGTAGAAGAATGTAGATATTAGGATTTTAAACTTTTACTTTTCTTGTAACGCAATAAAATTAGAATAATCTTATTAAAGCATTTAAATGACAAATACAAATAACAAGTTTATAATATATGACTTAACATTTGGATAACAGTAATGATAAATTATTCGGCCATACCAGCTATTGGCTTATGTCTATCATTATCTACCTGAATGGTTATCGAATGTAACAATGGAGCTTTGTGGTTATGCAATTTATAATTGTCATACTGGTTTTATAAATTTAGGAGAGATCGCAACATTTTGTGAAGGTGACAAGTAGTTTGATTCATTGGTAAAGTTAGTTACATTGCACTTCAAATATACAATCGGTTGATTGCTTTCTGTATCAGAAAATCAACCAGAAATATGTATAATAAGTAAGCGTAGAAGTTGCAAATTAATTGCTGACAAAGAAACATATATTGTATATACTTAAGAGTGCAGTGAACACTACTGCTCATAATACAGATAATAATAATAATAATAATAATAATAATAATATAATTCTTAATTTTCATTTTGTATATGAAAGCATGCCAGTTTACAAGCATGATGACAATGGTATAGGTTTACATACATCCAAATTTTATTATCACTTGTCAATTACAGGACATTCATAACATATAAAGATTCGAATTGAGAACCGAATCAACTGCAACAAAGTTTATACTATTAGGACACCAAATATTTATATTGTATCATAGTGCTAATATGAATAAGAACCACGTGGTCCTTGACCATTGAGTTTGCGATTCCAAAAAACGTTCAAGAGTTTTCAGAGTGAACCAATGAGCGTGTTCAGATGCAGGATAAGAAAAAAATAACTCGGAACTGAGGTGTAGAAGAGAAGTCAATTGTTTCGTGACAGCAGGTTCCATAATTGCCTTGTACATAATAATCTACAACTATATATAGTTGTAAGAAAGACGAAAACAGAGAAAACACATAACAACAGCACTGGTATCTTCAAACAATCAGGCAAAAATTGGTGTCTATACAGACACTGAAGGACACGACATGCCACTTACGTTAACTGAACAAATGAGCAGAATTAATATTTATACTTTCGTTTATAAATGAATTAAAGGGGAAAAACAATAGCATATGACTATGACAGGTAACTGGTGCTTACACATTTAGAGTCCCTATTATTTCGCTGGTGAAGTAAGAAAATATAGTTGGGGTAAACATTTATAATTAGTTATTAGAAGAGATGAGATTACCAACTTGTCGCACAAATAAAGAAAGTGAATCTGTTCCTCGAATGACTTGGGTCAAATTGTTCTAGATACTCGAGAATTTATTTGTAAAATAAATCATATAAAGAGCAGATTTAGAATGTGAAATTCTTATTTTTGTGTCTGAATTGCGTAGGTTATATCAAGTAAGTTCCTCTATCTTAATTGAATTAAACGATGAAAATGCTAGTTTGTTCAATATCTTGTAAAAAAAAGGTTATGTCTAATTTCAGTCGACGTCTATATTAGGTATCTAGTCCTGAGTGCATCCAGTTTTGTAATTCAATGTACAATTAGTCCCAAAAACACAAAGAATACAACGATACTGCGAGTTTGTTGAGTTCAGCAATGACGTTACAGAAAGTATGTGCGAATTTGTTAGGAGGAAATAATTACACTATGTTAAGATAATCTGCGTATAGAAAGGGTCTTTCCATGCTGAAACACTTGCGTATATCATTTATATAAGCTATAAAGAGCAGTGAGCCTAACACACTTTCTTGTATAACGCCCATTGCAATTGGTTCGACCTTCGATAGAGTAGAGTTAATTTTAACAATTTATTGCTTATGACTGAGAAAAGAGTTCAACCATGCAAGTAATGGTTTCTTAATTCCATTACAGAAGAGTCTGCCTATAAGAAGCCTGTGGTTAACCATGTCAAAAGCTTCAGATATGTCTAAATATAATTCTAACATCAAGTGTCAAGGCTTTGTTCAGTAAAGAATAAATTAAAGAATTCAAAGGGACAAGCCAAACAAGACCTGGTATTAAGGAAACCATGTTGTGAAATAGAATAACGTTTTTCAGAGAGCTAGTAATCAGACATTTCGTCACATGCTATTATTTTAGAGATCACTGGAGTGATATATATGAGCCCATGGTTATGCAAGTTTGTTTTGTCACCTGATTCAAATCGAGGGCATATGTAAGAGATTTCCTATGTACTGGGGTATGTGCCTAGTGTCAATGAAAAGGTCAAACAGTTCTAATAGGATTGATGGTAAATTAGGTCCACTGGGTCTGAAGTAAATAAATGACATCCCATCAACTCCGTAACTACTAGAGGTCCTAAGTAAGCTGATGGATTTATAAATGTTGTCATAAGTGAAAGTAACGGACTGAATATGGTTAGTAGCCGAGCTGATCATTTCTACCTCAATGTCAACCAGAGGCTTACCTCTGTTAGCAAATAAATCGCTGAACAGGGTAACTATAATATTATTGTCATTTATTATTAATCCATCTCATAAAATGCAAAGAATATCACTATTCCAAGAAGGTTTGAGGCGTTTATTGAACAGTCGTTTCAAGTTTTGTATCTTGGAGCTACTGTGCATTGCAGATACCTCTTCTTTAATCGCCTTCAGCTGATTGCAGGTCATGGTAATGTCCACAAATGCAGAGTAGTCATTTGACTTAAAATAGCACCTCTGTTAGCGTCTTAGCTTCTTACGGTAATAAAGTGGTATATACATATCATTTGACTTAGTTATATTGCTTCTTTCAATAGGTGTTATCTAAACTAAACAGGAGTCATTAATTTGATTAAAAATATCTAGTGCTTCTGTAAGATTATTGGATAGGAGAAAATTATCCCAGTCAGATCTACTTAGAAGGGCGTGTAGAAGATTCCAATCCACAGTTTTATAATCTTGATATTGTCTGGTTTTTTGTAATTTACAATTTCTGAAGTGACTAAAATTAATATTAATAGGAAGAGTACAGAGAATCATTTTGTGGTCGCTGCTTTCGAGCTCTTTACTAACTTGAAGTCACAGAGGAGCGACATCATGACAGAAAACTAGGTCAAGAATATTGATATATCTTGTAGAAGTATGTATTTCCTTTGTCGAACAGTGCATGTCTAATGTTGTAAGAATATTTTCATTATATGACAGTCCTCTGCCAATATTCCAGTCTATCCTAGAAAGTCACCTGCGTGATAATTTCAGACAGAGATGTGTACAAAAGCAGTGTTAATGATATTATCTACAGTAGTCGATGTGTTAGGGGTTCTATATATACATCCGGAAAGTAAACTGTGTTTCGGAGTATTAACTGAGATTCAGATCGACTTCGGTATCTTATATAGTATTTTGTCATCGATTTTATCAGACGAAAAACAAACACTTACGTATATTGAACAGTTGCCAGCCTGTCTACATTCTTTATTGCAGCGACATAACATATAGTCCTGAATGGCTAACTCTGAATCACTTACTGAGAAGGAACAACATGTTTTTATGACAAATATTAATGAAGGTTTAGCTAATCAGGCTAGAGTTATTAGGAATGATATTTTATTAAAAATTGAGAGGGCGTTAATTACTAAAATGTTTAGAAATGACAAATCTAGTTGCTTTCATCTGTCTGATGAACTTTACGTAACAAAACAAGTTGTATTTCTGTTTTGATTTATTTAATTAGAATCATATAATGTCGATTATGTCTAATCTACATTCAAATGATATGATTCACTGGGTTGATAATTCGTAGTACATAGCTTCTCAATGTTTTATTGATACTGTTGATTTGTTCACTAGTATGTTGAACAACTTCTACTTGATTGAAGATGGGTTGGTTGACTGTCATTAGTTTACCGCCTAAAAACAAATTGCAAAATGTACGATAATAACAAACAAGCTAATATGCATAACTATGTAATTGGAGGTGGAAATTTCACAGGTCTTTGTAAATTATTAAATCATTCTCTACGTTAACCAATTGAAGGGATAATGTTTATAGTTTCTTCATTGTTTATAATCCATTCTATGGTGAGATAATCAGCAAGCATGTCAATGTGAGTAGACTTGTATTTGTTATTGTTTTACAAGTTGCTGATAATGTTTCTGTAAAAATTGATATTGTCGATGCACTGAACTACTCAACACCTTACAGTCCAATAATCGAAACAGTTTCATACATTTTTTTCCAATTGTTGACTTGAACAGAGCATGAACAACTAATTACGTAGAATAAAATTAACTTATTTAATCTTGTTTAGTCATCATCAGCTGTAGACAACCTGTAATGCAACTTAAAGAAATTCAACTCATTGATATTGTTGATTTAGGTTTTCATTTACATGATACTGCATTATGTAATGATTGCGACAGAGAAAGATGAAAATTTAACTGTGGGGTCGTCTGATGTAATGATTTGTAGTCTATGTTACTAACTGATGAGACACGAGGTTAAATTGCAGTAGTCAATAACGAAGGTAAAGGAATATCCGTTTATATGAATTCTGGAATGCTCATATCAATTGAATAATGAATTGAGGAAAATCATCATTTCAATAAACTTTGCAGAAGTTAACATATGCGGTTATTTTACAAAATGACATCGACGCGCTTCTTTTATATTGGGATTGGCAGTCATCTGCTGTAGGCTCCAGCATGATACTATACAGATTAGATACAAATAAAATTTCAAATTGATCAAGGAAGTTCGAAAATACTTTTATGATACAAAAGTGATTTCTACACAATCAATCACTATAGTAAAATCAAATTTCAGAACAGAAATTTAATGATGACGTAAAAACAGACAAAAGGTAAATTAAAATAATAAGAGTTAAGCGTATTCTGAACAGTGGCACAATAATGCATTGCGTTGAATCAAATTTTGTAAATAAATCACCAGATGTAATGCTTCAGTCGAAATGTTAGGAATGGAAGAAATGATTTTCTTAGGTTGAACATAATTTAGAAATAGTGTAATGAAATTACAGACAACTTATCACAGTATAGATAAAGTGACAACTGTTTCTCCTTGAATACATCATCACGTTATAAATAGTTGGCACCAATACATTTGTTGAATTTGAGGGTACTGGGTGTTGTTTGTCTACTAAGTGATTAGAGAAATAGACGTTGATATCATGTCATTCACCTTGACGGACTACATTGAATCTAACTTAAGTTCAGTGTCTCTACGTTGCATGACAACTGGATGTTTGCAAAAATAAAGCTTTATTACACAGGACATTTGGATTTCGCTCAATAGATACTCTTGCGACTTCTTGGCAGTGGTAATGATATGACGTTCCTTGAATTGTCTTTCGGTGGTTGCTACTTCTTAAAATTGCCTAATTCTTTGGTTGGTCAACCCTTCACTCCTATTCTGATGTTCAATAGACGATTTGCGCACGTTACGTACAGCTTACATCTAGTGTTTAGCGGTAGTCTATAACTAACAAATTTATCAGAATAACGAACAAACACTGTTGTGATAAATTCAAAAACCACAATAAACACAAAATCCAGCTGATAAATTGTTTTCTAACCGATGTGAATATGACGCCTTGGTCCATTGACTTGTAGGTTTAAAACTTAACTTGCCAAAGAAGCATGTTAAGTATGTTTTTATAATTTGAAGCAATCTCAATACTACATGATCGAAATAGTTATAGTAAACTACTATAAAAATAGATATTTATGTGTACTATTAATATTCCAATATATTACTAGTGCGAATTGCTGAGTTTGAAAATTAATTTTCTATAACATCAGTGGTTTGTCTTGAGAGACAAATCACTGATCAACTTTTCTGCTTTGAATGTGCATCAGCGACAACACAATAAATATTTGAATAATGCCTTCTTAAAACCTCATCATTTCTTTGAAATATGAGTAAATTTCTAAAATATCATTCCTGTCCACCTTCTTATGTAAACAAATTTGACTTAAATCTAACAGAAGATTATTAATCAAATAAGAAGAATCAGAAATCAAATGTGAATGTTAATGCGGAACAGCGCTTTGAATGAAAACAATATCACATACTTTTCTGTAATGAAAAATTTATAAGTGGAGCTAGGTGTTGTGTACCCTGTCTGAAGGCGTTATCGTCAACTAAATATCTGGATCTTTCAGAACTAGTTACACATTATAAACATTCTTCAGAATTGATAACAACATTTTTTCTGACATAAACTAAGTAAGCTATTAGTTTTTAATCCTATATATTGTCGTACCATGAGTAATAAGATGAAATCGAGAAATTTCCACAAATTACAGACCAATAATATTGTTCATCACTTCATATTTCTTAGACACAGTCATCCAACATTTTATTAATTGTGCAACGTAGACCATATAAAACAAACAACATTGTTCATATGTAGTCGAAATTTATATGAACTTGTATAACTAGACACTTGCCATAGAACATTTGAATGATTCAGCAACACACCGAATAATTAAAATCTCCAAAACAAATCAGAGTTACGATAATGAATATCATTTCATTAAAATTTCAGTACATATTATTATTTAGTAATAGTCTATTATAATAAATACTTGTGATATTTAGAAATAAAATAAAAGTATTTTTGAGAACAACGTATAATTTTGAATAGATTTCGCTCTGTGAGCTCAATGGATTAATTGTGGAATTCTGAATGTCATCATAGACAATTTCATTGGTGCTCACTTCTATTAGAAGTGAGTTGTGTGGTTTTTGCAGCAAGTGAATTTAGCTTGTTCTGCCGATTATGAATTTAGTTAGTTGTTGCTGACACTTTTTATTTTCATTTTTCGCACACCAATTGTGATTATTGTTCCTCATGTCTTAACTCACAATGTAGCAGTTGATAAATAATTTTAGTAATTGGTTGACAACCTGCAAATATCTTAATGTGTTCACTAATTGACGATTGAAATAAACGCCAATCAAATAAAATTTCTCAGAGGATGCGAATAAACCGAAACCATCCCCATGAGTACTAATGCTGTATATAATCACAGTAACAAATAATAAAGTAATAATAAAACGTTACTCTAAACAACATTCCACTGTCAATTTCGAGCCGATATTTTACCATGTGTATATCTGCTGTATTATTCAACCAACTAAGTGTTACGTTTGGTACACGGACTTTTAGACTGAACATATCACACATATGAAACAGTATTATAACCACTGAATAACTCCAGAAAATAATTACCATGAAATAAATCTCATTCATATCTATTTCTTCCAACCATTGATTTTAACAACAATGATGATATTAATAAGTAAATCAATATTTGAAAATCACTTCATGATACATTCAAGGATAACTATCATTATGAGAAAGTATAAAATGAGTTATGTGAACACTACACACGAGTGATTTGCTCATCTGACTGATGAAGTAATTGTAAACAAAACAGCCTATAACCTAAAAATGTCAAAGCATTTTTAATGAATTTGATTATTACAGTTGAAACACATAGCCACGATCATACCTACATTAGTGATGAACATATTTATGTTAATTTAATTATCTGATGCATTCTGATAAATATTCATCAAATAAAGAACATAACCATATTGATCAACATACTGTACAATTACAGATATATATATATATATATATATATCACTACATCAATCCCTGTGAAATGAATACTTTATTTTTCATCTATTCATTAATTAATAATTAGAAATATGAAAACCTGTTGATCAATTTGTCATTAACAATACAGCCGGCCTTCATTATCTTACCTGTTTTAGCAGTAGGTTGTTCTTCGGTTATATGTAAATTACTAGTTGTCTATAATTCTAGTAATCCTGAAATTATCAATTTGTTACTAAAATTATTAGGAATTTATCAATTATCCTATACTCCGAAACCGTTATTGTTTGGCAAGTGTTTCCTCAACTTCAATCTGTAGGATATCCTACAAGACTGTGTAAAGTTGAGCTTTCTTCAGTTCTGCGATTAACCAGTGAGTAGTTGTATACCTACATGAGGGTATGAAGAAAAGTGTGTGACAGTATAAAATGATAAAGAATAGAGGTAAAAGTGAGCTGATAACTCAGTCAGAACTTTGAATTCACACATACTTAACAATGGATAACACTAACTTGATAATGAATTATACGCTTTCTTTATATCAGTCAGATTGCAATAACTGATAATGAAGATGGAATATGAACACCATCAAGATTGAAATGTTTGTAAAATGTAGTGATATCATAGGAAAAATAGGAGTGATATCTCTCCGTGAATCCCGTATCACTTCATTATCGACAAAGTAACTTGTAAATTACGTACGCAGTCCTCCATCTGATTTGTGTATTTGTTTGGCATATGTGATTTTGTTCAAATTTTAGCAATCGAGATAAGTTATTCACGAAAACATCCTTTAAGATTATGCTTTTAAAGTGAAATACTGTTAACATCTGGAAAATGATTAGGGTATAAATCAGTAGAATGTGATTTGCATTAATAAATCTATCAGATGTTTTCTCGAGAGATAAAGAGATAAATAGTATCCTGCGACAGTTTAATTTTTGTCACTAATGAATTCAACATTTCCTAACTTTACTTGACATGTTTCTTACTTAAATAGCAGTTTACTCATATCATTTATGAATCTATCAAAAATCAACTTAGGGTGGACAATTTAAGATGCTTTTAAACTGTATTCACTTGAAAATATTACATTTCGAAATCCATTTTCTTTCTTCATGAAGTAAATTAATTAGCAGCTATGATACCACGGACGGTGAATCATCTAAACTCAGACTAATTATAGTTATTAACAGTCATCTAATATTCACGCATGGCAAAATTAGTTCAAATCTGGTTGTCCATGAATCTAGTGAACCAAATGAGCTTAATGAGAATATATTATAATAAAAGCACATAAAAGATATATTGGAATAGTGAGTAAATCACACAAACCCATAAACACTGATTGAATGAGATCAGTGCAGAAGCCACTCAAGAGTCACTAGACGATATATATATATATATCACTTGTAGATCATCATGAGTGTAGAAATATGAAAAAGTAAAGAATAAACTAGAAGAGTTACTTAAAAAATTTGGTTGTCATATTGAATAAAACTACAGTAAATTGGTAACAGAAGAAGATATTAAAATCATTCAGGCATCTGTGGAACGTTCGCAATTTAAGATGTACGAATATCTTATTTATACTGCATAAATTAATGTGATTTAACAGTACAGGTCGTTATATCAGGAAAATTACACTCCAAAGATTGTGGTTTGCAACTTTTATAAGTAACCACGTACTCTTTAAAAAATAATTTAGTAATTATTTTCGCATGTATCAAGATTCAATCAAAGCATAGCTTTACTTCCAGTATAATTTACGTAACCAAGCATAACAATGTTTGAACGAAACGGGCAAGAAATACATCCTGACTATTCTACAAACTGTCAGTCAATATTTTGAGTAAAATATTTTCAATTAATTAAATCTATTTACTACTAGCTCCTTGCCGTTCCTTGTATTGTGCATTGTTTGAACATAACGTAAATTTAGCTGAGTTTTTTTTTTAAGCAATCATTTTACAACCTCACTAGCTATTGTGAGCAGCTGTTTAATAATAATCATCATTGCATTGTTTCAAATGTAGTCAGAATCTATTCCCATGATTAATACGAATACATGTAGAACCGTCTATATACATTAATTCTTGTAAACTATTACTAACGTTTGTATATGTGCTAAAAATGAAGAAGGAACAATCACGTAGAAAGCTAATGACAAATATGACTGACTAAATTGTAATATTTCACTCTTGACAGTTTAACCAATTCATACAATAAGCCAACGTAGTTGATTTAAAACGATTTATTATGACTTGTTTGACATGTGTTGAGTTTATCACAGTAATAATTTGAAACTTGAAAGCTAGAGAAATTCACTTGCATTTCGCTACAGCCAACTTAAGTGAAAATTGTTCGCTAAGTTTGCTTTGCTATTTACCTATAATGAAACCAAATCTTATCACTGGAAGTTGAACAAAAAACAGCAACAGTTATTACGAATTAATTCAAGTGCAAAATTACAATCACGAACAATGTTAATTGAGCCATTAGAAAATAGTGAGGAATTGGATAATGGTTAACAAATGTCAATTGAAGGAACAGGGCACTGTGACACTGCCCTAGATCTATTTAATCTTTTGATTATCTGTTATATAGAACTGATCTAGGTCAACTATTTAATGCGTCATGCTAAGCAATAAACTATAGTAACCACAATATCTGACTTGTGATACTTTGTCAATCGGCTGGTGTATATTGACGTATGGAATTAAGATTGATTCACGTATCATTATTCATATTGTCGAAATTAGTGCAATCTTCCACAGTTAGGTGTTTTCATAGAACTCCATGTTGTGATGCGTGAAATTTACGGGTGTGGGACTTAATACCGAATGAGGTGTGCCTAGTTGATAATTGCGAGTCTGCCGTATTGCCCACTGGATCCCAAGCCGGAATAAGCAGGAACACAAGCCAACCAAACAACACTAGTGAACTACAAATTTATTTACATAAATACATCGAATTTTATATCAGTTAATTTACAGTGAGTATTCATCGAGTGAAATTATCATCATTTAGTTAATACAAGGAAATACTATTAACTGTACTCAGGAGTTGAACTCACATTGAAATCAATTAATGTGATAAAGGTTTACAAATAAAGCTTACAAAAAAATCAATACAACTTGTTTCGTTGAATTAAATCAATCATTGCATCTTTGGGTATCAGGAATCCCCAACACTCCATCATTCATCAATTTCAATGAGCCCTGTAATCATCGTTGATATAGTAGTATGTGACTACCTACAGAAAACAATATTGTGTTAGCAGGGTACATTATGTGAACTATAAATGCATTTCGTTCGAATAGAACGAGGACATTTTCGGTATAAGCTGAGATGTAATTCTCGTCGACCTCAGGGCTTCTAAATAACTTCCATCAATCGCTGATTAATTACTACAATCCCACTAGTTCTGTGCCATCCTAAATTTTGTTTCATCAATTTCGGATTTGTTCCTACATACCAGATATAGGGTCTTTGTTATGTATGAGGTTTTGATACTATCCACATGAGCAATACCATTTTTCTACATTTTATTTCTTACATTGACAAGAGCAAATATGTTATCATGCTTGCTAATGCTTACTACTCAGCTCACCTGATATTAGCTATGTACCATCTGTCAACGAAAATAGCGCATTGACATTATTGAACATTGTTCAGTTAAATTGTCGTCCGTTGTTGCACATCAACAATTTCCACGCAGAAATGATTGGTGCGTTTGCGTGACAAACTGGTAGACAACTTCTTCACATTATTTACAAATGATTTTGAATAATTTGATACAAGCGACTTGAAAGCATTAGTCTGAATGTCCCTCTTATTTATATTTCGTTATAAAAAGATCAAGAATTACAAAAAACGCACGTCCTAGATGTAATAAATGCAGTCAAGAATACGACAGAGTACTATATGCTTTGCTGACCTGTAAAAGTGACTGTGTACACCACTCAGTATAAGTGCATAGGCACAATAAATACAATTCTGCAAAGTGAACAATTCAAGGTTAATTTTATTGATTCTACCATTTATTTGATATTTTGACGAATAACTTGATTGAAATCAGGCTTAACATATAATGCAATTCACGCCTACACCACTCATATCTCTGCTGGAGCCTAACACCATACTGGTTAAACAAGACATGATCCCAGCATTACAAATAGGCGAGTTTAGCTATTCAACTTGTTGGCAAGCAACACAAACGTAACTAACTTTTATTTAATCTTCAATTCATGAACTTTTGAATAAATTGATTCGAATAGGGTAGTACCAATTCAGACAGCCAAAGCTTTGATTGAGTATTCTCACTGCGTTAATTCTCTTGTGTTCACTGTAGAAGTTTCATTGTTACAAATATTACCTACAAAAATACTTGAGTAAAACTTCTCGTGTTTAATATTTACTACGAAATCTCAAAGTAGATACTTTGAAAATTAACAATTTGAAAATAATGTTCTTGTAGGCTTAGAAAACAAAAGAAGATTGTTGAATGATTTCGATAACAATGGAATATTGAGACAGAATTATGTTATCAATTTCGTTCACATTTTGGCCTTCTCACCTGACTGTCTAATGAGTGAAATGTGTTAACAATGATAAAAACAATACAAGACAGTGAGGTGAAGAGGATAACAGACTGGTAAAATGATAACATATTCCTGTCTAGAGTTTTCACTGTGCATTCACAATAGATTCTGTTTTTTTTATTTCACTATCATCGCAACGTATTTTTGATCATGTAGTCTTATCAAATACGCATTTAAAGTGACAACTCATTTGAGTTATCATCGTTCATAATTTCGTATGACTGACAGACTTATGAATGAATAAAACAGCTTAATTACACACAGAGTAATTTGATGTGTTTTGTGTAAACCTACATGTTTCATTTTCACCCTGATTCATGGTTCTTAGCACAGGTTCATTATTCGAGATTAGCTACTATTGAATATTTTTAACTACAGTGTTATCTTTTTCTCACAGAAATAAGGGTGTTTTACAACCTAGTGTGTGGGTCATCATCAAATGATTTCAAAATTTTTATTTTCTACCCAACGTATTAACGAATGTCAATTAATAGAGTGAACAGAATTTGTTACAAATGAATCTTCGTGTAAAGATTGTTCTAGTTTTGACATTTGATTAGATACGTTTCAGAGACCACACCGAAGCACATGACACTGTAGTTATAAAAGCTTTGACAGACTCAGCGAAAAAGAAGAAGGAGGTAAAACGCATGCATGTGGTCTGCATGATTTTTTGTGTTGTGAACTAAACATTATACTCTGGCACATAAAATTCGTCTATTGCATTAACATACTACTATAACAGCAGACTTTTCTTAACTAAACAGTCGTGAAGATACGCACTTGATTCTATAATGAACTATCTTATACAGTTTTATCCAGTGAATATCTGAAATGTCAGTTGATTGGAATCTCATGTCTTCGAATCCGGCTTATTCATTTAACGACGGTCGCAAATGCGGATTAATTGCTCTAAGTGAAAAAAAATGATTGATCAGCCATTGTAATTTGGTGAAAACAATAAAACATATAATGTGGGAGTTAATCAGTAGCAAAAACTCAGAATGTTTGACACTGATGTTGAGTAAATTTCTATGCATATCGTGTCAGGCTAGATGTAAATTCTGAAATCATCAATAATTCCGATGAATGCTAGTGTTATGGCGACAAAAATTGCTATGACTGATGTGTACCACCAATTAATGGAAATGGTCTTGTGCGCACGAAGTCACAATGAAATATGTCATTGGTTACCCGGCTAATCCCTGCATATGAGTCAGATACATATTTGAACACAGACCAGAATAGAAAAAACACAAGCCGTGTAATCGAACAGGAAGGCCATATTATATTTCAGCCATTCTTTTGTATATACACAAATCCAGTGTACACGACTAATTAACTGTAGTTCATGAATGAAGGATAATATCCAAACAGTAAATTTGTTAAACAGGAGGTTAGAGCAATTGAGACGTTTTGATGAAAGGGATAAAATGATAACATAACACACAACTGAAATGATTGAAATGTTCTTCGAATACATAGTTAGGAAAATTAGTCAATTTCAATAGTCGCCCAACAAAACAGTCAATTTAATTAAAATTAATTCATAGAAACTACTACAGTAGCTTTGCAATTATGAATATATTTTTTGTTGGTCTTCTGAAATTAGAATTACCTGTATTATAAAAATATGCTAACTCGACAAATCAATGCTAACCAAACAACTATTTCTCCTAAAAGGATGCCGATATACACGCTTATACCGTAACTAAAATTTTGTTTATCAGTCACTACGTGTGGTTGCTTGGACACTGAGTTAACGTTTTTCAAACTTCAAGGTTATCTCTAGACCAGATTTCATTATACCTAATTATGTATGTTACATCAGGATGTTCCTAACGTTCTAGCGAGAAGTTTTAACTGGTGGAGTTCAGATTTGTCAGGATTAAAAACGATATCACCGATTATAATGGGTGATTGTCGCGTAATATAACAAATTCATGAAAGTGGGAATTCCATCGTTAGTTGCCTGCTCAGTGGTATAGAGGATTAGGGATTGGACAGCCTGGAGTCACTTGGGTAGAATCTAGGATACATACTGATGAGGTGTTAAATAAGGACAAGACGTATTCTACCGACATCAATATTTTTGTATTATTTTTCAATAAGGATTATTAACAATTTAAAACACTATTCTCGATCTATGCAGACATCACAAATCACAGCCTGCTTACTCGTTTTTATTATAATTTGTAAACATCACATGCAGGCACACTTTTTCATTTCAGCCCGAGTTCTTAGCTCACTTATGTACCAGAAATGTTTAAGGACTGTTACAACTATTATGGGAACTGTATTATGGTTTAACTAGAGTTTCGTGTCACAAATTATTTCAGGTTGCTCTAGTAAATACATGATCAGACAAAGCATCTCAGCTCTGCATCAAATCATTTTATCTCTAGAATGTCTGTGATTGTGTCTAAATTATTATTGCCACTATTGGTTTTATTGTTATAATTACTTCACAGAATACCGATTCGATATCAAACATTCAGTGTTCATGCATTGCTGTTTGCTTTCTTTGGAATTTGTGGCACCTTATTCAATTCAGATGACTAACACTGATTTGTACTAAGAGCTGTCCGTTATGTAAATAAAATAAACAACATACTTTCACGCAATCTAAAATACGACTTTATTCACGATTTTCAGAATAATCATTTTAGACCCTGAATCTACCGTACCAAATTAATTAACGCGATACACATCACGTAAATTATTCTACTACGAAAAATGTTTGTTCCTAATTGTGCGAAAATGTAGCTTGAATTATATGCACGGTGAGCAGCTGCTGTCAGTAACTAAAATAACTAAATTAGTAGATGAATTTGTTCTTACTAAAATATTTTATTACCCAAGATGACAAAAGAAACTCTGGAATTTAAGGTTCATTTTTATTTATAACAAGAAACAATCAGATTTTCGCAAAAACTGTTTATAAAGTTTTTTTCAATGTCTAGATTCATTTTTTATGTTTTTTTTCTTTATCACAAAAAGATATTACATTAAAATACTTATTTCCATGTAATTATGTTCCGCCTCCAATCGGAGTCGTTACTACAATGACAATTAGTTTACCTGTACATTACAAAACCAGAAACAAACAATTATTGTTCATGAAGTTAAACAATTCAAGATATTTTGTTTAACTTTATTTATTTCGATTAGTGGGTAACTACGATATGTCTTAAATCCACCGGTTACCCTTTCTTACGAGAGCCTTGGCACTACTTCCTAAATTTAACCATTGATGAGCCCTGTTAAATTTAGTTAATTAATACAGAGTTTCCTATTTGTTAAATTTACATTTTATTTCAACAGTTTAAACATCACGTCGTGATATTCATGAGATCCACAGTGCTTTAATTCAACTTCATAATCTCTAAGAAAAGACAGACTGTTAACCAATCACAAATCAGAACAAAACGATTGTCCAAATTGTTTTAGCTTTGTGCTTGTAACAACCTAAGAACAATCTGTGACAAATGAAATGCATAAATAAAATAATCGCCTTTTAACGAATGGAAAAAATGTGGGAAATAAATTTAAAACCATTGAATTACAGAACTTATAAATATTTGAACATTTTGGATGAAAGTGTGAAGGTGAAATGCTGTTCAGAAATTGTCTAATACATGGTAGTTTCGATCACAGAGACTCAATTTAAACATGTGGACTAGTAAAACTACGCCAGTTTACAAACAAAAAAACCATCTGCAAAGTATAAGTCATCTAGTTGCCTCCATTTTATTCACTGAGTTTTGTACTTGTTTTGGAATGTTGAAGTTTTCACAATCTAGTCAATGACCAGCAGCAAGAAAGAAAGAGTGGTGGGAATATGCA
This sequence comes from Schistosoma japonicum, assembly GCA_025215515.1. Lineage (NCBI taxonomy): Eukaryota > Metazoa > Platyhelminthes > Trematoda > Strigeidida > Schistosomatidae > Schistosoma > Schistosoma japonicum. The sequence continues at coordinate 70,170,252 of CM046069.1, forward strand.
ACCCTGTCTGACAGCAGTCTTCATTTAGAATAAATCTGTCAGCTGCCCTGTATAAACGATTTTGTAGTGTAGTCCGTCGTAAAAATTCTGTGTTATATTGATTCCCTTATACGAGCACTAAAGTGTTAAAAAGTTCCATGAATCTATCCTGCTCACGATGTCAAATGCACTCTCACAGTCAAGAAATTCTATGTAAGGTGATGATTTCCGTTTTCTTGGCTGTTCAGCTACGATTCCTAATGGTACTAAATGTTTAGCTAATGATCAATCTTTACGTAATCCGTTATGTTAATCTTGAAGTTAGGACTCTGCCTAATGTTATTTTTAGTTCAACACCATTCGGTTTAAAACTTTCCTTAGTACAGCAGGAGCGAAATGTCTCTGTAGTTCCCACATTTACCAAGATTTTCCGTTTTCGGTATTATGATGAAATGTCCTTATTTTCAGTCAACTGGTACTTGTTAATACTTCTAAATCTGTGTGAAGAGAATGTGAAGCGTATTCCCAGTTTACTCTATGTCTGATTTGAATGCCTTAGCCTGTATGTTGTTTAGCCTTGTTTATTTGCCACCATCGATTTTTCAGATGGCAATATTGATTTATCCGACTGCTGGTGCTTCGGCATTATTAAAAAGTTTGTCTGTGTTGCTTTGACGACCGGTAGTTTCATTGGGCTTGAATATACGAAGGTTCTTCAAAGTGTTTTACTTATCTGCCTTGATATTCTTTCATTTCAGCGATTGGTTGTTTTTTCCATCTTCTCGACCAAACATTCTGTTTTACTATATTTTTAACTGAGTTTCAATGTTGTATTAAATAGCTGTCTCATGTATCTTTCCTTTGCAACTCTTTCCAATGTCATTGCTAGGTCTTTCACATATTTTTATTTATTTGATTAAATGCTCCTATTTACCAGCTTGTTGGCTTCGGTGTATTTGATCTGTGCCTAGGATTTCCCTGTTCTTGTTTGGCTGTTATTGATTGCTATCGATTTGTGTCTTCTCGCCTCTCGTTTCTCTCATCTTATCTAAGGTGCCAACAGAGATTCGTTTCTTATGCACGGGGTCTATGCGACTCAAAACCACATGATATCTTTAAGTTATTGATTCCTTATTATACACTACTGGTGATATAGGTAAATAAACTGGATCACCAATTGTTCATTATTTGCATAATTGACACACATAATGTAATAAAACATGGCCAACCGTAATCATATGTGGATGATCTCAAAGTTTTATATAGCCTTAAATATCATCATCAATAAACAAGAGTTTTGGTCATTAAGTATTCTAGTAACTTAAAGTTCAAACAACACGCCTTCTCTATAATCTTCAAAACTAGAAAATAAACAAGCATTTTTCTTTAAAACTTACATACGACGGAGATCAAACTAACTTTGTTTACGATACATACAAGAACATTACTTAAATATTGTTCATTCATAGATAGAGTACGTGTAAAAAGTGAATAAGGAAGACTTGGTCAGTGACCTAAATTAAAGAATTTGATGTAAATCACTCTCTTTAAAACCTCAATGTCGTTGTTGACTACGACATAACGTAATATTCTTCTTTAAAATCATAGACAGAATTTTATTCCTTGCGTTTCCTCTCTACTTCATAGAAATAAATCAGCAGTGAATATATAATGCATTATGATATGACGTATTTTTGGTATCATATTACTGTAAACTGTGATGCTCTTGATTTTATTTTTGATTCGTATTTTCATTATTCATGAATTTACTGATAATGACCATTTATCAAAATATTTGTTTGTAAATAAACCCGTATTATTTTGATCATAACTGTACATCGGTTCACTCAAATATACAAAATGATAATTAGTAATCATAACCATTTATTTACAGCAATCTCTGAAATAGATTACCGCAAAGTAGTCGCACTACTGATTCTATCCTAAGCTTCAAGCACTGATGAATTCATATCTAGAATCTAAAATTTGTATAAAATCTTTGACGACTTAGCATTTAACCTCGAGAAATCAGTAATCGATCATAAAGATTCTGAACATCATCCCGTATTTGAATGTTTTCTATTATCCATTCAGTTTACTCCTAGGTATTTCCTAGTTTCATACAGCTTAAGACTAAAAGCGAGCGTATGTTTTTGTAAACTACATTTAATTTCATTGTCTTAAGTCAACAGTGTTAAAATTGTTGATAAATTTAATAAATATTCTCAAGTCAATCCTTAAAATTACATTTGGTGTTACACTTCTATGTGATTGTCTCTTCCTCTTCACCCTAGTGCTTTCTACTAAAATGTTCAGGTAATGTCTATTCTTCAATCCTTCATGTCGTTTTAAGAAAAATTGTCAATGATATATTTATGTTAGCAAACTATGTGAATAAATTGTATTTTTGTAACCAGATATGTAGCATCATTTGATCAAATGAAAACTGATGTAAGTAGAAACTCTACTACTATACGTCGGCCTAGTGTACTCAACTATCACTGTGTACATGTTACGCACCGTTCGACCAATCACAGAAAATGTTCAATACACAGTTCTTTTGATTGGCTATATTACACGAATAAAACGGTATAAAAACCGCTGAACAACCCCAAAAAAATATTAGAACAAAATGAAAATCACTAACACTTGTTTTCTTCTACTAGTGATCATTACAACAATGATATCAATGAGTAAGTTAATACTTGAAGAACATTATATGGTATTTATGGGTAAGTAATTATTATTAGAATGTATAAAACAAACCAACTAAATTCTACATATGCTCATTAGTGGGCCTTATCAATTGTAATAATGTCAAGTAGAATAAACACCATTGAGATGGCTTCAAACATTTTCGACGAATTTGATTATAACTGTTTAAAACACATGTCTATTAAACCTACTTGCAATGACGTTACAATTGTGAATCATCTTTCTGAAAAAATAGACAAATGCAAAAGATTACCTATAGATGAAGTCCATGCGTGAGAATTTCAACGACAACTACTTATTTTTTTGCCAACTGAATCAGTGCCAAATGAAATATATGACTAAGACAGTTCAGACATTGTAAGTAGAAACTGAATGTCACATGCCCGATATAGTTAAAATTCACTGATTAATTCCTCACACTTAGACCTTCAAATAAGCTAATGTTGACTGTAATTGAGTGCTGCAAGCAATCTGCAAGTTGACTTTTTGTTTGATGTAAACACTTGATTATATTCTAAAGATTCAATTTATTGCATCCTGAATCCTTCATATTAAAAGATGTATTTATAACTAGGAGAATTCATTTACATTTCAGATGTATCTGACACTCTTGTCGTTAACACAACCAGTAAGCGTATTAAACTCCTTATTAACTTGATTATCTATGTACTTAAAAATGCTTTAAATACATATTTGCTTACAGCACATAGTTATACAAACGATAACTAAATTAAATTACCACTGTATTAAATACGTGAGAAAAACACAATATCTTTAACGTAACTCAACCTCACAGTTGGTAATATACATTTTGACATTTTACAACTGGCTTAGATGCTGATAGTGTCATTCATGTAACACACAAGTGTTTATGGAGTTTTTATTCGATTTTTAAAATAATATGATATTTTTTGACATGCTGAAAGCTAATCACTATCTAAACAAATTACAACTCTTTTCAAAATATTAAAGATTCATCATTCCACGAAAGATTATCCAGTCCTATTCGTATGTGTTATATTCTTTGACATTTTACTACATTATATTTTTGTTAACTACTGTGAACTAAATTTCTTGAGCAACACAGTGACTGCTTTTTCAGAATCCTGAAACACATTATTATCAGGTTGATAAAATCAGTTTTACAACAATAAATGGATGGCAAAATGTCAAATGTCTTCACTCTAACTGAATGACAATATAAATATGAGTTGAACAATTCTCTGTAGAGATTTATTTTATCTGTATGTAGATGATATGATTAAAGCAGGATTTGGGAATGTAATCTTAATGTGTTAATAATGATTAAAACGCAACATGTAATTGAATGAGTTTTGAATTTTAGTTATAATTTAAGAAAGTACATATAACTGTTAACAGCTACAAAACATCACTCAGACGCACAATTATTGATCAACTTCCAATGAAGTTTTTGAGTGGTTGTACGATGACTTTGCGGAAATCTATTCAAACACTTGGGATCAGTAATAATGCTGTAATAGTGAAAAGATTATCACGATCTGTTATAATCTTCTTTATTGTATTACTGTTTAGAAAGCACCATTTTGATTATGTCTTATTATGACATTTTAAAGGTTTTCTCTTTATACGATAGGTCTCTGATATTTAGTTTATAATGTCGTGCCATGGACAAGTGGTAATAGTTGAGGTTTAATAAAAGACAAGATTTGAATTACGTTAAGCGATTCCAGTATGAACGAAAATATTTCCACCTTTCACTAACTTCTGTGTTCATCAATATGCAGTCATGGTTGAAACATCATGATAGACTCTTGACTAAAATTCGGCCTTCAATATACAATTTATTATGCTTAGAACATGCAAACAAATCAAGTATTAAAATTAAATAATATCATTTAAACTTGTTTAACTTGACTACGTGATTCTTATAAGGAAGTCATAGATTGCTTCAAGTGATCAATTATTCTTAATATGTATGTGATTCATTTTGTACATATGTGAGTGCAAACACTAATAATGTCGATATATTTTCTTCATTCTTACATAATTATCAGGTTATGAAGAGATACCTAGAATATATCGTAAGTGCTTCCTACATCATTATTCCTAAATGTGAGTGTGAACACTAATAATGTTGATATATTTTCGCTTTTCTAACATATTATCAGGTCATGGAGAGAAGCCTAACGAACATCGTAAGTGCTTCCTACATCACTGAAATAATTCACTAGAATGGCTGTAATGTTTAATGATTGTTTGTTATTTGTTAAGCTTATATGCAGTTGTATGTTGACGTGAGTGTGAAATAGAAACAAATAGTAATCAACGTATGCTTAGGACATAGTAAGAATATCAGATTAATATGCATTAAATCATGAAAACAGTAATAAGGAATAAAGCATGAAACATATTTATCCATATTAGGGTTATGTAATATTAAAATTAATGTTAAACAACTTTGTATCGTGTACAAATTAGTGTTTAAAATGTTTATGGAAAATAATCTGATCTAATCAGCTTCCATTCTGTGCAATCTTTTCAATTTCATCGTGATATTTATTCACATTTGATGTTTGCCTTGCTTAGAAAGCTTGTGGTCAATTGTTGGTGAGTTTCTTTATTGAAATTAATAAATAATTATTGAATGACTTTATTATTTCATAATAATATTGTTTAATGTTTCCAGAAGATACGTTTTATATCCAGTGGAGTCAGTGTAGAAAGTGATGACTTATAACGTTGTTAGCAGTTATGAAGTTCCATAATTTCATTAAACATTACATTATGAGATAGTTGAAAAATAACCATTGTGTATGAAGATAAATGGTAAAAGATACGTTAATAAGCAACTTATTTATCATAAGAATGTTCTAATTTTGCGTAAGTCGACTCGGTGAATTCATTTTTAGTTAAAACGATACTTATCCCGATTTGTTTTACAATAAATTTTTACAGTGCGTATGTTTTCTTTTCTACGTGAGTTGCAACAAACAAATTATTTATCCATTAATTTTACATTATTCTCAATTAAGTTGAAACTTTAACAAGATTCCTGTATCGTTTAATGAAATTGTTAATGAAAGTGTATCAAGCTTTACAAAACAGATTAAACATGAATAACTGTGAATTAGGGAGGTCTATTCAGTACAAATTTATTTTTGCATAAATATATTTTACAACACACTTAGGTTTCAACTTCTAAGATAGACAAATTTGCATTTGTGTATGTCACTCATACGTAGAAGATATACTTCGTCTATCAGTTGACCATACTGAAATTAACAATCAAGGTGTAAGGATTCCGTTACTTTACCTAAGTGAAATAATTCTGTGACATACTCTTAGCATATGATTTAGCAAGGCTTGCCACAGACAGACAGATGTAATTATGGTAGTTTGGATATTTGTGCCAATACTAGTTGACGTGTTTGAAAAATTCTTTTCTTTCACATAATATCATAATTTGTAGTTTCTATCACTTTGTATTTGCTTGTAACATTTCTTACCTAAAATAGTCATCTTTGTATCATTACTTCATTTATCATTTTGATGGTCAAATTTAAATGAGTGTTGTACAGAATAAAGTCAGTTTCGCAGATACTACAAATTAGATAAACCAATTTGGTACAAATGCTATTTACTGTAATTATTTTTGTAGTAAGTACTTACCCATCAACATGTAAGTTAACCTTTTTAATAGTGATAATTATTCAAAATTTATCAGGTTATTAATAAGCCAAACCGATTAACGTGAATAAGTAATACACGTTCGATTCTGTTAAATTAGCTGATATTTTTATCTACTAAAATAAGTACATTGATGTCCAACGTATCGAAAGCAGTAAATTATTCATCGTCAGAATTACTCCCTGTAGTTATTTGCAGTACTATCTCATGCAGGGTATTATAAATAAAAATTTGTCCATTAAGTCATATGATTTCAAATAAATGAGTATATCAAAGTGTTTTTTGCATAATTTGATGACTCAGCAGTGAATTTCTAGAGGAATTTTAATGTTTCGTTTATAAACTTTTCATTAATATCATTTTCTTTACTTTCCACATACGATATTTTGCTATTGTCACAATTTTCAAATGAACACAATTACTATGGATAATAATGAAATAAAGAAAATGGAAAATATTGAATAAGACTTCAGAGATATTTAAAATGATTCTTGATGACTTTAAGTTTTATATCATTTTCATGAATTTAAATTGATTGCAGTATTACTAATTCATAAATTTTAATTATTTGCATAATTTAATACAAGTTAAAAAAATTTGAATTTTCTCTCTTTAGTAAACATCGTGTGATAACAGGTTGATGAACAGTATAAATGATATTTATATAATTCGTACAGCCCTTAGTTTCTATAGATAAATGCTGTTGTTTAAATGGTGATCCTTCTGAAAAGCTGTAAATGCAGTTTTTTTTAGAAAAGATAATGTGAAATTACTTGCTGAGCACTTATGAGTAGTCGAGGTACATCGTAGCACACAGAATATTCAACATGTGGTTTAACTATTCAGAAACTAAGATAGGTGAATGATGCTTATATGTTCAGAGTCCCTATTATTTTGCTAGTGGGGTAATCAAGTATAGTTTGTGTGAACATTTTTAATGAGATAACAAAAGTGATGACATTATCAACATGTCGTATAATTGAAGAAAGTGAATCTGTTTATTGAATCACTTCAGGAAAATTGTTCTAGATTCTTGAAAACTTATTTGTGAAACAATTTGTATAAATAGTAAGCTAAAATTTCGACATTTTTATATTCGATGCTAAATTGTGTAGGCTATAGCAAGAAGATTCTTCGAGCTGAATTGTACCAGACAATGAAAAAGCCTATTTGTACAATATCTTGTAAAATAAAATGAAGTTTGACTTGAGTCGGCGCTTTCATAGAGTGTCTAGTCCTAACTCAGAAACAAAGAGTTAACTGTGAGGAATCGAATGAGATCTTTGTTTAAGTCATTCGCTTTTGATGTATGTTGGTTTGAAAGTGCAGTCTGATTGCTTGAGCTATGTTGCCCGGGAAACTAATGAATGCCTGATACCCAGAAAATTATTATAGTTATCAGAGATATTAGGATACTTAGAGCAATTTAATCTTAGCGACATGGCAGCTTATTGACGATGCGCGAAAATAGCTGGGAGATTAAAACCGCCTACAGGGCTTGAGTAGTTTGTGTAAGGATGTAGGATTACCAGGGCTTAGAGCATACTACTGTGTATTTGGCGACCTATAATTTCTAACAAAGTTATTTGCGTAGTAAGAAGTGTTGTGTACTTGTTTGCATCAAGGCTTACGCTAGTAGTTAAATTAGCTATGTTTTGATTGGTTACGTACAGCCTGTGAGTGCATACGACCTCGATTACTATCAAGACGATAACCGTTAAAAAATGAAACTATGTAACTGGCTTTGCAATATAGTGATGTGGTAGGAACAGTAGCATCATGCTTTTTTTTCAGGTAAGGTTACAAAACCTGTAGTTTGATTATCGCCTTGTCTTGCTTTTCATTAGACTTGAATGTTTTAGTGGGCTAACCATGACTTTTACCTGCGCGTTGGTCGTTTGCATTTTTTCACCTAATGAAGTACTATAGGGCTTGTGGTCTAAATCTACATCATATATGGGGTAACTGTCAGAAGTTTGACTTGTAATTTCTACGTCTTGTAGCATAATGCCTGTTTGTTGATTGATAGTATCATCAAATATATAGTCAAAAATATTATCATTATTGAGAATAAAAGCATCCTAGTAACTTTCGGACACAAACTTCGAAATGCCGAATACTGAAAACATCGTTATAAAAACTACGTAGTATGCAATTCGTAAGTCGGTGCGGCTTAGATTTCAGTAGAGTAACCGACTCTGCGAATGACAGATTATACGAATACTTACGTCCTGCATCAACTACTGAATAAAACCTTAATAAGTTCATAGTCTGTTAGAATATGTACTTGTTTTCATGGAGCGATTCGGCAGTCTCACTACCCATAAAAGAAAACAGGTCCACCGAATTCCAAATAAACGGAAGCCACCCAACTTATTTCATAACTTTTTGATCTACTTGATAAGTTCATAAACTCATTATAATTATTTACAATCCAAGACAGCGGATTTCTTGTAGTCAGTGGTGCTTATGTCAGTGACGACTAGTTACTTCCTACTGTTAGCAAGTAAATCACTGAATAGATGAAGGATAAAAATAGGTTTCTTTATAATTAATTCATCATTCAAGATTCGATAAAAATCAGAGTTTGTAGAGAATTTAAGGCATATGTTGTATTTGTACACTAAATTTTATATTGTAAAGCTATACGGCAGCCTGATATTTTTATATAAATAGCTTTAGCTTGTAAGTTGCATTTATTTGGCCAGAAATCATGATGATCTACATAAATTCTGATAGGTAGTAAAACCTTAAATGTATCAGTTTTGTGATTGCTTTCATTTATTTTTTGAATAACGTTGTATGCATAAAGCACTGGTTTCATTATACTGCTTAGTTTCATAGGTGCAACAGGGTAACAATCAAAAGTTTACAATTTGACAAATTATGTTTATCTTATCTGTTACACAATTAGACAATCAATATATATTTTATAAGGCTGTGTAGGAAATTCCAGTCCACATTTTCCTAATCTCATCATTGACTGGTTCATGAAAATATTATTAGTAGAGTGGAAGGATTTAAAGGGTAGGGGAAACATAGTATGTAGCTTTTAGCGCCTAATTTAAAGTTACTTACTAAGGCAGAATACCATATTTTGTAGAAAGTGTAAATAATGGTTTTGTAAGTGCGAGTATAGTTTTATGGTTTATTATTTATTAAAAAAAAGTTTGTATTAATTGCTAAAATGCTCAGAATCGACAAATGAATTGTGAAGAAACTTATGAGATCGTTTCTATATCATGCGTTTGTAATGTAACAGGATATAAGTTTAAGTGAATGTCTGAACAATCTGCAGTGCGAAAAGGGCTGATGATTGCTGGATCTAACAAAATTATTGTAAAAGTCGGGCATATGACAATGTTCATAATAATTCGAGCTAGTAAATATAGCTGCTCGTCGATATAAATAGAAGATACTCAAATAGCCAATCATGGTATCAATCATTATATTACCGAATGTGTAGAGTTAGCTGTAGTGAGATGACAATAAAGCCACATTACTGTCTGCTATGCAAATTACAGATTTTAGATCGTAGTTACATAAGGTCCAGATAAATATGAATCCTTTGTACATAAATGCCATATATATTAAAGGATTTCACGTATATATGCAGTGAAGCGAGTGCGCATTAGATGAGTGTGATTTACCAGAACTGAGATATTACTAGTGCTAATTATATTATCAAACAACTTGTTTTATTTAAATTGTTCAAGGAAGTGGGATTGACTGTATCATGCACTCCGAAGTCTCATACAATAGTGTTACTGTTGTTGCACTGTAGGATCTGATATTCAAAGCTTAGTGAGTTAAATTTTTGTTACATAATGTTTCTATATCAGACCAACTGTTTCTTTATTGGTCTTGTAGCTTGAGCATTTTAGACAGAAATCTTTGCTGACTGATTTAAAGACGTCATACTTCATTAAAGTTTACCAGTGTTGTATATATAATAGAGTTTTTGTGTTAATGCGAGAACAATGTATACAGTGTTAATATTGTTTAAATTTGTCATCAAAATAACTGCTCAATATGCGCACTTGCCTCTGGTGACATTAACCATTACTGTTTAGAACATTAATAAAATATCATTGTACTAATCCTCTTTCTCAACTAAGTCATATTCATTCCGCACGTAGACGGCCATATAGTCCCTGTTGTATCACAAGCGTTGTGTAATTCATTGTTTCTGAAGTTCACCTCGGTTGAAACCACAACAGCAATTATACTGGACACTTGTATTGACGCATATTACATGTGGTGATCATTTGGGAAACAAATGATACCTTCTAAGGTTTTGCGGCTTATTCAAGTGAACAAAATTTTTATGACCGTTGGGTTAATTATATGTAGTAGTATTAGCTATTATTGTGGCATTTATTTATTTCTTTATGCGATTGTTTGTAAGAAATAATAAACTTGGCAATTTTCTCCACAGCCGTTGCTGTCTGTTTTCAAATTAATCGGTTTGATAATTTCGACACATTCCATATTCATTTAAAAAGTGAAGTCTGTTTCACAATCTTTAGATTAAGACCATTTTTTGAGTGTGTCTTTCCTCAGTATTTTATTCATGATCTTGATATTTTTAGTTTCAAAGATGAGAATCAACATAATGTTTGCAGATGGGTTCATTAACAGTCGTCGGATTCCCATTCGACTTATCGGTCAACGATTGTTTACAGCCAATATTAAGCGTTTGACGATATTATGTAAAGTGAAAGTGTTAATTTACTGGTAGCAGTCTTAATGATTTGTGTAAATCGGTACATTATTGACACAGTAGAGTTAAGGCCACTACAATCTAATTCAGAATAATCCGGTTCTAACGTAAGACGTAAATATGCACTGAATAGTCTCAGCTTCACTGACTCAGTGTTAAACTACTTAAACATGCAGCACATCAATTGTTTGAGTTTTGACAAAATGAAAGTTGCACTTTCTATAAACTCTATGTTTACTCGTTTGCCGATGTCAAAACCACAAATGGATTTTGATGTTTGGAATTCGGCTTAAATTTGGCAATGTTTGTGACAAGTGCGATATTCTCCGAATTGGCTATTTCAATACTTAAGCCTTTTGAGTATTAACTGTCATTTCTAGATCAATGTAGATTGATTATTTGGGTATTCTTAATAACCAGAAACACTTTAATTAGATACAGCTATTGCGACGTTGTAAAAAACTATAAGGTTTGCCATTACATTGTTTCCGTCTTTAAGATTTTATATAAAAACATAAGATACATATACACGTGAAGTAAGTTGTTTGATTTGTTACGACAGTACAATTTAAGAATACTAGCCGACGACAGATATATTTATAATTGCAGAGCTAATGTGGTGGTTTCTATGTGATAATTATAACTACATTGACCGTTTTGTTGGGCGACTATTGAAATTGACTAATTTTCCTATGTATTCGAAGAACATTTCAATCATTTCAGTTGTGTGTTATGTTATCATTTTATCCCTTTCATCAAAACGTCTCAATTGCTCTAACCTCCTGTTTAACAAATTTACTGTTGGTATATTATCCTTTATTTATGAACTACAGTTAATTAGTCGTGTACACTGGATTTGTGTACATACAAAAGAATGGCTGAAATATAATATGGCCTTCCTGTTCGATTACACGGCTTGTGTTTTTTCTATTCTGGTCTGTGTTCAAATATGTATCTGACTCATATGCAGGGATTAGCCGGGTAACCAATGACATATTTCATTGTGACTTCGTGCGCACAAGACCATTTCCATTAATTGGTGGTACACATCAGTCATAGCAATTTTTGTCGCCATAACAATAGCATTCATCGGAATAATTAATGATTTCAGAATTTACATCTAGCCTGACATGATATGCATAGAAATTTACTCAACATCAGTGTCAAACATTCTGAGTTTTTGCTACTGATTAACTCCCACATTATATGTTTTATTGTTTTCACCAAATTACAATGGCTGATCAATCATTTTTTTTTCACTTAGAGCAATTAATCCGCATTTGCGACCGTCGTTAAAAGAATAAGCCGGATTCGAAGACATGAGATTCCAATCAACTGACATTTCAGATATTCACTGGATAAAACTGTATAAGATAGTTCATTATAGAATCAAGTGCGTATCTTCACGACTGTTTAGTTAAGAAAAGTCTGCTGTTATAGTAGTATGTTAATGCAATAGACGAATTTTATGTGCCAGAGTATAATGTTTAGTTCACAACACAAAAAATCATGCAGACCACATGCATGCGTTTTACCTCCTTCTTCTTTTTCGCTGAGTCTGTCAAAGCTTTTATAACTACAGTGTCATGTGCTTCGGTGTGGTCTCTGAAACGTATCTAATCAAATGTCAAAACTAGAACAATCTTTACACGAAGATTCATTTGTAACAAATTCTGTTCACTCTATTAATTGACATTCGTTAATAAGTTGGGTAGAAAATAAAAATTTTGAAATCATTTGATGATGACTCACACACTAGGTTGTAAAACACCCTTATTTCTGTGAAAAAAAGATAACACTGTAGTTAAAAATATTCAATAGTAGCTAATCTCGATTAATGAAACTGCGCTAAGAACCATGAATCAGGGTGAAAATGAAACATGTAGGTTCACACAAAACACATCAAATTACTCTGTGTGTAATTTAGCTGTTTTATTCATTCATAAGTCTGTCAGTCATACGAAATTATGAACGATGATAACTCAAATGAGTTGTCACTTTAAATGCGTATTTGATAAGACTACATGATCAAAAATACGTTGCGATGATAGTGAAATAAAAAAAACAGAATCTATTGTGAATGCACAGTGAAAACTCTAGACAGGAATATGTTATCATTTTACCAGTCTGTTATCCTCTTCACCTCACTGTCTTGTATTGTTTTTATCATTGTTAACACATTTCACTCATTAGACAGTCAGGTGAGAAGGCCAAAATGTGAACGAAATTGATAACATAATTCTGTCTCAATATTCCATTGTTATCGAAATCATTCAACAATCTTCTTTTGTTTTCTAAGCCTACAAGAACATTATTTTCAAATTGTTAATTTTCAAAGTATCTACTTTGAGATTTCGTAGTAAATATTAAACACGAGAAGTTTTACTCAAGTATTTTTGTAGGTAATATTTGTAACAATGAAACTTCTACAGTGAACACAAGAGAATTAACGCAGTGAGAATACTCAATCAAAGCTTTGGCTGTCTGAATTGGTACTACCCTATTCGAATCAATTTATTCAAAAGTTCATGAATTGAAGATTAAATAAAAGTTAGTTACGTTTGTGTTGCTTGCCAACAAGTTGAATAGCTAAACTCGCCTATTTGTAATGCTGGGATCATGTCTTGTTTAACCAGTATGGTGTTAGGCTCCAGCAGAGATATGAGTGGTGTAGGCGTGAATTGCATTATATGTTAAGCCTGATTTCAATCAAGTTATTCGTCAAAATATCAAATAAATGGTAGAATCAATAAAATTAACCTTGAATTGTTCACTTTGCAGAATTGTATTTATTGTGCCTATGCACTTATACTGAGTGGTGTACACAGTCACTTTTACAGGTCAGCAAAGCATATAGTACTCTGTCGTATTCTTGACTGCATTTATTACATCTAGGACGTGCGTTTTTTGTAATTCTTGATCTTTTTATAACGAAATATAAATAAGAGGGACATTCAGACTAATGCTTTCAAGTCGCTTGTATCAAATTATTCAAAATCATTTGTAAATAATGTGAAGAAGTTGTCTACCAGTTTGTCACGCAAACGCACCAATCATTTCTGCGTGGAAATTGTTGATGTGCAACAACGGACGACAATTTAACTGAACAATGTTCAATAATGTCAATGCGCTATTTTCGTTGACAGATGGTACATAGCTAATATCAGGTGAGCTGAGTAGTAAGCATTAGCAAGCATGATAACATATTTGCTCTTGTCAATGTAAGAAATAAAATGTAGAAAAATGGTATTGCTCATGTGGATAGTATCAAAACCTCATACATAACAAAGACCCTATATCTGGTATGTAGGAACAAATCCGAAATTGATGAAACAAAATTTAGGATGGCACAGAACTAGTGGGATTGTAGTAATTAATCAGCGATTGATGGAAGTTATTTAGAAGCCCTGAGGTCGACGAGAATTACATCTCAGCTTATACCGAAAATGTCCTCGTTCTATTCGAACGAAATGCATTTATAGTTCACATAATGTACCCTGCTAACACAATATTGTTTTCTGTAGGTAGTCACATACTACTATATCAACGATGATTACAGGGCTCATTGAAATTGATGAATGATGGAGTGTTGGGGATTCCTGATACCCAAAGATGCAATGATTGATTTAATTCAACGAAACAAGTTGTATTGATTTTTTTGTAAGCTTTATTTGTAAACCTTTATCACATTAATTGATTTCAATGTGAGTTCAACTCCTGAGTACAGTTAATAGTATTTCCTTGTATTAACTAAATGATGATAATTTCACTCGATGAATACTCACTGTAAATTAACTGATATAAAATTCGATGTATTTATGTAAATAAATTTGTAGTTCACTAGTGTTGTTTGGTTGGCTTGTGTTCCTGCTTATTCCGGCTTGGGATCCAGTGGGCAATACGGCAGACTCGCAATTATCAACTAGGCACACCTCATTCGGTATTAAGTCCCACACCCGTAAATTTCACGCATCACAACATGGAGTTCTATGAAAACACCTAACTGTGGAAGATTGCACTAATTTCGACAATATGAATAATGATACGTGAATCAATCTTAATTCCATACGTCAATATACACCAGCCGATTGACAAAGTATCACAAGTCAGATATTGTGGTTACTATAGTTTATTGCTTAGCATGACGCATTAAATAGTTGACCTAGATCAGTTCTATATAACAGATAATCAAAAGATTAAATAGATCTAGGGCAGTGTCACAGTGCCCTGTTCCTTCAATTGACATTTGTTAACCATTATCCAATTCCTCACTATTTTCTAATGGCTCAATTAACATTGTTCGTGATTGTAATTTTGCACTTGAATTAATTCGTAATAACTGTTGCTGTTTTTTGTTCAACTTCCAGTGATAAGATTTGGTTTCATTATAGGTAAATAGCAAAGCAAACTTAGCGAACAATTTTCACTTAAGTTGGCTGTAGCGAAATGCAAGTGAATTTCTCTAGCTTTCAAGTTTCAAATTATTACTGTGATAAACTCAACACATGTCAAACAAGTCATAATAAATCGTTTTAAATCAACTACGTTGGCTTATTGTATGAATTGGTTAAACTGTCAAGAGTGAAATATTACAATTTAGTCAGTCATATTTGTCATTAGCTTTCTACGTGATTGTTCCTTCTTCATTTTTAGCACATATACAAACGTTAGTAATAGTTTACAAGAATTAATGTATATAGACGGTTCTACATGTATTCGTATTAATCATGGGAATAGATTCTGACTACATTTGAAACAATGCAATGATGATTATTATTAAACAGCTGCTCACAATAGCTAGTGAGGTTGTAAAATGATTGCTTAAAAAAAAAACTCAGCTAAATTTACGTTATGTTCAAACAATGCACAATACAAGGAACGGCAAGGAGCTAGTAGTAAATAGATTTAATTAATTGAAAATATTTTACTCAAAATATTGACTGACAGTTTGTAGAATAGTCAGGATGTATTTCTTGCCCGTTTCGTTCAAACATTGTTATGCTTGGTTACGTAAATTATACTGGAAGTAAAGCTATGCTTTGATTGAATCTTGATACATGCGAAAATAATTACTAAATTATTTTTTTTAAAGAGTACGTGGTTACTTATAAAAGTTGCAAACCACAATCTTTGGAGTGTAATTTTCCTGATATAACGACCTGTACTGTTAAATCACATTAATTTATGCAGTATAAATAAGATATTCGTACATCTTAAATTGCGAACGTTCCACAGATGCCTGAATGATTTTAATATCTTCTTCTGTTACCAATTTACTGTAGTTTTATTCAATATGACAACCAAATTTTTTAAGTAACTCTTCTAGTTTATTCTTTACTTTTTCATATTTCTACACTCATGATGATCTACAAGTGATATATATATATATATCGTCTGGTGACTCTTGAGTGGCTTCTGCACTGATCTCATTCAATCAGTGTTTATGGGTTTGAGTGATTTACTCACTATTCCAATATATCTTTTATGTGCTTTTATTATAATATATTCTCATTAAGCTCATTTGGTTCACTAGATTCATGGACAACCAGATTTGAACTAATTTTGCCATGCGTGAATATTAGATGACTGTTAATAACTATAATTAGTCTGAGTTTAGATGATTCACCGTCCGTAGTATCATAGCTGCTAATTAATTTACTTCATGAAGAAAGAAAATGGATTTCGAAATGTAATATTTTCAAGTGAATACAGTTTAAAAGCATCTTAAATTGTCCACCCTAAGTTGACTTTTGATAGATTCATAAATGATATGAGTAAACTGCTATTTAAGTAAGAAACATGTCAAGTAAAGTTAGGAAATGTTGAATTCATTAGTGACAAAAATTAAACTGTCGCAGGATACTATTTATCTCTTTATCTCTCGAGAAAACATCTGATAGATTTATTAATGCAAATCACATTCTACTGATTTATACCCTAATCATTTTCCAGATGTTAACAGTATTTCACTTTAAAAGCATAATCTTAAAGGATGTTTTCGTGAATAACTTATCTCGATTGCTAAAATTTGAACAAAATCACATATGCCAAACAAATACACAAATCAGATGGAGGACTGCGTACGTAATTTACAAGTTACTTTGTCGATAATGAAGTGATACGGGATTCACGGAGAGATATCACTCCTATTTTTCCTATGATATCACTACATTTTACAAACATTTCAATCTTGATGGTGTTCATATTCCATCTTCATTATCAGTTATTGCAATCTGACTGATATAAAGAAAGCGTATAATTCATTATCAAGTTAGTGTTATCCATTGTTAAGTATGTGTGAATTCAAAGTTCTGACTGAGTTATCAGCTCACTTTTACCTCTATTCTTTATCATTTTATACTGTCACACACTTTTCTTCATACCCTCATGTAGGTATACAACTACTCACTGGTTAATCGCAGAACTGAAGAAAGCTCAACTTTACACAGTCTTGTAGGATATCCTACAGATTGAAGTTGAGGAAACACTTGCCAAACAATAACGGTTTCGGAGTATAGGATAATTGATAAATTCCTAATAATTTTAGTAACAAATTGATAATTTCAGGATTACTAGAATTATAGACAACTAGTAATTTACATATAACCGAAGAACAACCTACTGCTAAAACAGGTAAGATAATGAAGGCCGGCTGTATTGTTAATGACAAATTGATCAACAGGTTTTCATATTTCTAATTATTAATTAATGAATAGATGAAAAATAAAGTATTCATTTCACAGGGATTGATGTAGTGATATATATATATATATATATATATATCTGTAATTGTACAGTATGTTGATCAATATGGTTATGTTCTTTATTTGATGAATATTTATCAGAATGCATCAGATAATTAAATTAACATAAATATGTTCATCACTAATGTAGGTATGATCGTGGCTATGTGTTTCAACTGTAATAATCAAATTCATTAAAAATGCTTTGACATTTTTAGGTTATAGGCTGTTTTGTTTACAATTACTTCATCAGTCAGATGAGCAAATCACTCGTGTGTAGTGTTCACATAACTCATTTTATACTTTCTCATAATGATAGTTATCCTTGAATGTATCATGAAGTGATTTTCAAATATTGATTTACTTATTAATATCATCATTGTTGTTAAAATCAATGGTTGGAAGAAATAGATATGAATGAGATTTATTTCATGGTAATTATTTTCTGGAGTTATTCAGTGGTTATAATACTGTTTCATATGTGTGATATGTTCAGTCTAAAAGTCCGTGTACCAAACGTAACACTTAGTTGGTTGAATAATACAGCAGATATACACATGGTAAAATATCGGCTCGAAATTGACAGTGGAATGTTGTTTAGAGTAACGTTTTATTATTACTTTATTATTTGTTACTGTGATTATATACAGCATTAGTACTCATGGGGATGGTTTCGGTTTATTCGCATCCTCTGAGAAATTTTATTTGATTGGCGTTTATTTCAATCGTCAATTAGTGAACACATTAAGATATTTGCAGGTTGTCAACCAATTACTAAAATTATTTATCAACTGCTACATTGTGAGTTAAGACATGAGGAACAATAATCACAATTGGTGTGCGAAAAATGAAAATAAAAAGTGTCAGCAACAACTAACTAAATTCATAATCGGCAGAACAAGCTGAAGTCACTTGCTGCGAAAACTACGCAGCTCACTTCTAATAGAAGTTAGCACCAATGAAATTGTCTATGATGACAATCAAAGTTCCACAATTAATCCATTGAGCTCACAGAGCAAAATCTTATCCAAATTATATGTTGTTCTCAAAAATACTTTTATTTTATTTCTAAATATCACAAGTATTTATTATAATAGACTATTACTAAATAATAATATGTACTGAAATTTTAATGAAATGATATTCATTATCGTAACTCTGATTTGTTTTGGAGATTTTAATTATTCGGTGTGTTGCTGAATCATTCAAATGTTCTATGGCAAGTGTCTAGTTATACAAGTTCATATAAATTTCGACTACATATGAACAATGTTGTTTGTTTTATATGGTCTACGTTGCACAATTAATAAAATGTTGGATGACTGTGTCTAAGAAATATGAAGTGATGAACAATATTATTGGTCTGTAATTTGTGGAAATTTCTCGATTTCATTTTATTACTCATGGTACGACAATATATAGGATTAAAAACTAATAGCTTATTTAATTTATATCAGAAAAAATGTTGTTATCAATTCTGAAGAATGTTTATAATGTGTAACTAGTTCTGAAAGATCCAGATATTTAGTTGACGATAACGCCTTCAGACAGGGTACACAACACCTAGCTCCACTTATAAATTTTTCATTACAGAAAAGTATGTGATATTGTTTTCATTCAAAGCGCTGTTCCGCATAACCATTCACATTTGATTTCTGATTCTTCTTATTTGATTAATAATCGTCAGTTAAATTTTAGTCAAATTTGTTTACATAAGAAGGTGGACAGGAATGATATTTTAGAAATTTACTCATATTTCAAAGAAATGATGAGGTTTTAAGAAGGCATTATTCAAATATTTATCGTGTTGTCGCTGATGCACATTCGAAGCAGAAAAGTTGATCAGTGATTTGTCTCTCAAGACAAACCACTGATGTTATAGAAAATTAATTTTCAAACTCAGCAATTCGCACTAGTAATATATTGGAATATTAATAGTACACATAAATACCTATTTTTATAGTAGTTTACTATAATTATTTCGATCATGTAGTATTGAGATTGCTTCAAATTATAAAAACATACTTAACATGCTTCTTTTCGCAAGTTAAATTTCAAACACACAAGTCAATGGACCAAGGCGTCATATCCACATCGGTTAGAAAACAAATTATCAGCTAGATTTTGTGTTTATTGTGGTTTTTGAATTTATCACAACAGTGTTTGTTCGTTATTCTGATAAATTTGTTAGTTATAGACTACCGCTAAACACTAGCTGTAAGCTGTACTTAATGTGCGCAAATCGTCTATTGAGCATCAGAATAGGAGTGAAGGGTTGACCAACCAAAGAATTAGGCAATTTTAAGAAGTAGCAACCACCGAAAGACAATTCAAGGAACGTCATATCATTACCACTGCCAAGAAGTCGCAAGAGTATCTGTTGGGCGAAATCCAAATGTCCTGTGTAATAAAGCTTTATTTTTGCAAACATCCAGTTGTCATGCAACGTAGAGACACTGAACTTAAATTAGATTCAATGTAGTCCATCAAGGTGAATGACATGATATCAACGTCTATTTCTCTAATCACTTAGTAGACAAACAACACCCAGTACCCTCAAATTCAACAAATGTATTGGTGCCAACTATTTATAACGTGATGATGTATTCAAGGAGAAACAGTTGTCACTTTATCTATACTGTGATAAATTGTCTGTAATTTCATTACACTATTTCTAAATTATGTTCAACCTAAGAAAATCATTTCTTCCATTCCTAACATTTCGACTGAAGCATTACATCTGGTGATTTATTTACAAAATTTGATTCAACGCAATGCATTATTGTGCCACTGTTCAGAATACGCTTAACTCTTATTATTTTAATTTACCTTTTGTCTGTTTTTACGTCATCATTAAATTTCTGTTCTGAAATTTGATTTTACTATAGTGATTGATTGTGTAGAAATCACTTTTGTATCATAAAAGTATTTTCGAACTTCCTTGATCAATTTGAAATTTTATTTGTATCTAATCTGTATAGTATCATGCTGGAGCCTACAGCAGATGACTGCCAATCCCAATATAAAAGAAGCGCGTCGATGTCATTTTGTAAAATAACCGCATATGTTAACTTCTGCAAAGTTTATTGAAATGATGATTTTCTTCAATTCATTATTCAATTGATATGAGCATTCCAGAATTCATATAAACGGATATTCCTTTACCTTCGTTATTGACTACTGCAATTTAACCTCGTGTCTCATCAGTTAGTAACATAGACTACAAATCATTACATCAGAGGACCCCATAGTTAAACTTCAACTGTTGCTGTCGAAATCATTACAAAGATACAGTACCATCTAAATGAAAACCTTAATCAACAATATCAATGAGTTGAATTTCTTTAAGTTGCATTACAGGTTATCTACAGCTGATGATGACTAAACAAGATTAAATAAGTTAATTTTATTCTAAGTAATTAGTTGTTCATGCTCTGTTCAAGTCAACAATTGGAAAAAAATGTATGAAACTGTTTCGATTATTGGACTGTAAGGTGTTGAGTAGTTCAGTGCATCAACAATATCAGTTTTTACAGAAACCGTATCAGCAACTTGTAAAACAATAACAAATACGAGTCTACTCACATTGATATGCTTGCTGATTATCTCACCATAGAATGGATTATAAACAATGAAGAAACTATAAACATTATCCTTTTAATTGGTTAACGTGGAGAATGATTGATTAATTTACGAAGACCTGTGAAATTTCCACCTCCAATTACATAGTTATGCATATTAGCTTGTTTGTTATTATCGTACATTTTGCAATTTGTTTTTAGGCGGTAAACTAATGACAGTCAACCAACCCATCTTCAATCAAGTAGAAGTTGTTCAACATACTAGTGAACAAATCAACAGTATCAATAAAACATTGAGAAGCTATGTACTACGAAATTATCAACCCAGTGAATCATATCATTTGAATGTAGATTAGACATAATCGACAACATATGATTCTAATTAAATAAATCAAAACAGAAATACAACTTGTTTTGTTACGTAAAGTTAATCGAACAGATGAAACCGAATAGATTTGTCTGAATGAAATATTTTCTTTCTAATCTCGTCATCGTGTGAGTGAGTTAGTCAGTGCAAATCTATAAAAGCTCCTTTTTGACTACTCTTAAGTGAACACATGATCATTGAAACTGGAATCAGAGTAGGCTGATAAACGTTTATGAGTGTTTTGTAGTAGGCACATGAAATCAATCTATGTATGCAAACATCTACAGCCGAAATGTTGAACCAGCATCTAGTTATACTGAATACGAATGATTTAGACAAAGATCCCATTTGATTCTTCACAATTTACTCTTCATTATTAAACTTTCTAGTGATTAACGCCCTCATACTTCTTAAAAAAATATCAACCCTAATAACTATAGCTTTATTAGCTAAACCTTCATTAATATTTGTCATAAAAACATGTTGTTCCTTCTCAGTAAGTGATTCAGAGTTAGCCATTCAGGACTATATGTTATGTCGCTGCAATAAAGAATGTAGACAGGCTGGCAACTGTTCAATATACGTAAGTGTTTGTTTTTCGTCTGATAAAATCGATGACAAAATACTATATAAGATACCGAAGTCGATCTGAATCTCAGTTAATACTCCGAAACACAGTTTACTTTCCGGATGTATATATAGAACCCCTAACACATCGACTACTGTAGATAATATCATTAACACTGCTTTTGTACACATCTCTGTCTGAAATTATCACGCAGGTGACTTTCTAGGATAGACTGGAATATTGGCAGAGGACTGTCATATGATGAAAATCTTCTTACAACATTAGACATGCACTGTTCGACACAGGAAATACATACTTCTACAAGATATATCAATATTCTTGACCTAGTTTTCTGTCATGATGTCGCTCCTCTGTGACTTCAAGTTAGTAAAGAGCTCGAAAGCAGCGACCACAAAATGATTCTCTGTACTCTTCCTATTAATATTAATTTTAGTCATTTCAGAAATTGTAAATTACAAAAAACCAGACAATATCAAGATTATAAAACTGTGGATTGGAATCTTCTACACGCCCTTCTAAGTAGATCTGACTGGGATAATTTTCTCCTATCCAATAATCTTACAGAAGCACTAGATATTTTTAATCAAATTAATGACTCCTGTTTAGTTTAGATAACACCTATTGAAAGAAGCAATATAACTAAGTCAAATGATATGTATATACCACTTCATTACCGTAAGAAGCTAAGACGCTAACAGAGGTGCTATTTTAAGTCAAATGACTTTTCTGCATTTGTGGACATTACCATGACCTGCAATCAGCTGAAGGCGATTAAAGAAGAGGTATCTGCAATGCACAGTAGCTCCAAGATACAAAACTTGAAACGACTGTTCAATAAACGCCTCAAACCTTCTTGGAATAGTGATATTCTTTGCATTTTATGAGATGGATTAATAATAAATGACAATAATATTATAGTTAACCTGTTCAGCGATTTATTTGCTAACAGAGGTAAGCCTCTGGTTGACATTGAGGTAGAAATGATCAATTTGGCTACCAACCATATTCAGTCCGTTACTTTCACTTATGACAACATTTATAAATCCATCAGCTTACTTAGGACCTCTAGTAGTTACGGAGTTGATGGGATGTCATTTATTTACTTCAGACCCAGTGGACCTAATTTACCATCAATCCTATTAGAACTGTTTGACCTTTTCATTGACACTAGGCACATACCCCAGTACATAGGAAATCTCTTACATATGCCCTCGATTTGAATCAGGTGACAAAACAAACTTGCATAACCATGGGCTCATATATATCACTCCAGTGATCTCTAAAATAATAGCATGTGACGAAATGTCTGATTACTAGCTCTCTGAAAAACGTTATTCTATTTCACAACATGGTTTCCTTAATACCAGGTCTTGTTTGGCTTGTCCCTTTGAATTCTTTAATTTATTCTTTACTGAACAAAGCCTTGACACTTGATGTTAGAATTATATTTAGACATATCTGAAGCTTTTGACATGGTTAACCACAGGCTTCTTATAGGCAAACCCTTCTTTTATGGGATTAAGAATCCATTACTTGCATGGTTGAACTCTTTTCTCAGTCATAAGCAATAAATTGTTAAAATTAACTCTACTCTATCGAAGGCCGAATCAGTTGCGATGGGCGTTATACAAGGAAGTGTGTTAGGTTCACTGCTCTTTATAGCTTATATAAACGATATACGCAAGTGTTTCAGCATGGAAAGTCCCTTTCTATACGCAGATTATCCTAACATAGTGTACTTATTACCTCCTAACGAATTCGCACATACTTTCTGTAGCGTCATTGCTGAACTCAACAAACTCGCAGTATCGTTGTATTCTTTGTGTTTTTGGGACTAATTGTACATTGAATTACAAAACTGAATGCATTTGGGACTAGATACCTAATATAGACGTCGACTAAAGTTAAACATAATCTTCTTTCACAAGATATTGAACAAACTAGCAGTTTCATCGTTTAATACAATTAAGTTCGAGGAATCTTCTTGCTATAGCCTACGCAATTCAGCTTCGAAAATAAGAATGCCACATTCTAAATTTGCTCCTTATATGAATTATTTTGCGGATAAATTCTCCAGTATCTGGAACAATTTGACCCATGCCATTCGAGGAACAGATTCACTTTCTTTATTTGTGCGACAAGTTGATAATCTCATCTCTTCTAATAACTAATTATAAATGTTCACTCCAACTATATTTTCTTACTTCACCAGCGAAATAATAGAGACTGTACATGTGTAAGCACCAGCTACCTGTCATAGTTATATGCTAGTGTTTTTCCCCTTTAATTCATTTATAAACAGAAGCATAAATATTAATTCTGCTCATTTGTTCAGTTAACGTAAGTGGCATGTCGTGTCCTTCAGTGTCTGTATAGACACCAATTTTTGCCTGATTGTTTGAAGATACCAGTGCTGTTGTTATGTGTTTTCTCTGTTTTCGTCTTTCTTACAACTATATATAGTTGTAGATTATTATGTACAAAGCAATTATGGAACCTGCTGTCACGAAACAATTGACTTCTCTTCTACACCTCAGTTCCGAGTTATTTTTTTCTTATCCTGCATCTGAACACGCTCATTGGTTCACTCTGAAAACTCTTGAACGTTTTTTGGAATCGCAAACTCAATGGTCAAGGAGCACGTGGTTCTTATTCATATTAGCACTATGATACAATATAAATATTTGGTGTCCTAATAGTATGAACTTTGTTGCAGTTGATTCGGTTCTCAATTCGAATCTTTATATGTTATGAATGTCCTGTAATTGACAAGTGATAATAAAATTTGGATGTATGTAAACCTATACCATTGTGATCATGCCTGTAAACTGGCATGCTCTCATGTGCAAAATGAGAATAAAACTATTATTATTATTATTATTATTACTTGTCACCTTCACAAAATGTTGCGATTTCTTTCAGACTTATTAACCAGTATGACAATTATCAATTAGCTAACCACAAAGCTCCATTGTCACATTCGATAACTATTCAGGTAGATAATGATAGACGTGAGCCATAAGCTGGTATGACCGAATAATTTACCATCATTGTTATCCAAATGTTTGGTCAGATATTATTAACTTGTTAAATGTATTTGTCATTGAAATGCTTTAATAAGATTATTCTAATTTTATTGCGTTACAAAAGAAGTAATAGTTTAAAATCCTAATATCTACATTCTTCTACCAATGATTGTAATAATAATAATAATAATAATAATGTGCTAGTCGATATTTGAAGCTTACTTCATAATATTAAGGGACAACATTTAATTATCATGGAGCATTAAACTAATCATGCTAGCACTACACACGAGTGCTTTGCTCAGATCAACCATCAGCTCATGTATTAAGAAGATAAGACTTCTCTCATCACCTCTTCTCACTAGATCCTCATTGGTACTTTCATACTTTTAACTCTAGTGAACTGATGTTGATTATAATTGAGTGTTGTGAATGAACATGCATGTCAAATGTGAAGTGGTTACCGACTATTTCCACCATAGACAATAATAATCTGATGATTGTATACATCATTACCAAGGTTAATTTTGATAATTTCAAATAAATTGAGCATTGAATATGTTGTTTATAAAATGAGTTATATATATTTGTAAAATTCCAATGAGTAGAAATTTCTACTCATTGGAATTTTACAAATATATATAACTCATTTTATAAATGATCTGATGATTTGTGTTATTTCATATGTAATATTTGAAGTGCAAAAATCTAATCAGAGTTTTGCATGTAATTATATTTCAAATGTGTCTGACAGCCCTATTATTAGTAAGCTGAGTTTGTTGTGCTGTTGATGTGCTGTGAATGTATTTTAGATCGATGAAATAATTATCACCGTGTAATGAGTTGGTAGCATAGAGCAAAAATTAAACACTGTTCACTTGTCTTTGTTTGGAATACATCATGAGAAGTCTGAATTAATGAAATTTATATTGACATTGATATTGTTAATATGCATGTTCACAAATGATGTGTATGTGTCTGTGTTGATTAAAGAATTTTATGATACACTGAAATTAGTAATTCGATGCATATTTTAGAATGAAATCACCCGCCTATTTCATTGGTAGGGGTAAATCATTTAGATGAAAGGTAAAATTAAACCCATATGCTTAATTGAATTGCATCTTCATACAAACGTCAGTGTAATTATACAATTCTACAACTCCCATAAGTGTTGATAAAATTTTTCATTTAATTATAACCAGGTGATATTCTTCGCAGTATTGAAAGCGTATCACAATTTAATCAGACTACACTTGTTACACAACTATCAACTCCTAGACAATTATCATGCAGTCGTATGTTTTGATTGTGTTACAGTATTTTGATCACACTGAATACATACATTCACGAATTCGTAACGCGTTGATAATCGGTTTATCATAATTATGATGAACTGATATTTATGATATAAAATGTTGCTTAGTCATTTACTGAATCGACCTTCTACACAATTAATTCATTGGTTTCACTGTCTCGATTCACATTAAGGTACTCAGATTTCGGTGTTCATAATGACACAGAATACGACTTATTAATAATATTAATCGATGGTTTCTAATATAGGCATATCTATTAACCTAATTCGTATGTCATGACTATTGATGAATTGCAGCGGCTTGACCTACATAAAATCGCATGCAAGTCGTACCGTTTGATGATTCCGATGACCTGAATCACCTAAACATTTATGACCAGGGTTCTTGATTAATACAAGCTGATGGTGGTTAACATGTTTTCAGTAAGATAATACTACAACATACGTCACAAGTTCCATCACGCTGGCTAACTAGTTCATCGTCATCAGCATCACAGTCTATTGTCAGCTTCAAACTACATAACTATCATTGATTATTCAAGCTGAGTGCAATTACATGTGTTAGAATAAGGTGTTCATTCAACCCAAAAACCCATTCACGTCATTGGCGAACGTCACATTCTAGGTATTTTAATTCAGTGTTACATGCAGTTGTGGTGTTAACATTTAACTCATGTAGTAAGTGATAATTTTATTAACGGAGATTACTAATGCGAAATGTTGATATATTTTTGATTTCTCTACTGTTTAAAAAAATCAATATAATAATGTGTTATAATATATTTCAAAGGCTTTGTTTGTGCAAATGGTCTCGCAGTGTTCCGCTATATTTTCAAGTTATCAACATGAGTGGATAATGACCACAATTTCCGTATTCGCTGATTTCCATTGAAATGAATTGTAGTAATAAATGTGTAATGGCTTTGTTGTGCAAAGTATTAGGCTTTTACGAAAACACTTTGCGTTAAATTGTTTCATCGAGTATCTTAATTACAGTGTAATATACTGTGAAATTATGTTTGTAGTACTATTAAAAACCCATTTTGATGCCTTTCTATAAACGTCTATATGAATGAGTGCATGCATAGTTAACTGATTATATCCCCCTATTAAGGATCACCAACGCTGTTCTTACTAATGAGAAAGCAGTCTTTCCATTTTGATTATCCTAAAAGCCTAACATTGTAAAATTAGAATACCTGTGCTTATTGGCTTGATTAAGGATTTGTCAAACACTCATAATCTTCCACATCATATAAGTCAGCATTCGTCTACATGCTTTTACTCTTGAAACATCAGGCACATGACAACAATTCATGACTAGGATATAGACTTTAATGATTATCGTATTATGCTAAAAATATTCAGATGTGTTTAGCATTCATAATGGAAAATTTAGTTCAATATTTTTGAAAAATAACAAAACGATTCTTACAACGTCACTATATTTGCTAAGGTTATTCAATGATGAATCATGTTCGTCAATGAATACGGGTAATTGAGAGTGTAGATACTGACGTTAGTAGGTTGTTTTTTTGTCATAACTATATCAAACGAGGTGAAGCCAGCAATACGTTTAGAGTTTTCCAACTATCATTAACAACTTCAAATTTGATACATTGATGATTGTGTTTTTAGTTGAAAATCATATTGTGTGTTGAGTAGGATGTATGAAAGTATAAATGCAGGGTATAATTAGATGCTGGTTCGTAATTCGGCTAGATCCATGCATATTAATAAATAAGTCAACCAATCTGAATATTGAATTATATAAGCGTAGAATTAGGAAATTGTGGTAATGGAAACTAGAAGTTAGTGAAGTTCCTATTCCGTTGCATAAACTCAATATTAACACAATTAACCGACATTATACTTGAACACGATGATTTGAACACTTTAAAAACTACCAAACAAGTTCAGGCTACAAGAATAAACTAACTACTACATTCGCAAATCGTCGATACAAAGAAATTACTACCTATCTAATACCACTCTGATATGAGAGGTATTGCATATTCGAATAATTGTTTGACGATGTCTTGCACAGTCAAGGTTGATAACAGTTGAATGACATTCATTCAGCTGTTAAAAAGCCGTGAAATTGCAATCAATATGAATCGCATTTTATTTTGTACAAACTAGTGTTTGATGAGTCAATAGTAAATATTTTTATTTGATTAGCGTCAATTATGTAAATATCATTTAAATTATCAGGATATTTATTTGTGTCTGACGTTGGCCATTCGTAGCAGATTTTCTAGAAATTATTAGTTAGTTGATTCATTGAAATTATTCAATAATGCAATCATTTTAATACTGGACAACCGCATGATACAATGTTTAAAGAAGATGTGTGTATATAAATAAATTATTGTAGAAAGTGATGAGTTGTAATATAGTCATTAGTTGTGAAATTTTGTACTTTCAAGCATGATATGGAAATGTGAAGTGGTTGAAATCGTTTACTGCAAACAAAGAAGAGGAATAAGTATGCTGGAAGACGCGTTGAACACTGCTGCATTCATCAATATTCAACTTAAAATAACACTGAATAATTGTTGGTAAAAATTTATCTGATTCAGCCTAAACTGCTTCACAAGATCGTCTTGTAATTATTCAATGTCACTTTCATTAACTTTGTAATACATTTTCACAGTGAAAACGTTATCATTTCTCTGTAAGTTTCAATAACAAATTACTTCATTAAATATTGTAAGTAGTTTTCAGTTGACTTTGCATTTCTACAAAATTACTGAGTAATTCAAATACATTTTCAATGTGAAATATGTCAATCTGTACTCAAGCGGATTGTAGGTAAATGCCAGTGAATAATGAATGTCCGATTTGTTCAGAACTTTTTTTATACTACTATTACAAAAAATTATGCATATGTGCATAATGTATAGATGGCCCATTAGGATAATATAATCGTATTACAAAGAAGTGTCAGGTTTATAATAAACTAAGAGATTTCACTTTCTGTCCACAGATACAAAGTTCAAGCTGCAATTAAAAATCCACCTAAAATGTAAAAGTAACAAGTGTATGATTAATAAGAGCCAACTGAATTCATGTAATACGTCATACTGAAAGAATACAACTGTCGAACAACATGACAAAAATTCATGTAATGATACTGGATTGATCTGGTGAAAGACTTGCTTTCCTCTTTCAAAAGAGAAACAGAGTATTTCACAGAAATAAGTCTAGAAATAAGTTGTATCATATGGTAAATGCTTTTATTCACACCGGAGAATAATGTTTTAAAAATGTGGATAGGTCAGGCGTTGTTCATTAATGCATCGATAAATAATATGTCACAATTAAAATATGACGAGATGTTTTGTAGTATTCAGTGTTTCTTTGGAGACATATTACTAATAATATTACTAATCAATATTACTTATAATCCTTTGTAGCACTGATCTCATTAATCAAGATATAATGTTTTTGAATTATGAAAACCGGTAGTTATTACAATGGTAAGATGTTGGTTCAAAGGAGTTGTTAAATCATATTGAAAATAATTAGAATACATCACGTATCACCAGATATCATCGGTAGACAAGAAAAATCTGATGTAGATGTGAAGGCATAAATATGCAGGACAAGGATAGCATTTTAACGATTGAAAATTACTGGGAACTCAAATCAGCTATTAGCCAACATTATAGTCAGAATTCTTAAAATGGATGTAAAGACAATTCTATTGTATGCAGCTAAAACTTCAAGAACTACAAAAATCACCATTTAGAAGATACAAGTGTGTAAATATCAACACTGTTTCTTAAATATATAAACTTCTGAATGGAACATTTTTTGTATGTATGTTAAAGTTGTGATTGAACTCTCATTCACTAATCTGTATGAATCTTGGACATTTGTTAGATTACTTAGGTTGTAAAATTCATTTTTGCCTAATTCTTAGCATCCATTTCCTGATTTGAGTGCGTCGGTTTGATTACATATATGCGTGACGTCAATCGAGATGCAAGATTTCAATCATATCTAGCTGAACCTGAAACGACCAATATCCAACATCTGTAGCTCTCATGGCAGACGTCGTACGTGATTTTCTGGTAGTCACACGACAGCTTATCTCTACAAATATTCATAAACAACTGTCTGCACAAGATCCGTAAGCCAGATATCATCGCCAACAACATTTTGTAGCTAAGAACAAACCAATTTCCAGCCCAGGAAGAAATAAGGAAATGACGCTGGAGGTGGATAAATCATACATTTCGGAAATTTTTAAGTTGCATCCCAAGGCAAGTACTAACTCGAAATCCTAAAAACAAAGGGGAAGAGAAAGACCAAAGAGCACAGTGAGCCGGAATATGAACGCAGACGTGTAAAAAATGAACAGCACTTATTAAAACTGAAAAGGAAAGCTGAGGGTAGAGTTGGTTGGAGAATGCTAATCGTCAGTCTATACACCACACATGGTAACAGAAACTGATTATTTGATTGACTGAAGTTAGTATTGTAACCTCACTTATTGTCAAAATGTCTAAATATCATTCACATGGGCTGGCATCTATACATAGTCGTTTGAATAGATTTGAATATAAGTTATCAAGACTCAGAATGATACTGATTAAAACCACCATCTCATAACATATTTTGCATGCAAACTAGGGTTTAATTTGTGGCCTGAATAATCACTCACTTTAATTATTGCTAATCCTTGCATTATGACGGCATTTAATCTAGCCGGTTGGTTTACCTTGTATTCAGTAAACAAGGTAAGATTGTTGACAATATACTCTGGTTTGACGACGTAAATGTTGATATTTTAAAGTAAAGAGTGACTCACGAATGATATCAAAACTGGTAGACTGAAATTAGCATATTAGCATCTAGATAGTAATTTGATAAGTATGAACAAATATCCACCAATGATTAACAGCCTGTTGCTCTTTGTGAAGCATAGACTGCCAAACATGAATTTCCAACCAACACTGTACTATTCCCTCCCTTCCGGCTTTTCTTAAACGTTTTTAATCTTTTCACGTCTGTCACAAATTTCTGACCCAACGTGTTCGTTGGTTAACCTCATTTTGTGGCTTTGAGGATCTCAAGTAAGTGATTATCATGTTATGTATTTTCAGATTTCCACAGTGTCTTCCGGCCACCTTTAGTATCTTTTCACAGCAAAGATTTAGTTTGTTTACTGTCACAGAAAGTTGTCTTAAAGGATGCCTTACCAACGAATCTAAAGTGTCTTTCGTAGAAAATTGTATGCAAATATCTGAATAATAGTTTTCTTAGACATCTATATTTCTTCTTCGAACAAAAGAACTGTTTTGACGCCTAAAGTGAAAACCATGACTGTGGTAATGGCTGATATTTGTTTTAATTTATAAGTGTTCTTCACTAGTAGAAATGCTACTCTTACCCAGTCAAACCATGTTTTTACGTCTGTATTGGATTTTTCTTGATTATTATTGATTTGTCCTAGTATTTGGTATTTTCCACTTCCTCTAGAGATTCGCCATCCAGTGTGATTTGGTTAGCGCTCATTTCAAATATTGCCGCTGCTCTGAATTTCCTTATTTGTATTTGTTGCCTTAAGTGAGATAGAAGAGTTAACTATCTGCCGAGACCGAATCGTCTAGCTACATCAAAACTATCAACTTTACTCAGTGATTTGCCTGAGATGTAGCGGCTTGTGTATTTCAGTCAACCACCAGATGGAAGGAAGGTGGTGTACGTTAGCAGCCCTGTCTGACATAGATCTTTACTTAAAATAATTTTTGGGTTTATCTTCATACATGACTTTAACATGTACTCCATTCGTATCATATGCACTACGGAGTCAAAGTAAGTTCCATAATTCTGTTCTGCCCACGTTACTATATGCTTCATCGTAGTCGAGGAAATTAATGTTAACAGATGAGTTTCCTTCAACTGATTGTTCAACAGTGATAAGTGTAGTCATAAATTGGTCAGTACACAATCGATCTTAGATAAATTCTGTATGCTGATCTTAAAGTAGGGTGATTAATAAATCTTGCATTCAGCTATGCAAAACTCGATTGAGGAGTTTTCCTGGTACTAATAATAAAGTGGTGCCTCTGTAGTTCCTACACTTGCCAAGATCTCCTTTCTTTTGTACGTTCATGAGGTATCCGTCTTTACAGTCTGTTGGTACTTGTTATTACTCCCTATTTTATTTAGGAGAACGTGTGGTATCATTGCAGTTGATTATGTTTGATTTTAGTGTCTTTGCCTGTCTGTTGTTTGGCCCATTTTACTTGTTTCCAGCGATTTGTCGGATAGTCACTTTGATTTCATCGGTTGTTGGTGAATTAAGTTCATAGAAAGGTATGTCTGTAGGGCATCGATAAATGATCGGTTCAGTGAAACTATTCTATACAAAAGTCCTTCAAATTGTTCTAAATACCTACCTCGTTGTTCTTTCATCTCAGGGATTGTTGTGGCTTTTCCGTTCTTGACTAGTTATTCAGTTTCACTATGCTATCTACAACGTTACTTTAATCAGTTATGCTAATATTGTTGGTAAGCGCGTATCACTGGATGACATTCGTTAAGATCCCAACTTCGTTCGTCATACATGATGCTCTTGTATACCTATGGTTCACGAGATACTTATCATATCAATTCACCTCGTCTATTCTAGGACAATGTAAATGTAATTGCGTATACAGATGCTGACTACTGTGTTGATCATTAGAAAGAACACATGTACTGTGACATATGAAGAAACTCGGCTTTTATGATGAGGTATTAAAACGTTTCCAAATACAAAGTAAATGTTTAAATAGTTTGCATGACTTTCTCTAGTAAATTTTATTAACTAAGTTTGTTTCGAGATAGGGTTGATAACCTCATATTGAAACCCTTTTCATTTATCCAAATATAGGACAGGCAGTAACCCTGAAAAGACTCTAGGCGGATTTAAGAACATTTTATTACATAACATGTTAGATTGATTTACAGGTGAAATGCGAAAATGTAAAAAGCGAAACTAATTGACTAGTTTAACGAAAAGGTTGAAATAGTTATGTGGAATCAAATGAAAATAACTTGGAAACAGGTGAAGATATAAAAATCATTCATGCATCTATGGAATGTTCATAGAAATATAGAAATAACTTTTCCAAAAAGCGTCGATTAATGTGGTTTAACAGTGAAGGTCGTGATATCAAAAAAAACTTCGAATATTGTGAAATTTAATTAATTTTGATGTCTAATAACTCTCACTTTTATTCAAAAGTTGTTTTTAAAGTTATCAATATATACCTGTGCCCAGATTTCATACAAAC
Organism: Schistosoma japonicum; assembly: GCA_025215515.1. Classification (NCBI taxonomy): domain Eukaryota; kingdom Metazoa; phylum Platyhelminthes; class Trematoda; order Strigeidida; family Schistosomatidae; genus Schistosoma; species Schistosoma japonicum. The sequence continues at coordinate 70,204,254 of CM046069.1, forward strand.
ATAACTTTATATTCATTATGGTTTGAAAAACCGAAAATAACAGTATTTAAATAAAACAATGTGGAAATGTTTTTCGACTATTCCACAGATTGTTGGTCAATATTTCTAAATAAGCCGTTTCTGTGAATACAACTGCTATGAAGCAACCGCCTATGTTAAACTAGGGAAGAACTAACTGCAACTTTAACTTTCTGAATTATCTACATTGAACAGATACTCTTAACTGTGATAAACAAACTATGACACATTTAATTTTAATTTTTAAAAACACTAAAAGAATGTCGGATCATCAAGAATCATATAAAATGGGTAAATATATTCAGCTTCATAGTTTGATTCAGTGTCCAGCACTTTGATGATTTTCTGACAGTCCACAACAGTAATGTTCATTTGAAAATTGTATTAGAATAAAGGAGGAGGAATTATTAAAATTAAAACGTAAACAAACACAGAGCACCGAAATATTGACATTCATTTAAATCAAGTAATTAGAGTATACATAACTCTATTTAACACCTTCTGTGTAGGATGATAAAACTATCAACAATGAAGTGTAATTCAGGTAATTTACAACTATTATGGGAACATTAATATAGTGCGACTGGAATTTTGTGTCACAAATTATTTCAGGTTGCTCTAGTAAATACATGATCAGACAAAGCATCTCAGCTCTGGCATCAAATCATTTTTCCTCTAGAATGTCAGTGATTGTGTCTAAATTATTATTCCCACTATTGGTTTTATTGTTATTATTAGTTCACACAATACCGGTTCGATATCAAACATTCAGTGTTCATGCATTGCTGTTTGATTTTTGTGATATTTGTGGTACCTTAGTCAATTCACATTACTAACACTGACGCGTGCCGAAAGCTGTCCATGATGCACATTAAATAAACAACATATTTTCACGCAATCTACAATACGACTTTAATCACGATAATCAGATTAACCATTTTCGACCCCGAAATTACCCAACCAAATTATTTTACGCGATACTCATCACGTAAATTATTCTGTTACGGTAGAAGTTTGTTCCTTATTGTGCGAAAATGTAGCTTGAATTCTATGCAAGATGAGCAGCTGCTGTCAGTCACTGAAATAACTAAATTAGTAGATGAATTTGTTCTTACTAAAGTATTTGATTACACAAAATGACAATAAAAACACTGGAATATTAGGTTCAAATTACTTATAACAAAAACAATCAAATTTTCGCGCAACTTGTTGATAAGGTTTTTTCAATGTTTAGATTCATCTTTAGTGGTTTCTATTCTTAATCACAAAAAGATATTACAATTGAAACCTTTACTTATTTCGATGTAATTATGTTCGGCCTCCAATTGTTTTCTGTTTCCCACAGATAATGTATATATATTTATATGAAATTTCCAAGACTAAACTTCTGCAATGGCAAACCTTGTAGTTTTATACGACGTCGTGATGGCTGAATATAATAACAGTGTATTTGATGGTTCAGGTTACACAAGTTATTAGTCTACGTTAATCTATTAATCACAGTTACCACTCAAAAACAACGCACTTGTCACAAACATTGTCAAAGTTAAGCCAAATTCCAAACATTCAACTCTACATGTGATTTTGACATTCAACATACCAGTAAACATAAAGTTCAGGTAAAGTGCGACTTTCATTTTGTCAAAATTCGAATATTTGATGTGCTGCATGTTCAAGTAGTATAACATCAAGTCAGTCAAGCTTAAAATATGTAGGGCATATTTGCATTCAAAGTTAAAAGGCCTGTTTACCATTGTCTACTTTCAAAATTCACTGCTTTGTAAACAACACTATCTTTTAAGTAAGGGTAACCGAACCATTCCTAATTAGATTGTAGTAACCAAATACTTACTGCGGTAATGATGTACCAATTTACGTAAAACTGTGAGACTATCACAAATAAATAAACGCACAGATTTCTGCATTGTATCGTCAAACATTTGATCTTAGTTGCAAGCAAACATTGATTAATATAAATATATATATTCACTAGCTTGAGTTATTATGGATATCGTGATATAACCGACTATTACAATAATTTTCATAGGATTCAGTAATCACTAGTCTCTCTTGCATGACAATTCGTTCATACATTCAGTTAAATATATATCCTGCATTATATAGAAAATATCTCATGCGTTTCTTCACAATTCATTTGTCGATTCCGAGCATTTTAGAAGTTAATGCAAACTTATTCTCAATAAATAATGAACCATGAAACTATACTAGCACTAACTAAACCATTATTCACACTTATTACAAAAAACATGGTATTCTGCTTTAGTGAGTAACTGTAAATTGGGCACTAAAAGCTACATACTATATCGCCCCAACCTTTGAATTTCTTCCACTCTATCACATATATATTCATAAGCTAGTCAATAACGAGATTAAAAAATGTTTATTGGAATTTCCTACACAGCCTCCTGAAATACTTTGGTTGTCTAATGGTGTAACAGATAAGATGAACATAACTTGGTCAAATTGTAAACTTTTGGTTGTTACTTCGTTGCACCTTTGAAACTAAGCAGTATAAATAAACCAGTGCTTTATGAACACTGGATATTTAGCAGATTAAATTAAAGCACTCACAAAACTGATATATTCAAGATTGTACTATTTTTTTCATAAATAATGCAAACTATCATGATTTTTAGCCAAATAAATGTAGCTCACAGGTGAAAAGCTATTAATGCAACAATTTCAGGCTGCACTTTAGCTTTTAAGTACAAAATGTGGTATACAAATACAATAAATGCCTTAAATTCCCTACAAATTCTGATTTCCATCGAATCTTGCATGATGGTTCAAATTGAAAGAGCACCTATTTTATTCTTGATCTATTCCGTAATATTCTTACTGACGGTAGAAAAAAACTAGTCAAAACTGTAATAAATACCAAACACTACAAGAAATACGCTATCTTGGATTGTAGATATTTGTTGTGAGTTAATAAGCTTACTTAGCGATTCAAGAAGTGATAGTGTAAGTTAAGTGGCAAACTTGTTGGGTGTTCGTAAAATGAAAGCTATTAATTGTTATACGTTGTTTGTTCAGGTTGATGCTAATATCTTTATTAGCACACATTGACTACACTTATTTACTCAGGGATCGTGTCTTTAAAAACCAGCCTGTTGAAGCACACAATGCTGAGTGTATAACAACACTAATACCGAATAAATTTATAATCTAGTGACTTCGAGGTCAACAGATCGACTAATGTTTGACTTTACACCCGTAATTAGAATATTAAAAATGTTCGATAGGAATTACACATCTACATTATAGAACAGTAGCATCGAGGAGGTTAAATGTGATCTACACCACTCTATAAAGGCGCCTGACTGTAGTGAAATCCAATTTTTTTACAAAATATTAAAATAATTGATGTTTTCATTGTCTAGTTAAATTCAGCTCGATGAACTCTCTTTCTATAGCCTACGCAAATCAGCTGCAAAAATGAAAAAGTGCTACAATATATATATTTAATTTATATGAATTGTTCCACAAACACGTTTACAATAATCTGAAACAATCCAGCCACAAGCCATTTCATAAACTGATTTACTTCATTTATTCATACGATATGTTGGTAAATTCATCACTTTTGATATCTCATTAAAATGTTTAAATATACCATAGTTTATTACTCCACTAGCAAAATAATAGGGACTATGTAAGTGTGAGCACTGATCAACTGTCTTAGTCATATGTCAGAGCTTATTTCTTTTCATCCAATTATAGACATCAGTGGTGTATTGTGTTCTTCAATTCTTGCGTAGACACTAATATTTGCCGACTTGTTTGTGGATATCAGTGGTGTTGCTTTGTATTCTGTCTGCTTTCTATCTAGTTGTAGATGATGATGTTTACGGAAATTATAAAACGTACATGCAAAATACAACTCATTAATATTCATTGCTCAAGTTCTAAGCAGTCGTGGGTTAATCTCGCATCTACACATGCTTAGTGACAAACTTTGCTTTCACAGGATTGTAACGCCTAGGGGAAGAACCGCGAGGTTCATTATTATATGCACAATTATACAAAACATATATTTAGTAGTTCAAGTAGTGACAATTTCTATATCGTTTACTTGAATCAAGATTCATATCTTAATATGTTACGAATGTCCTGACAGTTACATTTTATCCAAATATTTGTATGTATGTTAACCCATATGATTGTGATCATGCCTGTAAACTAGCATGCTTTCATGTAAACGATGATACTAGACAATGAATGCTCTTAATGTATTAATTTATTTTTTTTGTTATTTGTTTTGGCATAAACAACAAAAATTTCACATTGTAAGTCAACATTATGCATGAATTATTCCACGAAGAAATTCTCCGCAATGTAAAAACAGCTTGTCGCAAATCATTCATGAAATTTATGCGCTTTACGTATTTGTGCGTTACTTTGACAAATTCGCCTGTTTCGGTGACAGGCTAACATTGTTTACGCCGACTATTTTCTTTCATTCCACTAATAGTTTTTTTAATAACAACGACATTTCATAATGAAAGGCTGTATGTAGATGAAACCTAGCACGATTGTTTACCATAGAACGATTATACGTCGATAATCGTAACCTGTAATATGTAGACCATAATATATTTTTGGAAAACTAAATATCACTCACAACTTGATGTTTGGGCGGTTAAACCATTTGTTGTTTATTCTGTCGGCCGCGATGTCCCTCGACTACTTATAAGTGCTCAACACGTTATTTCACACTATCTTTTCTAGATAAGTGGCAATTACAGGATTTTAAAAGATTGCTATTCAAACAGTAGCATTTATCTATAAAGACAGAGGGCTTTCCATGTTATATATGTTATTTACACTATTTATCAACCTGTCACCACAGGATGATTACTGAAAAGATAAAATTGAAAATTGGTAACTTATATTAAATTATTCGATCAATTAAGATAAATGGACTAGTAGTGCTACAATCAATTAAAATCATTAATTAATGTAAAAACATGAAATCATCAAAAATCGTATTAAATATTTAAACGTTCAACTTTGGAGTTTTATTCAATATTCCGCAATTTCTCGATTATCTGATAATCCATGTTCGTTTAAAAATTGTGACAAAAGAATGTTATCGAATGTGAAAATTAAAAAGATGTTATTAATGACAAATAAATTAACTCTATATTAAAATATTTTTAGAAATACAGTGCTTAGTCGTCAAAATATGCATAGAACACTCTAATATTCTTATTCGTTTTAAATCATATGATTTAGTTATACAGACGTTTATTTATAAAACCCTGTATGAGATAGTAATGCGAATAACTACAGACAGTAATTCTGACGATAAATACTTTACTGCCTCTTGACACGTCGAACACCAATGTATTTATTTCAGTAGATACAAATATCAGCTTGCTTAACAGAAATGAACGTGGATTACTTATTCACGTGAATCGGCTCTGCTTACTAATAACATGATGAAGTTTGAATCATCTTTTGCATTGAAGAGTTAAACTTACTTGTAGATGAGTGAATACCAACTATGAAAATAATCACAGTAAAAAGCGTTTGTACCAAATTGATTTATTCATTTTGTAGCATCTGCGAAGCTGATTTCATTGTGTACAACACTCATTCAAATTCGACCATCAAAATGATAATTGAAGAAGTAACGATACAAAGAAGATTATTTTCCGTTAGGAAATGTAACAAGCTAACACTAAATAAGCAAAACTACTAACAAGCTATGATTATAAGTAAAAAATGTATTGTACAAACACGTCAACCAGTATTCGGACAAATAATCAAACTACGTTAATTACATCTGTCTGATTTTAAGAACTATCGCCGAATTACACTCTAAGAGTTTGTCACGAAATTATTTCATTTAAATAAGTGACGGAATCCTTACACCTAAATTGCTAATTTCAATATCATCAACTTACAGACAAGGTATATCTTCTACGTATGAGAGGCATTCAATAATACAAATTTGTCCATCTAAGAAGTTGGAACCTGAATGGGTTGTCAATCATCTATAATCTGTGTGGTGGAGATTGATACACTTCCATTAACAATTTATTCAAACAATACACAAATCTTGTTAAAGTTTCAACTTAATTGAGAATAATGTGAAATTAGTGAATAAAAAATTCGTTAATTGCAACTCACGTAGAAAAGAAAACATGTTGACTGTGAAAATTTAATGTAAAACCAATAGGGATGGATATCATTCAAACAGAAAATTGATATACCAACTCTGTTTATGCAAAATTAGAACATTCTTATGAATGAATGAGTTGCTTATGAACTTGTCTTTGACAATTTATCTTCAAACACAATGAATGTTTTCAACTATGCCATAATATAATGTTTTATGATATGACTGATCTTCATAACTACTAACAAGGTTACAAGTCATCACTTTCTACACTGGTTCTACTGGGTATATAAAACGCATCTCCTGTTAACATTACAATATCATTATGAAGTATTAATGTCATTCAATAATCATCGACTAATTTCATCAAAGCAACTCACCAACGAATGACCAAAAGTTTGCTAAGCAAGGTTAACACCAAATATGAAGAAATATCACGATGAAATTAGAAGAACGCACATAATGGAAGCTGATTAGATCAAGATTTTCCATATACATTTCAAACACAATGCAAAGTGGTTTAACATCAATTTTAATATTACTTAACTTCAATATGGATAAATATGTTTTATTACATGTTTTCATGATTTAATGAACATATAATGCACTTACGACCTATTCTAGGCATCACTTCATAACCTGATTAGCATGTAAGAAAAAAGACGATATATAGACATTATTAGTGTTTACACTCACATATACAGATGTTAAATTACAATTATAATAAGGATATTTGATCGCCTAAACAATCCATGACTTTATTATTAGAAGGATTATCTTCCTTTAAATAAGCTTAAATTGATGTTTTTTAATTCGAAATATCTGACTTATTTGCATGTTCTACGCATAATACAATGGTTATTTAAAGCTAAATTTTAGTCACGAGCATATCATAACGTTTAACCATGAGTGCATATTGATAAACACAGAAGTTATTGGAAGCTGGAAATATCCTCGTTCATACTGAAATCGCTTCATGTAATTCGAACCTTGTCCCTTATTACATTTTTACTATAACCACTTGTCAATGGCATGATATTATAAACTGAATATCAGAGACCAATCAAATAAATAAATGTCATAATTAGAAATAGTCAAAATAATGCTTTCTAAACAGTAATACAATAAAGAAGATTAAAACAGATCGTGATAATCTTTTGACTATAGTAGCATAATTAGTGATATAGGAAGCACTTACGTGGGATTCTAGGAAACTCTCCGTCATGACCTGATAATTATGTGAGAATGAAGGAAAATATATCGACATTATTAGTGTTTACACTTACACATATACATTATAAATCCCAAACACATTAAGAATACTTGATCACTTGAAGCAATCTATGACTTTGTTATAAGAATCATATAGTCAAGTTGAACAAGCTCAAACAATAATATTTAATTTGAATACTTGATTTGTTTGTATGTTCTACGCATAATACAATGGCTATTAAAAGCTAAATTTTAGTCACGAGCATATCATAACGTTTCAACCATGCATACATATTGATGAACACAGAAGTTATTGGAAGCTGGAAATATCCTCGTTCATACTGAAATCGCTTCATGTAATTCGAACCTTGTCCCTTATTAAACTCCCACTAAAACCACTTGTCAATGGCATAATATTATAAACTGAATATCAGAGACCAATCAAATAAATAAATGTCATAATTAGAAATAGTCAAAATAATAAACAGTAATACAATAAAGAAGATTAAAACAGATCGTGACAATCTTTTGACTATAGTAACATAATTATTGATATAAGAAGCACTTACGTGGGATTCTAGGAAACTCGTACATGACCTGATAATTATGTGAGAATGAAGAAAATATATCGACATTATCAGTGTTTAGACTTACACATATACATAATAAATTACAAATATAATAAAAATACTTGATCCTTCAAAGCAATCTATGACTGTCATGAGAATGATTTCGTCACTTTAGAAATTTAGTTACAATTCCTGCTTTCATTAAATCACTTATATACAGACTAAATAAATTTCTACAGAGGTCTGTTCAATTTATATTGATATTGTCATCTAGGGGAAGTAGAGACAATATTTAAATAATTAAAGCTTAGTGTCACTTATCATTTTTCCGTCCGTTTATTGTTGTAAACTGATTTTATCAACCGGATAATAATGTGTTTCAGGATTCTGGAAACGTAGTCGGTGTGCTGCCTGCGTAATTTAGCTCACAGTAATTAACAAAAATATAATGTAGTAAAATGTCAAAGAATATAACACATACGAATAGGACTGGATAATCTTTCGTGGAATGATGAATCTTTAATATTTTGAAAAGAGTTGTAATTTGTTTAGATAGTGATTAGCTTCCAGCATAGTCAAAAAATATCATATTATTAAAAAATAGAATAAAAGCTCCATAAAAATTCATGTGTGTACATGAATGACACTGTCAACATCCTAAGCCAGTTGTATAATGTCAAAATGTATATTACCAACTGTGAGGTTGAATTACGTTATAGATATTGTATTTTTTTTCTCACGTATTCGGTACAGTGGTAATTTAATTTAGTTATCGTTTGTATAACTATGTGCTGTAAGCAAATATGTATTTAAAGCATTTTTAAGTACATAGATAATCAAGTTAATAAGGAGTTTAATACGCTTACTGGTTGTGTTAACGTCAAGACTGTCAGACACATCTGAAATGTGAATGTAATTCTCCTAGTTATAAATACATCTTTTAATATGAAGGATTCAGGATGCAATAAATTGAATCTTTAAAATATAGTCAAGCAAAAAGTTGACTTGCAAATTGCTTGCAGCCACTCAATTACAGTCAACATTAGCTTATTTGTAGGTCTAAGTGTGAGGAATTAATCAGTGAATTTTAACTATATCGGGCATGTGACATTCAGTTTCTACTTACAATGTCTGAACTGTCTTAGTCATATATTTCATTTGGCACTGATTCAGTTGGCAAAAAATAAGTAGTTGTCTTTGAAATTCTCACGCATGGACTTCATCTATAGGTAATCTTTTGCATTTGTCTATTTTTTCAGAAAGATGATTCACAATTGTAACGTTATTGCAAGTAATTTGAATAGACATGTGTTTTGAACAGTTATAATCAAATTCGTCAAAAATGTTTGAAGCCATCTCAATGGTGTTTATTCTACTTGACATTATTACAATTGATAAGGCCCACTAATGAGCATATGTAGAACTTAGTTGGTTTGTTTTATACATTCTAATAATAATTACTTACCCATAAATACCTATATATGTTCTTCAAGTATTAACTTACTGATTGATATCACTGTTGTAATGATCACTAGTAGAAGAAAACAAGTGTTAGTGATTTTCATTTTGTTCTAATATTTTTTGGGGTTGTTCAGCGGTTTTTATACCGTTTTATTCGTGTAATATAGCCAATCAATAGAACTGTGTATTGAACATATCCTGTGATTGGTCGAATGATGCGTTACATATACACAGTGATAGTTGAGTACACTAGGCCAACGTATAGTAGTAGAGTTTCTACTTACATCAGTTTTCATTTGATCAAATGACGCTACATATCTGGTTACAAAAATAAAATTTATTCACATAGTTTACTAACATAAATATATCGTTGACAATTTTTTTAAGAATGACAAGAAGGGTTGAAGCATAGACATTTCCTGAACGGTTCGGTAGCAAACACTATGGAAAAGAGTATGAGACAATCACATAGAAGTGTTACACCAAATGTATATTTGAGATTTGACTTAAGAATATTCATTAAATTTATTAACATATCCAACACAGTTGACTTTAGACAATGAAATTAGTTGTAGAATCCGAAAACATACGCATGCTTTTGTCTTAAGCTCTATGAAAATAGGAAAAAAACCTGGGAGTAAACTGAATAAACCATAGAGAATATTCAGATACGGGATCCGGCCAACAGTATTCTAAACTCAGATAAGAGTAATAACCAAACACATATTTGGGGATATCCTTTCATGGTGATGGAATCAATGTGGTTGATTTTGATTAATAAGATATTGATGAATTAAGTATGTTGCTGATCAGTGTTGAAGGTAAGTTGCTGAAAACAGACCGATTTCCAATGTGAGCAGCATACATGCTTGCGAAAAAGGTGACGCAGAACAGAATATAAAATAGACAAAAATTAATTAGTTGTAGTAAAATTATCATGTTTAAACTGTTACATTTTTGTTACTGTTATTATCTTACTGTAACGCTCATAATTATAATATTTACTTCATCAGTCTTTGAATCTTGGGATCGAATCAATAGTGCGAATAGTTCGCGGTAATCTATTACAGAGTTTGCTGTAATTAAAAAGTTATTATTCTCAATCATCATTTTGTATATGAGAGTAAACCGATGTATAGGCATGATCAAAATAATAGAAGTCTACTTTCAAACAAAAATATCGATAAACGGTCAGTTTCAGGTACATTCATGTATAATGAAAATATGACATGAAAACAAAATCAAGAGCGTCACAGTTCACAGTAATGTGATACCAAATATACGTATCATAGCATAATGCATTAATTATTTACTGATGAAAAATGCTTATTTTTTTCAACGAAGTAGAAAGGAAAATATAAGAATGAAGTTCCGTCTATTATTTTAAAGAAGAATATTAAGTCATGTCATAGTCAACAACGAGATTGAGGTTTTAGAGAGAGAGATTTACATCAAATACTTTAATTTCGATTTCTGACCAAAACTTATTTATACACTATTAGCACGTACTCTATCTATGAATCAACAATATTCAGGTGATGTTCTTGTATGTATCGTGAACAAAGTTAGTTTGGCCCCCGTCGTATGAACGTTTTTAAGAGCAAAGCCTATTTATTTTCTAGTTTTGAAGATTATAGAGAAGGCGTGTTGCTTGAACTTTAAGCTACTAGAATATTTAATTGCGCAAGTCTCGTGTTGAATTGAAGTGATTGAACTTCTAACCCATTAAGATCAAACGTTAACTAAGGGTTATTGTTGTTATTAATCATGATTCCACATTCGCTGTAATAAAGTTTAAGTTTTTATTCTAGTTCCAGGCATTCAGGCTATCAAAATTCTTTTTGAGTTAGAGTCAGATTTCATCCAAGACATCAGGTTTAAAGCTATATACTACTTTGAGATTATCAACTTATAAATACGGTTGGCCATGTTTTATAACATTATTTGTGTCATTTATGCAAATAATAAACAATTAATGATATAGTTAACTTCCCAATATAACGCCACTGATGTATGGTAAGGAATCAATAACTTAATGATTTCATGTGGTTTTAAGTCGCAAAGACCCCGTGCATAAGAAGCGAATCTCTGTTGGCACTCTAGATAAGATGAAAGATATGAGAAGCGAAAAGACACAAATCGATAGCAATCAATAACAGCCAAACAAGAACAGAGCAATCCTAGGCACAGATCCAATACAACGAAGCCAACAAGCAGGTAAGTAGGGCATTTAATCAAATAAATAAAAATATGTGAAAGACTTAGCAATGACATTGGGAAAAGTTGCTAAACGAAGATACATGAGACAGCTATTTGATACAACAATGAAAGTCAGTGAAAAATATAGTAAAACAAGATGGTTATTCAAGAAGAAGGAAGTTACACCAATTGCTGAAGTAAAAGAACATCGAGACAGATAAGTAGAACAATCTGAAAAACCATCGTATATTCAAGTCCACAGAAACCACCGGTCGTCAAAGCAACACAGATCTTACTAAATTTGTCTACAAATTAATGGTGGCAAATAAACCGGGCTAAACAACATACAGGCTAGGGCATTAAAATCAGACACACAGTAAACTGCGAATACGCTTCACATTCTCTTCACAAAGATTTAGAAGGATTAACAAGTACCAGTATACTGGAAATAGAGACACTTCATCTTAATACCGAAGGCAGGAAATCTCGGCAAATGTAGAAACTACAGAGGCGTTCCGCTTCAGCTGTACCAAGGAAAGTTTCAAACCGAGTTGTGTTGAACTAAAAATAAGATTAAGCAGAGTCCCATCGTCAAGGTTAACACACCGGATAACGTAAGGATTAATCGTAAGCTAACCATTTATTAACATCAGGGATTGTAGCTGAACCACAAACAAAATGGAAATCATCACCGTACATCAAATTCCTTGACTGTAAGAGTGCATTTGACAACGTAGGCAGGATAGCGTTATGGAACTTTTTAACACTGTAGTGCACATATGAGGAAATCAATATCACACAGAATTTTTAACGACAGACTACACTAGAAAATCGTGTATAGAGGGCAGCTAGCAGATTTGTTCTAAATAAAGACTGTTGTCAGACAGGGTTGCATATTCCCACCACTTTTCCTATCTTGCTGATGGTGACTGACTAGATTATGAAAACTTTAACCTTCCAATACAAGTACAAAACACAGTTGACAAAATGGATGCAACTAGACGACTTGGACTTTGCAGATGACCTGGTTTTTCTGTCTAACACACAGCGGCAAACGTAAGTGATGTGCAGTTCAGCGGCCTCTGCTGCAGTTATTTTCAACAGACAATTAGGGAATAGCTAAGTTTTTCGACACAAAAGAACTAGCTTAGTTTAATTGCACCTGATTAAGGGATTTCGGAGGACGTGTAAATTTTTACATACCCGTATAACGTCATCGATAAATAGGGAGCATCGGATGCAGATACAAAGGCACAGATCGGCAAGGCAAGGGCAGCATAATCCACAACATGGTCAAGTAACTTGATATAAAGTTTACACTGATAAACAAGTGGCTTGTAAACTAAGGTGGTGCTAGTAGTCCACATGTTTAAAGTGAGTCTCTGTGATCAAAAGTATTTGGAATTGCCATAAGAATACTTTTGAACTGCGTTTAACCTGCAAACTTGCGTTTGAATTGTTCAACTATTTTAAAATTTTTCGACTCAACGGTTTCAAATTTCTTTCTCACATTTTTTACATTCGTTAGAAGGCTATTATTTTAATAATTCATTTTGTTTGTCACAGATTGTTCAAAGGTGAATGCAATCACAAAACTGGGACAATCTGGACAATTTTTCAGTCCTGATTGGGGATTAGTTAGCAGTCTGCCTTTTCTTAGAAATCATGAAGTCGAATACAAACACTGTATATGTCATGATTGTCACGAGGTGATGTAGACACCGTTGACATAAAATACAAACTCAACAAATAGAAAACCTCACATTATTTAATTATATTCAACGCACCCCTGAGTGGGACTATACAGGGAAGCGTACTAGGGCTTTTCTTGTTTACAATATATCTTATCGGTAACAGTAGTTGTTTCAACACCGGCGAAACCTTCCTATACGCAGATGACTCGAAAGTTGTCTGCGCATGCGGCGGAAGTGAACCAAACCACACTGTTAAAATCGTACAGCAACAGTTAAACGATGTCACTGCCTGGCGTAAAGAACTCTAACTCCACTTTAACACTACGAATTGCGGCTGGATCAGCATTCAGTGTCGCAATCCTAACCTTTACTTCAAAGTAGATATAAAACTAATGTCTATGTATGGAATGACTCTGAACCTAGGCTTTAGATACACTTCGGATCTCACATTCGCAGAATAAACAACATTTGTCCCTTCAAAAGCCCGCAGACTAATGGGTTGTATAATCCATAGTTTCTGCCAACATGAGTCTAGATCGGTACTACATAAGGCTTGTGTACACACACTATTTAAATACTGCCACTTATACTCAAAAACCTACGAATAAGCGATAAGCTGAAGATCGAAGGAATACTGTGGTACTATGCACAAAAACAAATCGGGTTGGATTGTGGACTAAACCACACTACACGGTGTGATACACTAGGTTTAAAACCACTTCGGAAAAGACGTGTAATGCTCAATCTGATATATTATTTCGAAGTTGTACACCGTTTAGCATACTCCCCCGACCCTGTATTGAGATTTATCGATGCAATTAATTACAGCCTCAGAGAACATATAGGTGCAGTGTGGGTTGAACATTGTAAAACTAGAATACGATCTAATTTTTGTGTGCACAAATTCACTGTGCTTCGGAATAGTTTCTCGGCAGAAATCAGTACCTTAGATAGTATTGATCACTTCATACTAGTGATGAACCAATTATTTAGTGACCCTAGGGCATTAGATACACAATCGACTTTTTCTTTCTTCAGCATAATTAACGATGGATTTGGCCAGCCCAATTTGTAGCACGAGTATGTATACTGTAAACTATATTCTACCAAACAGCACTTAGAACAATATACCTGAAGATCTGTACCGAATGCTCTACGACTTGTCACTTAAGTTCGATTTAATAAGTAAAGGCTTATTAGGGCTCTAAATTTATAACACTGCAAGCATGAAAGCTGTGGTAGGAAAAATAAATGGAACAAGGAGATTCTGGTATGAAACAATTTGTTTTACAACTACCAGCTAAGCTTCATCCTTTTTTGTCTTGTATCTTCTTCTGTATCATCTCTCCGAGCTTATGGACTGCTTTGATGAGTAATAGGTCCCCTTCAGAGCAGCTTACTTCTAACGCTGGTTAACGGCGTTCTTGATGCATCAGTAACTTACTGTTCAACATAAATCCCCATTGATTTCACTGCTGCAAAAGAATATCCCATATACGTGCCTGCTTGAAGCCTTTATCCAAGTCGCAAATATCGTTAACCTTATCCCGTAACTAGATTTGCTGTATGGTCCATTTTATTTACTTCTAGCCGTCTCTCGGAATTGTAGCGCTAAGAACAAACAGCGTGCGGTTGCTTATCAGAAAAGCACTATACAACAACATGTAATTCTGGCACGCTAGTACTGTGAAAATTGATGTCGCTGGTCTTGCATGTAATTAATAACTTCATATAGTGTAGATTTTCTACCAATGACACTATCAATATCTTTGTGTGCAGATGGAAATTTATCATATCAATCATGCATGTAAACTGATACGCTCTCATGTACAATAAGCTACTTGTGACTAGATCTATTATTATTATCATAACTCTGTTATCAGTTATTGCAATCTGATTGATCTGAAGAAAGTGTATAATCCATTAGTGTTATCCATTGTTAAGTATGTGTGAATATAAAGTTCTGACTAAGATATTAGCTCACTTTTACCTCTATTCTTCATTTTATACTGTCACACACTCCTCTTCATACACTCACATATGCATGCAACTACTCACTGGTTAATCGCAGAACTGAATAAAGCTTTATATGACAAAAACCTGTAGTATGCCTTAAAGACATAAATTGAGGAAACACTTGCTTTGCAATCATGGTTTCGGAGTGTTAGTTAACTGCAAATGTCCAATAATTTTGGTAATAAATTAATAATTTCAGGATTAGTAGAACTATAGACAACTAGTAATTTACATATAACCGAAGAAAAACCTACTGCTAAAACACGTACGATAATGGTGGCCTAATGTATTGTTAATAGGAAATAGCTCAACAAGATTTTATTTCCTAACCATTAATGAATAAATAGATTATAATGCGGTATTCATTTCACAGGGATGGATGTAGTGATATATATGTATCTGTGATTGCACAGTTTGTTAGTCACTATGGTTGTGTTCTTTATTTAATGAATATTTATCAGAATGCATCAGACAATTAACTTAATATAAGTATGTTCATCATTAATGAAGGTATGATCGTGGCTATGTGTTTCAACTGTAATAATCAAATTCATTGATAATGCTTTGACATTTTCAAGTTATATGCTGCTTTGTTTGCAATAACATTATCAATCAGATGAGCAAAGCACTCGTGTGTAGTGTTCACATAACTCATTTTATACTTTCTTATAATAACAGTTATCCTTGAGTGTAATGAAGTGATCTACAAATATTAACTTACTTATTATTAATATAATAATTGTTTGTATACTCACTAGTAAAAAGAACTAGACACGAATGAGATTTATTTTGTGCCAATAATATTTTGAAGTTATTTGGTGATTTTTATACTGTTTCACACGCGTGATATGTTCAGATTAAAAGTCCGTGTATCAAACGTAACATTTTGTCGGCGTGTTGCATAATCATTTAGATATTCTTTGACAAATATCTAGTAATACAAGTTTATATGAATTCCGGTTACTTATGAACAATGTTGTATGTCTTATATATGGTCTCTGTTGCACAATTTAAAAAGCATTGAATAACTGCGTTTTAGAATAATGAAGTGATAAACAATACTATCGGTCTGTAAGTTGTGGGATCTTTTCAAGTTCATTTAATTATACATGGTATGACAACATATAAAAGGATTAAACACTAATGAATTACTATATTTATATTAAAGAAATGTTGTGATAATGTTGTTACAAATTGTCTTTAATTTCATTACACTTTTTCCAAATTATGATTAATGTGACTTCATCATTTTTTTATTCCAAACATTTCGACTGATGTATTACATCTGGCGTTTTATTTACAAAATTTGATTTATTGCATTGCAATACTGAAGCACTATTGAGACATAGCTTAACTCATACCATATTAACTTACTTTTGTTTGTTTTTTACATCATCATTGAATTTCAGTTCTGGAATTTGATTTTACTATAGTGATTGATTGTGTAAAAACCACTTCTGTATCATAGATGTATTTTTGAAATTCCTTGATCAATGTAAAATTTTATTTGTATCTAATCTGCATAGTATCATGCTGGAGCCTACAGCAGATGACTGCCAATCCCAATATAAAACAAGCGCGTCAATGTGATTTTGTAAAATTACCGCATATGTTGACTTCTGCAAAGTTTATTGAACTGATGATTTTCTTCAATTCACAATTCAATTGATGTTGAATTACTAGAATTCAAATAAACGAATATTTCTTAATCTTCGTTGATGACTACCGGAAACTTACTTAATGTCTTATCAGCTAGTAACATAGACTACAAATCATTACATCAGAGGACCCCATAGTCAAACTTTCAACTGTTGCTGTCGAATTCATTAGTGTTACATTAAGACTAATTCAATATATATACATATTTACTTCTACTAGTGACTGTAACACCAATGATGATATTAATGTGTTAGTCGATATTCGAAGATTACTTTGTGTTACGTAGCAGCAGCTTTTCAGTATCATGAAGCATGAAACTAATCATGCTGGAACTGCAGATGAGTGCTTTGCTCAGACTTACCATCAGCTTAAGTAATAGGAGACAGAACGTCACCCACATAGTTTAAAACATTATCGATGAATTTAATAATTGCTGTTGAAACACATGTTCGCGAGTTCAGTTTCACTTCTGATAAATATGGTCTTAATTATAGTTACCACTTCGAGGCAACTCAGTATTACAATTGAAACACATGTCGATGAGCATACATGAACATATTATGAACGTGAGAATCATTAATTAAAAATGTCGTGGCGGTTATATGTATATACATATATATGTATGATAGACCTAATCAGTGTGAATTTTCTGAATATGTATTCAATCCTTAGACAAGCATTAAACTATTAATATTTGTTACTGCAGGCAATTCTCAATATATTGTTTAACTACATTGATTGTCATTTGTCAATAACTACTACACTCCTAAAACAGTTCAACTCCATTTATTACCTCTTCTCACTATATCCTCATAGTTACTTTCATACGTCTAACTCTAGTAAACTGATGTTGATTATTATTGAGTTTTGTAAATGAACATACATATCAGATACAAAGTTGTCATCGACTATCTCCGAAACACACAATAATGATCTGATGATTTGTATTATTTCACAATAAATATTGAAAGTGTCAAAATCTAATCATATTTATGCAATAAATAACATTTTAAAAGTGTCTGACAGTCGTATTATCAATTGGCAGAGTAAGTTTGTTTTGTAATAAGTTGATGTACTGTAAATGTACGTTGGATTGATGCAAATGATTAATAGTCTGCTATAAGTAGATAGATATGAGCAAAAAGTAAACACCGTTTACCTATCTCAGTTTCAGAAACATCATGAGAAGACTGAATAAATGAAATGTATGTTTTTAATGTCACTGTTAACATGTATGTTGACAAATGATGTGTATGTTGTTGTGTCAATTGAAGGATTTTATGATACCCTGAAAGTAGTCATAAGATGTCTATTTTAGAATAAAATCACCCACCCATTTCGTTAGTGGGGGTAAATCATTTAGATGAAAGGTAAAATTGAATCGATGTGTTTAACTGAATTGCGTCTTCTTACAAACGTCAGTGTATTTATACATTTCCATAAATCACAAAAGTGTTAATAGAATTTTTTACTTCAATTATAACCAGGTGACATTCTTCAAAGTGATGAAAGCGTATTACAATGTCATCAGACTACATTTATTACACAACTATCAACTCCTAGACAAACATCATGCAGTTCTATGTTTTGATTGTGTTACAGTATTTTAATGCAATATATTTGTAAACTCCTTAAAACTTAAACTTTCGTAGATCACACCGAATACAAACTGTCACGAATTCGTAATTTGTTGATATTCAGTTAGTCATAATAAGGATAAACTGATAATTACGATATACAATTTCACTTTGACATTGACTGAATCGACCTTCTACAAAATTAAATTATTGATTTCACTTTCTCAGTTCATATTAAAAAGCTCAAATTATTAGTGTATTCATAGTGTCACAGAATATAGCTCGATAGTAATATTAATCAATGGTTTCGAATATAGATATATCTATTAACCACATTTGTATTTACTGATGATTTGTGTGTAGTAGCTGCTTAACCGACATAGAATCACATGCAGATTAAAGTGCTTGATAATTCCGATTACCTAAATCACTTTAACTCTTATGACCAGAGTTCTTGATTAATGCAAAAGTGGTGGAGGTCAACTAGCATTAAATAAGATAATAATAGAAAGTTGTAGATATAACAACACACGCTACGAGTACCATTACGTAGTTTTCAAAGGCTTTGTTTATGCAAATGGTTATGCAGTGTACCACCATATTTTCAAGTTATCGACATGAGTGTTGAATGACCACAATTTTCGTCTACACTGATTTCCATTGAGATGAATTCTAGAAAAAAGATGTATCATGGCTTCATTTAGCAAAATACTAGACTTTTACAAAAACAATTTGCGAGTATTTTAAATACAGTGTAATATACTGTAAAGTAAGTTGTGTTTTGAGTACTATTAACAACCCGTTTTGATGCCTTTTTATAATTATCTATGTGAATGAGTGTAGGCATATTTAAATAATCATATCACCATGAGGTAAAACCAGTAATATGTCGAGAGTTTTTCGACTTTCATTAACAACTTCAAATGTGATTCAGTGATGATTGTGTTCTTAGCTGGGAAGCATATTGCGCCAATGAAGATGTGTTAAGTAGGATGTATGATAACATAAAGTGCTGGGACTAAAAGAATGTTGATAACTAACTAGATCTATGCATATCAATAGATAAATCAACCGATCTAAATTCTGATTTATATAGGTGTAAAATAAGTACGTTTTTATAATGAAACCTAGAAATTAGCTGAGTTTCTATTTCATTGCATGATCTCAAAATTAAGACAGTTTACCAACAGCATACTTAAACACGATGGTGTGAACACTTTGAAAATTATCAAACAAGTATAGGCTACAAGAATGAACAGACTACTATATTCGCTAATCACTAATAATGAAAAAATATCACCTATCAAATATCACTTTGATGTGAGAAATATTGCATAATTAAAGAATTCTTTGACGATCTTTTGCATAGTCAAGATAGACAACAGTCTAATGACATTCATCTAGTTGTTAAGAAGCTGCGAAATTGTAATTAATATGAATCGAATTGTATTTTGTACAAACTAGTGTTTGATGAGTCTGTAGTGAATATTTTTATTTGATAAGCGTCAATTATTTGAATATCATTTAAAATATCAGGATATTTAATTATGTTCGATGTTGGCCATTCGTAGCAGATTTTCTGGCAATCGTTTAATAGTTGATTCATTGAAATTATTCAACGACGCAATCATTTAAACACTGGACAAACACATGGTACAATGTTTAAAGAAGGCGTGGTGTATGCATGAATAATTTAATGTAGAGAGTGATAGTTTGTAATGTAGTAATAAGTTGTGAAATTTTGTATTTTCGTGCATGAAATAACAACATACAGTGGTTGAAATCATCTACAGTGAATGAAAAAGAGAAACAAAAATGCTGAATGACGCGTTAAAAAGTGACGCATTCATCAGTATTCAACTTATTATAACGACGAATTATTTTAGCGAATTAATGTAAGTATTGCTAAGCATCATAAAAATGTAGAAATACTGTGATGCATTTTCAATTTACAAATAAGATTTATATATGTAACTTATATAAAGGACAAGATGATGTTAATGCTCAGAGATTCAGTTGAATGAATTTTGGAAACTGTATTATGATATCTCATAAAAGTTTACTGTGTTATACAAAACGTGCCATTACGTTCATGAAAGTGTTATCAGTGCTAAGAAGAAAAGAAACTAGTTAATTTTATGTGATTTTTCTATTTTTTATTTATTTGTAAAGTGAGCGGTAACGGGGACTGCTTTTCATTTCCTCCGCTGAACCTTGTTAATTGTGATTGGTTGTAATATCATTTTAGTATGCTAATTACTCTGTTTTCCCCAAGGTCGCTTTTGTAACTATATATACAGAGTTGAATTATAATAGAATCGAATCTTCCTAGTGCTGCATTGCTGTCATCTTGATTTTGTAATTTCTTGATTGAGTAATCGGTATCGAGTCGTTTGTCACGGTTGCGAGTGGTGCAGATAAGCTTCCGATTAGAGTTGCGGTTAGTTCGTGCATAGCAGTAGGCGTTATGATTCTGATATAACAATCGGCGACGGGTGATGGTGACTTTGGATCCTACTAAAATGGATGTGTTGTTGGATGAACAACTTAAACTAATTAAGCTTTTCACGAGCCTGAAATCTGATCTTGAAACATCCTTGAATGTTCCTGTCTCCAACTCTGCACTTTCCGTTGATGGAATTATTAATAGTATTGCTAAATGTAATTATGATCCAGAAGCTAATGCTACTTTCGATACCTGGTTCCGGAGATATAAAAAAGACTTGTTTACGTATGATTTAGCTTCACAGGACGATGCATGGAAAGTTTGCATACTCTTTAGAAAGCCCTGTGCAGCAGAACTTGACAAGTACTGCATCCTAATTTTACCTTAAAATCCTCGAGATAGAACATTCTCTGAAACCTGCTCAACTCACAGCCTAACACTTTGGTGACAATTCTTCATTATTCAATATGAGATATCGTTGCTTAAAGTTAAAAAATGAATGAATCAGATGATTTCTTAACGTATGCTGGAGTTGTAAACAGAGAATTTGAAAGGTTTAACTTAAAAGACCTATCGTAGAACCAATTTAAGTCGTTAATACTCATCTGCAGCCTACAGTCAAAAAAATTCGCTGATATTCGAACGCGATTGCTACATTGTCTTGACCAATAACCAACATTATCTCTCAATGACATTGCCGCAGAATATCAATGACTGACCAACTTAAAGCATGACACTACACCTGTCCAGTCTAGTGGTAATGGTGACAATTGAAGCTCATGCTGTTCGTCGAAAACCTATTTCTCATCAAGTCACTCCAGGGATTACCTCAACTTATCGTGATAAACCAGCCGAAAAGAAGAAAATTACTCCCACATCCAGATGCTGGAACTGTGATGGCATGGCATTTCGCCAAGTTCTGTCCATTTAAGAACTATCGCTGCAGAAAGTGTAACAGGCTGGGACACAAAGAAACTTTGTGCAGGCAGAAGGACACATGCACTCGATCACGTTTCAGAAGAAGATTCCGTTCACTCAGTAAGCCCGCTGAGTCACATTTAGTATCCACCTCGAATCACGCTCATGAAAGACCAGCCAGAAAGTACTGTTTCTGTTTGGATAATGGTTATACGGTAAGCCTTCAACTTGACACAGCCTCTGATATTATTATTATTTCTAGAAAAACATGGATTAAGATTGGGAAACCTGTACTATGCTCTACAGAACAACTCGCCATAAGTTCATCAGGCGATCGTTTGGTGATTATCGGCGAAATTGTGCTCAGTGACATTCAATGAAATAACCCAGTCTTCCGTCCCAAAAGACCAGTTCCATATGCTTCGCTATCAGTAGTCGACGCGGAACTTCAACGTTTAGGGCAGAAAGGTGTTCTTATGCCAGTGTCATTTTTGACCATGGGCAGCCCCAATAGTCGTTGTAAATAAACCTAATGGTACACTACGCATCTGCGCCGATTTTGCGACCGATTTGAATGATGCCCTAGAACAACACCATTATCTTCTACCGGCTCGAAACGATTTGTTCACTATTTTAAACAGCGGTGGTTGTTTTGCCAAACTAGACCTAGCAGATGCTTATTTGCAAGTTGAGGTTAAACCAGCGTGTAGAGAATTACTCAAAATAAATACGTTTCGGGGTCTTTTTCAGTAAACGAGACTACTGTTTGGAACTAAATCTGCACCAGCCATTTTCCAACAATTCATGGAATACGATCTTAATCGGCCTCATCGGAGTATTCATATATTTAGACGACACACACGTTGTTGCAGAATCACCAAATAAACTGTACAATCGACTTGCGACTGTACTGAAACGAATCCAAGACCATGGATTCCGCCTACGTTCAGAAAATTGTCAGTTTTACCTTACGTCTGTGAAATATTTGGGATTTATATTCGACAAATCAGGTCGTCGTCCAGATCCAGAAAACATTGAAGCCGTTCAAAAAATGCCTGCACCCTACGATGTACCTATTCTGCGATCCTTTCTAGGACTCATAAGTTACTACTCAGCATTTCTACCATCCTTGCATGAGAAGCAAGCACCGCTGAACCATCTGCTGAGGGAAAATGTTAAGGGGAATTGGACACAACAGTGCCAAACAGCGTTTCAATGGCTTGAAAAAGCTCCTCACATCCAATCTTCTATTGACGCATTATGATCCGAAAGTGCCCATTATTGTTGCTGCGGACGCATCTGCATATGATGTAGGTGCAGTTATCTTGCATAAATTTTTAAATGGAAATGAGGAAGTCATAATGCACGCTTCAAGAACGCTGATACTTACTGATTAGCGCTATAGTCAAATTGAGAAAGAAGCTTTGGCTATCGTTATTGTAGTAGGGTGATTTCCAAAAGATGGTGTATGGACGACATTTCACATTACTAACTGATCACAAACCACTGCTTGCAGTCTTTGGGTCAAAAGCTGGAGCACCGGTGCATTCCGCAAATCGGTTACAACGTTGGGCATTGACGCTGCTTCGGATATGATTTCGATACACAAAACAAGAAAAGTGAGGATATTGGTCAGGCAGATTCCCTATCTCGACTCATAAGCACCTATCCTACGACTAGTGAAGAGTCGGTGATTTTCACCATCAAAATGAGAGAGATAACGCTGAAGAAAGTTTCATTCATGCTGTGAGAGCACTTCCTGTTACCACACAGCTAGTTGCTGAACTTCACAAGAAGAGAGAAAACGATTCAACGAGCAATTTATTATATGCAGCACAAATGGCCACGTTCTTAAGATGAAGAACTGAGACAGCTATATCAACGTCGACAAGCTCTGTGCCTAGTAGAGGGGTGCCTAATGTTTAGGGATCGAGTGGTGATACCATGTGAGTTACGTTGAGTAGTACTCAAGCAGTTTCATGTGGGACACCTAAGGACAGCTCGAATGAAATCAGTGGCATGGAGCTATGCATACTGGCCAAAGATGGACGCCCAAATTGAAGACGTGGTGAGAAAGTGTGACCGCTGTCAGCAAGCATCGAAAAACATACCGAACGTTGAACCAGAAAGCTGGCCAGATCCTTCAAGACCATGAAGCACAGTGCATTTAGATTTTGCTGGACCCATGTCAGGAGTCTACTACTTGGTGTTAGTAGACGCATATTCGAAATGGCCAGAGATCCATCCGGTAGTTTCCTCCGACTACGCAGAAACCCCTGGAAATATTGAGGAAGATATTCGCGTGTCATGGTTTTCCAGAGACACTAGTCACCGATAACAGGTCCCAATTCACGTCACAAAACTTCAGTGATTTCTGTCGAGAAAACGCCATCAAACATATTTGCTCCCCACCGTACCATTCACAATCAAATGGACAAGCGGAGCGGTTTGTGGATTCTTTCGTAAGAGCTGTACTAAAGGCAAAGAAGGAGGGAAGCCTAGCAGAAATTATTCAGCGTTCCCTACTTGTATACATAAGTACCCCTAACAACAGTGCTCCCGAACAGAAATCACCAGCAGAAGCACTTATGGGACGGAAACTAAGGAACAATAAATGATGCAATGAGGCCGTCGAAAGTAAAAAGCAAGGAAGATGACATCTATAAGAACAGGACTAATGTGTATGTAAGGAACTACAGACCGGGACGTGAGAAATGGAAAAACGAAGTAATTAAAGGTAAAAGAGAAAAGGTGATATATGAAGTAGCAGTAGAAGGACAAATATAGATTCGACATCGCAATCAGCTACGCAGAAGGTTTGGTGAAGGAAAAGCGAATGAACACTTGAACTTTTCTTAACACTTTCAAGCTTTCCACGGAGAAAACCAACAATGATTACAGCAAACAACGAGGAAAGAACATCTGAAGAAAAGCAGCCAATAAGACGCAGTGTAAGGAAACGAAAAGCCACAGTAAGGTTCCAAGAGAGTAAACTTTTTCAAAAAGGAAAGGTGCTAAGAAGAGAAAAACCTAGTTAATTTTATGTCATTTTGCTATTTTTTATTTATTTGTAAAGTGAGCGGTAACGGGGACTGCTCTTCATTTCCTCCGCTGAACCTTGTTAATTGTGATTGGTTGTAATATCATTTTAGTATGCTAATTACTCTGTTTTCCCCAAGGTCGCTTTTGTAACTATATATACAGAGTTGAATTATAATAGAATCGAATCTTCCTAGTGCTGCATTGCTGTCATCTTGATTTTGTAATTTCTTGATTGAGTAATCGGTATCGAGTCGTTTGTCACGGTTGCGAGTGGTGCAGATAAGCTTCCGATTAGAGTTGCGGTTAGTTCGTGCATGGCAGTAGGCGTTATATTCCGACATAACAATGAAACAACTGCTTATCTCATTATATCTCTCCTAAGTTACACGAATACACGTTTGATTGTGGTTAGTAGCATTTACTGAATTTAAATAATTGTATCTCAATACATTTCTAAGAAATACTTTGATTTGATTTAAAGGTAGTAAAGCAAGTCTGTCACTAGTTCAATCCATTATCGCCTTATGTATTTTTGCATTATTTTTTCTATTTGCTATTTTGTTGATCGTTTTTGACTGATTGTAGTAAAGACAGTAGTAAGTTATTAAATGATTACATGTTTAACAATCCAACTGTGATCACTTTTATGTCTAATAATTATCGGTCAATGAGTAAGTTTGAATCTGATATTTAATAATAATATATCATGTAATTGATAAACTGAACCAATGGTAATGAACATGGACTACACATTTAGTTCTGTTAAATTAACCGATATTTCTGTCTATGCCAAGATATACATCGATCTCCAACGTGTCTGTTTGACGCAAATCATGAAACAGAATTGTCATTTACTTTTGGTTCTTTTTTGACGTTATGCATAGTGTGATGACTAAAAGTTCATTTGAGCACAAGTGGATGATATGACTTCAGTATTCTATGCATATTTTGAAAACTAAGCAAGCTCCAAATGTTGATTTTATTAAATTTCTAGTAGATTTTCTTAGTTTATGCTTTATGAAATGGTCAAAATATAATCCTGTTTACTTATCTTTCTATAAGTGCATTGAAGAATTAACTTCCTCCGAGATTACCAAGTGTACATATTTTGAATGGTAAACACTGATAGAAAAAACGATCTAAGCATCGGTCATTTCATTAACTAAATAATATATATATGGCCAAATTTTGCAAACCAGTTTGTTTTACCAATCGTATTCTTTTAATTATTCTTAATTTTAAGTGGTTTTTCTAAGTTGCTTAGGTTACACGTTTGTCAATTTCAATTGTTTACATGTACATTTCTCTCAATAAATTCCTAATAAATACCATTTATTTAGTCTATAGGCAAATGAATAAATTATTGAACCTTTTATTAAACTTCAATGTTGTAAACCTGAACATTCATTTTAATTTTTAAAGATTTTATATTAAATTTTATTTTTACGAAATAAGGTTAATTGTGTTTTTGCTTATTGAAACTTTCTATTTCATTTGTATAGTTAAATACATAATCTTAATGTTCGATTTCTCTTCTGTCTTAAACATTATCTGATTAACAGTTGATGTACAATGCAACAAACCTTCTTTGGAATTATGGAACTGCACATGAGAGAGTCACCTTGAAAACAGTAATGTTTTTGAGTATTCTATGAAGATTCAAGATCGATTAAGGATTGTGTTCAATGTGTACTGGTACAAAATGCAATAGAACCTTATCATTTTCCACAATGCATTTTTCTGTACATATTTTTTCGGAAATACAAACAGCTTAGATTTCTCTTCCAGCTTAACTGACTAGGAAAATTTTTCTTCTGTTATTACAAATGTGTGATTGCAAATGATTTAGAAAGAAAACATTTGAGTGTTGAACAAATAAAACTCTTAGTTTTGTGACTAGTAGTGGCTAGTAAATGATGCAATGGTGCATAGAATAAAGTAAATAACTATCATATATTTAAAAAAAAGTAAACAGTATTCTAAACCACATCCTCTTGACTGTTGTCAAATAATTTAGTGAACTGGATTCTCATGACTTTAGAACAGGTCACCACCATGCAAATCATAAACATTTCTAAGACCATAAGTGGTCCATTTTGACGTTTTGCGTTGATTCACAAAGTCAATAAATGCTTTCAAAATAGTATACACAGAACTTTCAGTTATCACTATGGTTTACATGCAATGAACCCTTAAGAGATGCTTAGACTTAATTAAAATGCCCTAGATTTTATTAAGTTCGTGATATGTTTTTATGTTTTATGTTTTCATTATGAAATGCTTAATGTGATAAACTAATATAAACAGATCCTACATTTTTATACATCCAAGATATCATAAACTTTTTCAAATGTCATCGTACAAACTTCGGAAATTGAAATATTTATTTCAAATATGTACTACCATTACAATAGCAAAGGATATAAGTTTATAAATATGTGCATAATTCAGAGATGGTCTATTAGAATAATTTAATCGTTCTACAACGAGTTGTCAGATACACAATAAACTTAGAGGTTTTACTTTTCATCCCCTCACACAAAGTCCGGGCTGTAATTAATAAACCTCCTAAAATTTAAAAGTAATAAGTATGTGATTAATAAGAGCCAACTGGATTTATGTAATACGTCACACTGTAAAAGTACAACTGTCGAATAACATTACGAAAACTCATATGATGATACTGGATTGATCTGATGAAAGACTTCCTTCCTTTTATCAAAATACAAACAAAGTATTTCACAGAAATGAGTTCTAAGATAATTTGTGTCGTATGGTAAGTGTTATTATTCACAACGAAGAATAATGTATTGAAAATAGGAATAGATATAAAAAAAAGTCAAACATCGTTTATTAATACATCGATGAATAATATGTCGAGATAAAAATGTAATGTGGCGTTGTGTGGAATTAAGTGCTTTACTGGAGACATAATAATAATACAGTTTCCGTAGTTCATACAACTGAATTTAAGTGGAATTCAATATGTTACAACAGATTCTTCTATTGTACAGTTGAAGCTTTTCATGTTTTCTATTTTAGCTTGAATTTATTTAAAGTGAATCTTCTACGACGACCCCATTTGACTAATAGTTATCATAGTGTAAACTATTTTTTGTTATTTGTATCAATTCTGTTTGCTGATCTTAGTTCTCGGAGAAACAGTACTGAATACATTTATATTTCTGCCTAATGCGATGTAGGTTCAAGAATTCGTTAATTGCTCGTTTTATATTTGTTTATCTTGGTGTTATAAACGATTTCATGAAAAAATTGCATTTAGTTACACTAAATATAGTTCGCACATTACATTCAGTACTAGTGTGAAATAATTGATACAAATAGTGAACACTTATAAGATTGTATAGAGGTTCATTTAGTGTATTCGATTATTTTCTGTTTTACAATCTAGTCTGCTTCTTTGATCATTGCATCGGATTTCGGATGCTAGTTGCAGATCCTTATAAAGGAATCGCTCTCATATGTTCAATACCTGAATAACGAACTAATCCTTAACTTTTTACTAATGACATTATTATCACCAATAAAACATGTTAAAAGGGTGGACTAGAACGACTTTGTAGAACAATTTGAAGACAAATGAGATACTGAAACAATCTATATCTTCAAACGACAGATAGTTATAAATAGTGTACACTAGATGTTTATTCATCCATTTGCTTGTTGTCGGCTTTCGCTGATAGAATTTGATAGTAGACTAAATTTTACTGATTGCGTTTGAGCTTTTAACGTACTTTAGGCACTTTTTGTTTCAAACACATAAGTAATTGCCTTGTCAACTTTTTATTGTTGCGAATTTTACGAAATATTTTGTCGTACACAATTTTAATCTAACCTTATAAATAATGTCTACAAATCAATCAACAACAAGCAACGTTTTGATATTGACCGTTAACATTTTGCTAAACTAAAACAATATAAATCTTCCCATCTCAATAATTAAATTCATTGACATATAAAAAAACTAAATGTGTGGTAATCAATAAGTATTCAAATTCTACAACTGTGATAAGAAGTCATATCCACATTAAACCTAGTATTTAAAGTTCAGTCAGTCAGCGACTATTTAAAAATTCAAGGAGGCCTGCCTAACACATATATATATATATTTGCAGTGGAAGAGTGTAGACAAAAGCTAAGCATGTGGTTATGTGATATTCGATATTTCACTATCCATTCATCTTTTGTATTCTCATTCTCATTAATCAAAATATAATGTTTTTGAATTATGAAAACCGGTAGTTAATACAATTGGTAAGATGTTGGTTCAAAGGAGTTGTTAAATCATATTGAAAATAATTAGAATACATCACGTATCACCAGATATCATCGGTAGACAAGAAAAATCTGATGTAGATGTGAAGGCATAAATATGCAGGACAAGGATAGCATTTCAACGACTGAAAATTACTGGGAGCTCAAATCAGCTATTAGCCAACATTATAGTCAGAATTCTTAAAATGGATGTAAAGACAATTCTATTGTATGCAGCTGAAACTAAGGGATTTACGAAAATCACCATTCAAAAGATACAAGTGTATGAATGTAGACATCGTTTCCTAAACATATAAACTTTTAAATGAAACATCTTTCTGTATGTATGTGAAAGTCGTGAATGAACTCTTTTTTACCAATCTGTATGAATCTTGAGCGTTTGTTAGATTACTCAGGTTACGAAATTTATTTTTGCCTAATTCTTAGCATCCATTTCCTGATTTGAGTGCGTCAGTTTGATTACATATATGCGTGACGTCAATCGAGATGCAAGATTTCAATCATATCTAGCTGAACCTAAAACGACCAATATCCAACATCTGTAGCTCTCATGGCAGACATCGTACGTGATTTTCTGGTAGTCACACGACAGCTATCTCTACAAATATTCATAAACAACTGTCTGCACAAGATCCGTAAGCCAGATATTATCCCTAACAACATTTTGTAGCTAAGAACAAACCAATTTCCAGCCCAGGAAGAAATTAGGAAATGACGCTGGAGGTGGATAAACCATACATTTCGGAAATTTTTAAATTGCATCACAAGGCAAGTACTAACTCGAAATCCTAAAAACAAAGGGGAAGAGAAAGACCAAAGAGCACAGTGAGCCGGAATATGAACGCAGACGTGTAAAAAATGAACAGCACTTATTAAAACTGAAAAGGAAAGCTGAGGGTAGGGTTGGTTGGAGAATGCTAAACGTCAGTCTATACACCACATAGGGTAACAGAAACTGATTATTTGATTGACTGAAGTTAGTATTGTAACCTCACTGATACTGATTAATACCACCATCTCATAATATTTTTGAATAAAAACTAGGGTTTAATCTGTGGCCTGAATAATCATTTACTGCATTCACTGCTAGTCCTTTCATTATGATGGCATTTAATCTTGCCGGTTGGGTTACCTTGCATTTAGTAAATTAGGTAAGATTATTGACAATATACTCTGATTAGACCACGGAAACGTCGACATTCAAAGGTGATGCGTGACTCACGAATGCCATCGAAACTAGTAGAAAAAAATTAGCACACCAGCAGCTAGATAGCTGTTTGATAGACATAAAAAATATTAACCAATAAATAACAGCCTGTTGCTTTTTATGAAGCAAAGGTCACCGAACAAGAAATTCTAACCAACTCTGTACTAGCTTCTTTCCTTCGGTTTTTCTAGAGCGTTATTCAATCTTTTCATGTCTGTCGCAAATTTCCGACCCAACGTATTTTTCGGTATTTATCATTCTTTTGGCTTCGAGGTTAACGATTTTTATATGATGAGTTTTGTGATTTTTGTAATGAGTTCAAGCCACCTTCCCTGTCTTTTTCTAATTAATTCCCGAACAAAATTCGGTTTATTCTTTGTCACAGCAAGTTGTTAATCGGTGTATCTGAACAACGAATCCGAAGTATCTTATGTAGATAACTGTATACAAATGTCATAATAATGGTTTTGTTAGACATTCATGTTCTTACTTCACACAAAAAACTGTTTTGACGTTAAGAGGATTTTTCTTGATTATTATTGATCCTGTCCTAGTATGTAAAATTTTCCACTTCCTCTAGAGATTCGCCATTAAGTGTGATTTGGTTAGTGCTCACTTAACATACTGCTACTGCACAGGCCGTTTTTACTTGTATTTATTGCCGCAAGTGCGATAAAAGAGTTAGGTTATCTGCTTAGATCAAATAATTCTCCTACATCAAAACTATACACTGTACTCAGTGATTTGCCTGAGATGTAGCGGTTTTCGTAATACAGTCAACCACCAGATCAAATGAAAGTAGTGTACATATGCAGCCCTATCTGACGTCAATCTTTACGTGAAATAAATCTTTTGGTTGATCCCTATACATGATTCTGCAGTGTGGTCCATCCGTATCATATGCACTACAGAGTCGAAGTAAATTCCATAATGCTATCCTGCTAACGTTGTTATATGCTCAATCATAGTCGTGAAAAACAACGTTATCTGATAAGTTCTTCTTAACTAATTGTTCAAAAAGTTATTAGTAGGTTCATGAATTGGTTAGCACAAAATCGAACTTTACTTAATTCTGTTTGCTAATCTCAAAGTTGGACGTTTATTAGACCTTTCATTAAGTTCTGTTAAACCTGGTTGAGAAGTTTTCTTGGTATTAATAGTAGATTGGTGCCTCTGTAGATTTGCAATTTCCAACGTTCATGTGGTATCCATCTTTCTAGTCTGTTTGTACTTGTTCTTACTTCCAATTCTTTTTGAAGGTAACGTTTAGTATGATTGCAATTGATTATATGTCTGATTCTAGTGCCTTCGCCAGTCTGTTGTTTGGTTCATTTTACAACTTACCGTTGATTTGTCAGACGGCCACTTTGATTTTGGGTGGGTGAACATTCATAGTAGGATGTGTTCAGTGTAACTGTTTTATGAAAGCGTCCTTCAAAATGTTCTAAATACCTGTCTAGTTGTTGTTTCATCTCAGTGATTGTTGTACCTCTTCTGTTCATGACTAACCATTCAGTTTGACTATACTATCTACAACGTTACATTGATCGGTTTCGCTGATTTTTTTGGCGAGCGCATATCACTGTGTGACATTCGTTGTGATCTCTACTTCTTTGGTTATACATACTGCTCCTGTATACCTAGGTTAACTAGATTTTCATCATATGAATTCATTTTGTTTTTTAAGGACAACGGTAATGCAATTGCGTATACATATGTCAACTAACGTCTAGATTATCAGAAGAAACACACACCGTAATTTCTACAGAAACCCGGCATTTTTTATGAGGTGTGATAACATTTCTAAATGAAAACTTTTCAAATACTGGAGAAATGTTTAAATGGTTTACATGACTATCTACAGATAGTGTTATTTGCTAAGTTTGTTTGGGGATAGGGTTGATAATATCAGGCCAAAGTCTCATCATTTATCCGAATCTAGGGCAGGCAGTAACCCTTGAAAGACGTTTGATGGATTTAGGAACATGTAAAGAGTCACGCGCGAACTTTGAACACTGTCACGTTTAGCCACTTGGCTTGTTTATTTTGTATCTTTTTTGGTATCTTGACAATTTTTTCATTATATTACACCCTTAGTAGCACTCCGTTAGTCTTACTTAACTTCACTCACAACCTCATAGTTTGCTAGAATAACGAAATGGCACGCATTAAGGCCAAACATACAAAGCTTATTATTAGTCCTCCTAAGCTGCGGGAAAACTCTTATACTAGTTTTTCTTTTCTTAACTCCTTTGCAACACAACAAAGATGTAACGATTTTAAGCGACTACTATCAAACAGTCCTTTACTCTCATATTCTGAAACATCAGTTAACGATGCGCTTATCAACAATCAGCAAATAATTGACAGTCGCGCACTACCTGTTAAGGTCGTCAACTTACCTGATCAAAACAGCTCTATACGGTCACTTACATAATGGAAGTTGACAACGTTAAAATAACTCTTGTCTATATGCAGTGTGTCCAACAGGAAACAGCTTCAATATCATACATACAAGCATAGTAATATCGACAAAGAAAAAGTAAGGCAAGCTGAAGTCTTTCTCCATTTAATTTTGACTAAATTTGTAAAGCACACGAACTTGCTACACAAACCATTAGCTCGCAACGTTTCTGACAGTCTTCCTTTTATTAGGATGAAGATAACACTATTAATGGCTTTTTATAACGTCTCAAAAGCTTTGCAAACGCAAAAAATTAAGAAGAAAAGGCTGGCAAACCAGATATTAGATCTTATTTTGTTTTAGATCTACACAGGATTCTATATAATTTACCAAGTTAGCGGATCGTATAAGGACCAGCAACGAGTACAAAAATGTACTAATATTTGCTGACAAAACGCCAAAACAACGCAGAGCTCCTAAGGCCACAACTCTTAACCTACAAAAAACCAAACATGAACCAATGAACCATAATATTCTCGGTGAAGCAAGTTCCCCAGCGGCCCAGCAAGATGGCGTTATAAAATTTCAACACTTCGAGATCGATTTATACTATGCAAAAATTTGTACATCTACAATTTTTGTCCCAATACAATCCCTCAAAATGGTGGCATGAATCCATCCTATTGTTCTACAGTATCACAAGGTCGTTTCAAGGTCATGTTTGTAATAGAAACCACATGAATACTAATATCAAACAAAGTTTAATTTTTCGTTGTCTCTGTTTATTACAGTTTATCAAGTCTAAGTAACAACTGAACCCTTTTACCGCCTGATGTGTTTTGTTGATTTCGCCTGTAAAAATGGCTTGCTACTGATATCAGGAAATAAATTATTATTATTATTATTGTTATTAATAATGACATTACATGATGGATCAATTTACAGGAGAAATACGAAAATGTAAAAAGCTTAACTAATTGAACAGTTTAAGAAAACTTAGTAGTAGTTATGTGAATTTAAATGAAAATAATTTGGAAACAGGTAAAGATACAAAATCCATTCATGCATCTATAGAATGTTCACAAGTATAAATTTATAGAAGTCACTTTTCTAAAAAGCGTCAATTAATATGATTCAACAGTGAAGGTCGTAATATCAAAAAATAAACTCAAAGTATTGTAAAATTGTTGTCATTTTTACTGTTTTAGAACCATTATTTTCATTTAAAAAATTATTTTATAATTTATTGATATCTACTTGTGTCTAGATTTTATACAAGCCTAACTTCATATTTATTATGGTTTGCATAACTAATTATAACAATATTCAGATAAAACAGACAGAAAATGCATTTCGACTGTTTTACAGATCGTTGGTCAATATTCCTAAATAAGCCGTTTCTGTGCATACAACTGCTATGATGAAACCGTCTAAGTTATACAGAGGACAACTAACTACAGTTGTTACTAGCTGAACGATTCATGCAAAGAGATACTTGCAACCGTCACCAACAACTTGACTACTGATTACTCACCAAGAGCAAAGTCTAAAAGACACAAACACATCACTGAGAAGATTCAGTTCTGTTTTTGTCTTAACTCTGTATATATAGTTACAACAGCAACTTTGTCGAAATTAGGGTAATTAGCGCATTAAAAAATCCCTACAGCTAATCACAAATAGCAAGCTCATTGCGGGAAAAATGAACGGCAATACTCGTTACCACCTATTTAACAAATAATAAAAAATTACAAAAATAAAATTATTTACATATAAAACAACTAGTTTTGTTACTCTTTAGCACTTCTTATTTTTGAAAAAGGTTCACTTTTTTCAAACCTTACTGTGGGTTTTTGTTTCTTACGCTGCAATTTAGTGACTACTTTTCAAGAGACGTCGGATTTTTGTTGTTTGCTTTTGTAAACAACGTTGACACTTAACCCATTTTTGACTAAATTCCTTTAACGCTGCTAACTTTGTTTTTGTTCTGAAGTTTGTAATGTAACTAAACTGATAAGGGATATGCATCACTTACTCACAGTACTAAACTAGAACCAACAGATACTACACGGTGAAGACTCACAACTTACATTTCCATTCTTATATTAATTATTTTAAGATCATCTCACAATATTTACTACTTCAGTAATTTACAACTTTATTACGAAATAATTTGTGTGTAGCCGTCTGTTTTGACTGCATTGTGAATATTTGTCTATTGCACGAAACTAATAGTTTTAGTGTCTTCAGCACATTGTCTGATTTGTATTCGTCATTACTATATTTATCAAATGTAACATATAAATCACAACATAGTTTTAGTATAAATAATTTGTGAGTAACCAGCCACTTCAAATTCGTTGATCTAACCATATAACACTTGAAAGAGTAGTTATCTTATACGTTGACATAAACTAAGCAATAGATAAATAATACATTTCAGCTATTGTTTTTAAAACTACTCATATTTATATTATTTATTTCTATGTCAACAGAAAAACAAGTCTGCATAACAAGTTTTACTTAAGTGTGCTAGCGGAGCGTACAAATAAAGTGCATTTGCTATTTAATAGTGAACTAGTTTCCACGGTAACTATAATTTTTGTCTGCTCAAATCTTCGAACCAAATAACCTCACCAATGTTTAAAATCACCTTAGCATATTATATGAATCGAATAGGCTTTCACAAGCTGAAATATTAAACTAGTCACTTATATTTAACATAACACTTACGTGTAGTTGTTAATTTCGTCACTCCATTAAAATTTTTCTTTTATTACTTGATCGATCTCTTAGCTTTATTCAATCTTTTGATTTCGGAATTGATTTCTTCATAAATAATTTTGCTGGTTTCTTAGGTGAATTAATTTTATCACAAGACAGGCTGTGAAACAACTCTTTGCTAAATCAGAATAACAAACACATTCGTTTATCATTCAACTACATTAAACGACACTGAATAAATTTCTTTCTAGTCAGATCACGATGGTTAAAATACTACGAATCGTACAATAACAAATTCGCTGCAACCAACCATCACGCACACAACTTGATGCAATTGTAGTGTTATATTTATGACTTCTACTGAGTTGATGTACTCCTTCATTCGGCCTATTATTACTGGTTTTGTTCAATATACGACATTCGTGATTTGTCATATCAAACAAGTAAAGATGTATAAATTTATAGTAAGTAACTGAATAATAATTAAAGCAAAATGAATGTTGCTTGAATTCTCTTCCTTCTTCTACTAATAATAGCAATTATAATGTCAATCAGTAAGTCGACATTTAACACTTTTCTCTTGATATTCAGCTATTATAGTTAATATTTAAAAGTATAATATAAATCATGTAAACTTTACACAAAATAAGTTTGCTTTGATGATTACCCCGTGAATCAACTTTGAAAAATATTCAAACAACGCTAGTACAGAATAGACAATAAAATTCTATTTAAAATACTAAATCTGCATTGAATTAATCCCAATCAACTGTTCCATAACCCTGTTTGCTACCAAAAAATTATATCTACGAACAATCTAATCTTATTAACCAGTAGCTCAGTTGTATTGACTAGTATCGAACAATTGATATTTCGATTTTATGTAATCTGAAATATTGTATGTGACTTCATAAGTTGCTATAATTAGACTATCACAGTTTTTACATTGTCAAAAAATGACTACTTCTTAAAACAGTAAGTAAATTATGAATAAAATATGTTTGTAAATGATTTAAGCAAATGAATTTAAGGACTTTCGGTAGTCCACAGAATCTACAACTGCTTCAACTTTATGAGGCAAGAGAGAACCATAAAGAATGTTGTAGTTTTGACCTACTTAATTAACATATTCCATTTTTCTTCCACCTTCAGGTAATTAAGAGGGGAACAACATTTTGTTACCATAATATTTTTACATTAACACTGATTTAGGTGTTCAAATGTCTTGTTGTTGTAGTCAAAACGGCTCACATTCTTTGACTGTCTGATCAATAAAAACCTAGACAACTATCATAAGATTAACATGTTTTGGAAACTGACGTATTTTAAAAAATATCTAGATTATAAATCAGCTCATGCCAAATCAACTAAGGTGATGGTTGTTGTAAACCTGAAAAACAAAGTTCATCAACTAGTCAAAAACAATAAAAACCAAGTAACTGAATTAAACTTAGTGATGTTTACACTGATGGTGAACAATTACACAAGGAACCTTATCAAAAGATACCTAAAGAGAAACGCAACGAGAAAGGAAAACCGAAGGTCCAACCATAAGAGTGGACTGACACTGTGGTAATGCCAAACAGAAATGGAACATCTGAAGAGATTAGAAGAATTTTGAATGAACATGCCATACATGTTTTCTTTTGAACAAACAATACATTAGGCTGTCCACTTGTGAATATTTAGGACAGAGTACTAAAAGAAGAACGAACAAATTGTGTGTATGAGACCAAATGTAATGATTGCAATGTTAAATGCTTAGGCGAAACATCACGACAACTGAATGTAAGGATGGCGGAACATATATATTATTCGAATCATATTCCCAAATCCTTCAACGATATACAGAAACATGAAAATAAGTCGGTAATAGCTAATACATTTAATAGAATCAGCGCACAGTTTTAATTTTAATGGAATTAAAATTCTTCTGAAAGATTTTAATTTCTTCTAAAAAAGGATAACATCTGAAACCCTACACATATGAGCTAATCCAAATAATATAAACCGACGAGATAAATTACTGTTAGATGCACAATGACAACTAATAAATAAAAAATGAAATTCAAACTTCTATTACTCCGATTTCCAACTCATTTTATTTACTTATTGATTAATTTATTCTGTTTAGAATTATTTATTAAAGTTACACTGTTTAACGTGTATCTATTTGCAAATATACACTCTTCGTTTGACCCATAATCATCATTACATTGATTTGCTCCAACTATGATTTGATAAGCAGGCCCATTTTTAAGTTGTTTTCCCCCTGCCGTGAACAGCATATGTGTACAAATTGATGTTACATGAAACTGCACACGGAGTGCACAACTTGCTTCATTAACAACAATTTCAATATTAGTTCACACACAATGGCTCATATTATTATCTCACACCCTAAGTGTAATTTTATATTTGTAACCAAGTTGACCACTTATTTACACTTATGTTTGATAATTTTTGATTTTGATTATTTCGCTAGAGAACCTCAAACCAGCTTACCGAAGAAAGGGGAAACTTATCCTTAATCATCTGCTGAGATTATTTACAAATATTTCTCATTCAGATGTCTAACGTACACTCATTACTCAAGTTTTATGAATAATTTAGTTCTATTTAAGATAAGAATAATAAATAAAACTAATAAATTATCTACAAGTAGTATCATGTTAAATAAAATTAATTCGTTAAATCAGAATAACAACACATTCTAGCTGTGTAGTTCATGTTGCTGTTAGTACCTAGAATTCGACGTGTAAAACTTCTTTCTATACATGTCCTATATGTGCTATTCATGCTCAAGAAGATAAATGAGCAGTACTCGAGTGAAGGTCATACACACATCTTAAAAATATAAGTTTATCTTCCCTTGTAAAGAAGTTATTAAGAAGAAAGCCTATTAAGTTTCTAGTTTTCGAAACTATAGAGGAGGCGTGCTCTGTGAACTTCAAGTTACCTGAATATTTGATACCCAAGTCGCTTGTTGATTGGAGTATTTGGACTTTAGACCCATTTAGATAAAACGTATACTGGGGGTTATGGTTGCCTATGTGCATTATTTCACATTTACTATGGTTAATCGGTAGTTGCCATTTTTAGCTCCAGGCAGTTAGGCTATCGAGGTCCCTTTGATTTAGAGTCCAGTTTAAAGTTATATACATCTTGAGATCATCCGCATATAAATACGGTCGGCCATGTTTTATAACGTTAATTATGTCATTCATGTAAATAATAAACAATAAAAGACCCAGTATACTTTCTTGTATTACGCCGCTAGTAACTGGTTTAGGTAATAAGGGGCTATTATTATACCTTACTGTTTGCTATCTTCCTTCTAGGAAGGATGCAAACCATGAGTGAAGTGGGTTTTCGACCTCGTATGACTTTAGTTTAATGAGCATTCGTTTATGCGGGACTTTGTCAAAAGCTTTACTGAGGTCAAGAAATAAAGTGGGTACAAGGGTCTTTTGTCTCGATGAGTAGTTATGTCATCTAGACAGTCTAGCATGCATGAGTCACAATACCTAGTTTTTGCGAATCCATGTTGAGGGGGGGGGGAAGGAAAGAAATCCGTTATTAAGTAGATACTGCAGTAATTCCACCTTGATTATTTTTTCCACTACTCTTGATACAAGAGAAGTTAGGTTGATAGGTCGGTAGTTCTCTATATTTCCTAACAGGTCCGGATTTAAACTTAGGAATGACACATGTAGTTTTCCATAGGGTAGGGTAGCATGCAGTAGAGAGTGATATTGTGAATAGTTCAAAGATGTGCCAGGTGGAAGTCAGCACCACCATATTTGAGTACATTGGCTGGTATACCATCAGGGCTTAAGGCATTTGAGTGCTTTAACGTAGTGATGGTCTTCGTAATATTTTCTATAGTGAAAGTTATCTCCCTTATTTCGCATGGTAGTGGCGTAATAGGTTCGTTCCCATCTATGTGGTTTTCAATGGTATGTGTAGTGGTAAAGTGCTCACTGAATAAATTAGCTATACGGCAAGAGTCATCATATATTTTATTGCCACAGATAAACAGGTTCCAACCTTTTATCTTAGCGCCACTGATTTCGTTCCGGAAGGTCTTAAGAAGTCTTGTAGGGTTATTTTGTATAGTAGCCCTTTTTCTAGTGCGATTTACATCTGTATATGATCCGCCTCAGCCTTAATATATATTTCTTTCATAGTTATAAGAGAGGAAAATCTTTAATACTTGTATAATTTAGATGCATATCTACGTAGGCTTCTTCGTGCAATAGTGGTTATAAGCATGCATTTTGGAATCTTGGATTTAGTATATCTTAAAGGTGCGGCTATGTCAAGCGTATTGTAAGTGTTGTAGAAGAGTATATAGGTCAGCTTATCAGCATCATCTTCCATGAGATAGTTGTTCCAGTCAATACGTCTAAAGTAAGCCATACAGCTCGTTCAGTTTATCTTGTGGAAGGGTCTGCTGGGTATTGTAACTGAATATTTATACATTGTAGTTCCTAAGTGTAAGTTGCACATGACGATATTGTGGTCACTACCTGGGAATTGTTTCCCTGTATGGATGGTACATGGGGTGCGTTCATGTGTAAAAACCAAATCCAAAGTGTTTTTGTATCTGGTAGGGCTACGGACATACTGTTACCAGCCACCAAGCTGTAGACTTTCCATAAGTAAGTCATAGAGCTTCGGTGCCATGGCATGAAACCGTGAGATATCAGGGATATTAAAGTCTACACAAATAACCTTACCGGTAAAGGGTAGGGCAGAGGTCAGTGTAAAAATGTCTAATAGTAAAATTATATCCTCTATTGGTGAATAAGGCTGATGGTATACACATCCGAATAAGTAAGAATCTAAGACAGTAGGTCTCATAACAATCCACACTGAGTCTTGTAATTTATTTAGGCCTGCTGTATCAAATAGAAGTGAGTTTAATTTCGAGTTAACATATATGAAACAACCTCCTCCACGTCCATGTAGCCTGTCACTACAATACAGTTTATAATTTTCTGGAGATATACTTAGAACAAAGACATAACAGGTAGTCCATGCCTTAGTTACCATAATGATTGAGGGTTGGCAGGTTGATGCAATGCAGAGCTAAGGCGATTATTTTGTTGCATACTGATTGGGCGTTTAACAGTCAAAGATTGAGCGAGTGGCCAATAAGGTTGAAGTAGTTTGAAAGCATTATGGATGAAGAGGTCAGGCTTAGAATTGAGGATGAGATTTCGATTCGGGATTAATTTTTGTGCTTCACATTATTCAGATACTAAAGGGTAGATATTGAGTGACTGCTTTACAAGATCAATGTTTCGGTCGTCGCTGCGATCGTTGTTTTTCATGCACAAAGTGTTCGAGGTAGGGAAAGACAAAGTGCCTATTAAATTGATTAGTTAGTAGTAGCAGAGCTGTAGATTGAAGGTGTTTGGGCTTGTTACTAATTGTTGACTTAGTAACGGCTGCATGGGCAATGAGTATAGGTGAGAAGGGTTGTGAATGGTTATATGAGGATACTCTAAAATTGATTTAGGGTGTGCATACTGAGACAAACGGATCATAGTAGTTTGTTAATGAGCTTTGGGATGCAGCCAAATAGTTGTAGTTAAAGCCATTTATTATAGAAAAGTATTTAGATAGTGATTTATCATATTTGAGAGAACTGTTATATTGATGAAGCGGGTACTTTCCTACGTTGAAATTATTCTTCCTAGTATCTCTTCGGGATAGAAACGGTACGAGAGGAAAAGGCTTTTCCGCCTGGAGTTGGCCTTCTGGATCATTGGTACATGATGCCATGGCGCATTTGCACGCGTCATTCTATTGCTGTTGAAGTATTCTCGAGGGGGAACAAACTTAGAGTAGGAGGAGTAAAATCGCTTGTTTTTTTCTTACCATTGACTCTCGAATCTAGTGGAACAGCTCTATCGTGCCTAGTGGTTTGGCGTTTGTCACTTACTCTATTTCTCTGAATGTTAAAGATAAGGCTATGCTGGGCCTAATTGATAGGGAGGGCATTACGCGTATTGTAATGATAGGGTATGAATTTTGTTTTCAGTTCAAAGGTAGGGTGGTGGGTTAAATTGTTTGATTGTACTCTGTTCATCTCTTTACTTTGAGAGGTAAACATACTCTCCTTGGGAGTGATGTCTACTAGCTCATTGCTAGTATCGTTGGTTGTAAGAGATATTGTTGAATGTGTTTTGTCAGCAATTATTAGTATGTTGTTGAAGTTGCTACCAGATCTAATATAGTTTACAGATTCTATAAATTGCTTGCATTCTAGGGTAGGATGCGAATGGGATAGAATTGGGCAGCTAGACTTCCAGTCTCTTTTACGTAGTCTATCACATTTGCATGAAATCTGTGACAAGCCACTAGTCTTTAATAGGATCACTTTAACATTTTTTAGTGGAAAATTCTATGGAACATTGTAGACGATGGCCTTGTGAAGCTAGATGAGTCACTTTACAACTTTTGCTGCAACGAAATCAAGAAATGTTTCGGCATGCTTTGCCTTATCGATTTCAATGTCATCATGCTTTCCAAGCAAGTAGGTTAACAGGGCTAGTTCACTCAGCATAAACTGTACTTTGGTAAATGCTAACTGGACATCTTCGACTTTGCTTAATTAATCGGCAATGTCTGTGTTTGGATCAGTCAGACTGATAGCCTTGACAAGTGGGTTACGATTGTCTATTATCTGCAGGTCAGTGGTAAGTAGGTCATCGGGAGAAAATTCGGGATGTTCAGGGGAACGGCTATCAAGCTTGGACCTTTCAGCCTTGTTTCGAACCATGTTTAATAAAAATGTTAAACTCAACAGTCAATGACTACATTACAGATCAACACGTTTATACAAGATGAACTACATGCACACAGTGTCTCTCTCAAAAATAATTATGCGCAACTTATTTATTGCAGTATTATCAAGTATAGTTTAACAATGTAACTCACTGAAAACACCTACAAATTTTGCTATATGAGACCAACACAAAATGTAGTTGATTACGATGATGCAAATAAAGTTAATGCTTATGATAGAATCAGAATAAATCAGTACATATTTTATGAAAATTATAAGTCTTTCTTCCAAATAAACACAAATCTCATATCAGTCTTCGTGATAACACTCTTAGCTAACAAATAGATGAATACAGTTTGAATTTTATTTACTGAATTTACGTTAGGCGTCATAAAACGGTTCTACATATAGTCTGTATTTCTCACTTATAAGTTACATTTGGGTAGCATTAATTTTGCCTCTACGAATAAATTGCACATACATAAATTGGATTATTTTTGTGACACAAGTTAAGTGCAATGTATATGTAATGTATTAGGAATTCACTCCATCCTGTAGAGTCATTCTGTTAGTGCTTATGATAATGTTGTACTGGCAGTTGTCATGTATTTTTACGAAATCTGATATTCCTAATAAGTGTTATAGCCTAATATTTTCACGTTTTATACAGTTTTACTTTAATACATCCTGCTTTAATCACGTTTGGCATTCTTTGTTATTTCGCAGGCTTAGTACAGAACTATTATTAGTCGTCATGGTCATCCTTCATAGGATTTCCAAATGATTAGCTACTAAAAAAACTTATCTCTATGTTGGGATCCATTGTGATGTCCTAAACAACATGTAACGAATAGAAAAACATGGAATCGTTAATAATATATGCATACTTGTACACTAATAATAACTTGCATACACAAACAATCAGTGCATAATTGACTGCAATCAATGAATTTGTTTAACAATATCCTATACGATTTCACGATTTGTGCATAATGCAGTAATTATTGAAGCCTTAATTTCAGGTAATTAACAGCAGCTATCAATGTGACTATTCAGACGTAAATGCCTACAAACAAATCTGATAAAACACAGACGATAATGCCTGCTGAATATATACTCGACTACGCTAAAATCAATATAACCGAATTATTCCTCAGTTGTTTGGTAATCCTAACCCAAATATTAGCAAAAGTCAAGCCTTGTAAATTTTTTCACATGTAGTATTATATAAAAATAGTTTGAACTATGTGATACTTTCGATGTTTCTAAAATATAAGCTAGTTCTCGGAGACAAATCAACTGAACTTCATGTAGAGAGTCGTATTATCACTTGAAACAGAAATGATTAATCCCAAGAAATAAAATTTCATGGATTTTACAAACGGAATTCAACTTATTTTTACTATGACATCAATGTCATTGAACATATAAAAACAACAACTTTATACAACTAGTAACAAACACTGAATGGAGATTGGCGTAAACATCATGATGCAGTAACTTTTTTATGTCTTTTACAAACGCATCTGGTAAATTCGTCACTATAACCTGGGATAGTGAAACTAATGAATTAAATAATCATTATTGACAGGTTTTAACATGGATACATAATCATGATCACACGAAAATTCCTATATACAGCCTAGTAAATGTCTACTTGAAATTCTTAGGAGGCATGCATGAAACATATTTATATTGTCATAATAGTAACTTCTAGAATGGAAATGCGTATTCTTTTATGAAATGCACGGTATTTCAACGTCGCTGTATCTTCCGTAGCACTAATTTCTCAACATAATATGAACATATATGTGAATCCATAAAATCGAACTAATTGTGTCATTTTGTGTAAAAATAAAGAATAAATGGCGTATTTTGATGCAATATGTTACAATCAGAAGGAACGTACGAAATGGCCAGAAGTGTTTTTTATGAGGTTAGTGATTCTGTTATAGTTTTGCAAAAGATTATAGATTAATTAAACTATGGTTAACCTATTTAACTTGAGATAACATCATTTGCTTTTAGATTAAATGGAAATGTATCGACACTTATGTGAATTATGAAATTGCACTGTCACAATGACGTTTGTGACAATAGAATAAACAAATTGAGCTTTGTTACCTTGTTATTATTTACTTCAATGTATAGCATCATTCAATAATGTCGTTTAATGTATAAAAGTAAAGAAGAGATGTCATATTTTGTGGCATAAATAACCAATCGCGTTACTGCACAGTGTAACTAAATCATTTTATATTTATCATACTTACCCGTTGAATTGACAACAAGAATGTTAGATGAATCTTAAATGCCACTGGATTCACAATTATGAATACGCTTTGACTAAAATGTTACTCAGAATGTGATGATTCAAATCACTGTGTTATAATTTGGTGTTGAAAACACTTGTAATGTTTAATGCAGATTAAACACTTGAAATTTTATATTCGCTTAATTCAATTTAACAAGACATTACTTGTGGAAAATTTTCTCACTGGTGTATGAAGTAATAGTCATGTTTTGACTGTGTAAGTCTAACTATTGCAACTTA
This sequence comes from Schistosoma japonicum, assembly GCA_025215515.1. Classification (NCBI taxonomy): domain Eukaryota; kingdom Metazoa; phylum Platyhelminthes; class Trematoda; order Strigeidida; family Schistosomatidae; genus Schistosoma; species Schistosoma japonicum. Next base: position 70,249,197 of record CM046069.1, read on the forward strand.
TGAAGTCGCAAAAAATATTGCAGATTACATAAAATCGAAACATTAATTGTTTGATGCCAATCAATACAACTGAGCTACTGGTTAATAAGGTCAGATTGTTCGTAGATATAATTTTACGGTAGCATACAGGGCTATGGAACAGTTGTTCAAAATTAATACTACCTCTTACAGAAATAAATCGTTACTGATAACAGCTACATTTCAGTTTCAGAAGTGTCATCATTTTAATACATAACGCGTAGTGTAACAACAAGAAGTAATTTTGACGAATAGCGGTTGAAGATTGCAATAAACACGTGTCAACTCTGTGTATTGTTGAGCATGTAGTTTAGGATTAACATTGTATTGATGTACAAAAAGACTATTAAATTCAAGAATATAATAGTAATTACTTACTATTGATAACTGGTATGCACTTGTTTCCAAAGTTTGGTCAGGTTTATGCAAAACGCTCACGGCTTTTTGATGCCAATATATTTTTTGTGTTATTCAGCTAAAAACATAATTTAACAAGCCATTTTAGGTTTGTCTTTAAAAATAAAATCTGCCAAGAATGTCTTAGCGACAATAATTATACGTACATTGATAATTTTACAGACATAACACATAATGTTAATTCATGGCCAATCGACTTCATTGGTAGAACGGTCGTCCATGTATACCGACGGTCATTTCTATATAGCCTTTCTTGAAAAGACAAAGGGTAGATCCTAGTTTGCTATACAGTCTTAGCTCTTAACAACTTTAGTGTTTGAACAAAATGTTTGAGACTCATTCGAACGTAGATAAAATACAAGGAAGTTACACAAAGAGCCTTATCAACAAATGTGTGCTTAGGCAGATAACAATGTTGTAACAGGCAAGTTGGATATAGTGTTGTCTGATAATTGTATTACATATGACATGAAATTAATTCACCTAATTATTCAGTGAACTAAGGCTGTGACTAGAACTGTCCGTCACTGCAAATATTTAACTTCAGGTGGGTAGAAGAAGCTAGAGGATGTCTCAAGCGACGTTTTAAGAGATCATTATTGATAATCACTTGAGTGTTTGTTACTGCAAACACTAATGGTTGTTAAATTCAAGATGACTATTAGAAAATTGTCACCTTTTCTTGACAACCTGCTGGTGCATAGAAATATGTTAATTTATTTAACTATGCATCACGAAGTAGATATTATGTCAGTGACTAATGCAATAGCTTGACGTTTGCTGACCAAATTGTAGAGCAAATTCGTAAAACTAAGTTCGCTCATTAAAAATGACGAAACTAATTCCCGATTCTCTGACATATTGGAGTTAATTGGAAGGGACATGAATCAGTCATTAAGTAGATTTGCTGACAAGATACAAAAACTGATAACGACAAAAACTCTAATTCGTAAGAGACCGTTTCTACAAGAACACAAAAGCCTGGTGAGGAAAAAAAGGGGGGAGGGTTTGTTTTGCGAAGACAGACACTAAATAAAGGAATGTGAAAAAAGTTTTGCATTCAGACTTGCGGGATAAATCTATCAACAGGATAAAGGCTAGATTTTTTTAATTGTACAAAACATAACATCTTAGGAGTAATTACCATGCAGAACTTCTTCAAGGATCATGTGTCATCAGTGCCACCCACTGTTGAAACAACCTCTTGCAGAAAAATCAAATAAAGTAAATTGCTTTTGTAGAAACCCTATAAACGCTAGTTCCGATCTTAACTTATAACTAACGAGTGATTCTTAAACCATAGTTGCCTCTGCTTTGAGAAATGATAAGAAGTTGGATGAATTTTCCTAAGTAGAATAACTTGAACTGGAATAAGTATCAATAACCAGATGTGGCTTTTACTCAGGTTGCTTCAGCCAAAATGCTGTGATTAGCTTAGGAGTTAATGTTAAATAAAAGCCATGTCATTAAGGAGTCTTACAAAACACGTTAGCTAAAGGTTAACCGATTATAAGTATTTTGAAAATCAAAACTTTCAACTTTTTCTTCCATTTAGTCATATCATGATTCTACATTAATTTTGGCTTATATGTGATATCTATTCTGAGTTACATTAACTATATGATAAGAAACAAATGTATTACTCGTATTTGTGGACAAGACGATTTCGTATACGACGCTGGCAGCACGTTCATACCATGACAATCATACGATAATTGTGTTGTCTTAGTAGCTAATGTTTTTCCTAATATCTTATTTGTTGTTGCGTCTACTGAACATTTAGATATGCGTAACACCTGTATATTTCTTTTTGGAAGGTGCTGATCTACTTAGCGTTTGCAGCATAGGAATTCGAGCTAAAACATCAGTTACAACAAATGATTTGTCACAACGATGCTTCCCCTTCAGTACTTACTGCTAGCAAATGTCCTGAATATTTGCAATGCATGCATTAATTTTGATATGATTATAGTTGTTAAAAATGATGTGGATTACCATTAACTTAACCAGTGTCGTCAAGGTGATTTTGATAAAATACCTATAATCATCAACATAACTATATGATGTCGATTGAAGTCTATGTATGGATCTAGCAAATCGATCGTTTTTGGGTCCAAATACTCACTTGACTTAATTATTCTAAAGTGTTTAGAACCCTGTGAATCTAATGAACGCGTTAACTTGAATACGGCTGAATGAAATCTGTTCATAACTGTTAACAAAGCACTGATACGTTAGATTGTAACACTTAATAATGCTGACGGTTAGCGCGAATCGTTATTTTTCATACATGCACTTCAGTCAGATACCACGATATGTTGCTTTTCAACCCACAGCTATTTTCAAAGACTGGACTTGTAAGAAAACTATATTGTGGAGCAAAAATACGAGACGCGACTAGCAAACAGCGTTTATGTATCTCACATTTGGAATTGAATTAACGGACGAAAGTTTACAAATCAATTTCACAAAAAAATCAACACAACTTCTTATGCTTGATTAAATGAATGATTGTATTTTTGAGATTTTTGATTCCTGAACACCATCTTGTTAATAGCGCTTTGTTTTAAGATAAAGTTGTAACCACACTGTCTTCTTCTGGCATCGGTCGGACTTACTTCTTGGCTGTAAATTTGGTTAACAAGCCTTATCTATATATTTATTTTTGTAATTGAGCAAGTTGAAAGCATCTAATAAAATATCTACGGGGATTATTGTAGTTGTATTTGATTCGGAGACCTTAATCTTGCGTAGTCGAATAAAGTGTTTTATCCATTTTTCCTTCCCAACTGTCACTTCATATAGCATTGCCTCTTGCTTGCTTATTACATATCTTTTTGTCCAACTGTTCTGTTAATGCCGATATTCACAAGTTGATATGGATGTACAAACTTCGAATCTTGGGGAATTTTTTTGAGTTATCATATATCTCTGTGGTAGCATAGCGTTATGAATTGTCTTCTACTTTCGGTTCATTAAGACTCTGACGAGTAAAACCTTGTTAGAAATTGCATCATTTGGTGTTATGTGATAATTCAACAAAAAGCTTTGTAAATTATCAACAACTCCCTCCTTCTTTGATTTCAACAGCGTTATATTGAATGTGCTGATAAAATCTTTAACCTCTTCATTATACTTTGTATAGTAGAGAGGTGATCTTGCGTGGACGACTATATGACGAGTATAGAATTTCCGAATTTGTTACGACGTAAACTGAAAGTGGTATTATTTAATATTTGATTGACCTTTGAAGAGAGTTTGTTTATTGTGTATGTATGATCGTAGGAAAGTTTAAAAGAAACTTGATTTTGTTTCTTTTTGGTGAAGTATGTAAGTCATCGAGGAATTATACTCAAGTGTTTCGGTGACTTAATGCATTGTTTAGACATAGAACCAGACACATCTAAATGACCCTGTTCACGTTAATAGAAACTGGCTGTTATTTTGCTAGCTTTGATAGCTGGTTACTGCTTGTTTGATCTACAGTTGGATTCTCAGTATGGAAACACCCTTGATGAGTTCTGCTAGTTGTTCATATGTCTACTATCTCTATTTGTAATGTGCTTGTCATATGGTGACATTAGATCTATTGAGATGTCTATGCCAAACAGGTAGGGATTTGAATTTCACTTAGGTAGATGCCTTGTGAGATGACGGCCTATATTGCATAGTTGCTATTGGACCACAGTAGGGATGGTGTTATAGATGAGAGAGGGTAAGAACTAGAATCGGGTTTCGATTTAGAATAGAGTTTCTTGTCATTTCGTTTAATTTGATTGGGATGGTAAGCTGTCTTTGGTACAAAGTCGTTTTGTTTGCAACTTTCTTCATACGCTTGAGGCTAGCAGTACACCTAATAATATTCGTTAAGTCAATAAAATAACTAAGCGCTAGAAGTCGACGTAAAAGAGAACGATACTAGACAGCTGGTCTACCAGTCTTTCATTCTTAGTCTTTTATGATCTCAATAAACATAAGTTGCACATAACAGGCTTTCAAGATGATCAATTTAGCTTTTTTACATGAAAATTTGTTAGATATAATAAACATTATTGATTTATGGAGAGATTTTAGCCGACTGGTGTTATGATCTCAGACAAAGTAAAAATTGTCGTCAGTGATTACAACACTATTTAATCTTTTTTAGTTAGTATTATAATAAATTAAAATGAAACCTTGTCAGCGTTATATTTCTCGGTGTTAGTACCCTGATATTCCCAAGAAAGGATTCCATTTTTGCACAACATTGATTGTATGTAATCAGTAGTTTTTTTAGATAAGGAGCACCAACTGATATTCCGTTCATTGCATGTACATCCAAAGAGCATCTAAATAACGCGTTTATGAATAAGTGTGATGGAATCAAAAAATATTAACCATGATGGAGTTTGAAAAATTAATAAATAATAATTTATTGACTGATATTAGGAGCAAGCCAATTCTACAGGCAAGATCAACAAAAGATATCAAACCACAGCATGGCTGATCGGTTAAGCAAACGAATTTTACTACGACAAATAAACATTTAACATTAGAGTGCATAATAACGTAGTTTGATAGTCTAATGTGTATATAATGACTAGAAATTGAAAGGTTCATAACTATTTTAGTACAGTTATTAAACGTTACCAGATTCAGAATTTCAAATTTCAAGGAAGCAATAAATTCATACACACGGAGTGCAGTATTTCTGAAATGGAATATAACGGTTGATAAAGTCCGACTATCTGAAAGCGAGTATTCTATAGATTCATAAGTTCATGCGCGCTTAACCAAACTTTTATTAACAATGTATATATATATATTTATATATACAGATGTATAAAGTGAAGTTACTTGTTGTTGTTATGAAAATAAACGATATTAAGTCTGTGAAATTTCATGACACGAGTAGATGTTTATGGATGTAAGTCTATCAACATACTCAAAGTATATGATGACAAAAATTAATTACGTTAAGTAGCGAATATAGGTTGATATTGTGATCGTCCACAAACGATAAAACAAGAGATTATATTCTTATGGTAAATATATCAAATATTTATAAAATTGAAGAAAAGAAAAAATTTTTAGCGAAGACAAAAACTGTAATTAACACATACCATGTTTTATAAAATAATCATTTGTGAGAGTATGTATACAATACGTAGAAATATAGGGATTGAGCATAAATACTTACAAAGGTTATGTAAAGTGTGAACTAATTATATCGTAGAGACCAATAGTATCACCATATCTTTCTGACATGGAACTATGAAATAATTTGAAGCATTCATGAACTGATAATGTAGTTACTGCTGTATGTTCTTTTTCAGTTGTTTTCTGGTCAGCCTAAGGCTAGAGCTTTAGTTCTGAGACGGTTACCATACTTTCAATAAAAACAGGTTTTATTCTGTCAGTGATCACTGTGTTTAAATTTTTCCTGCCTTTTTCAGTGTGATTAATTTGTTACTTTTACTTTACTTTGTTACTTTACCCTGAACACTATGTAAGTACCTTTCTAGACTGAATGTGAATCTCAAACCTAAGTTATCCCAAACCGAATTTTTCCCAATCAGCAAGTGGAAATGAAAGATATACCGTTACGATACAATCGAAATAATAACCAATAAGGTAGGTTGTCTTCTGTATTCTATAGCAAATTGTGGAATAGAATGCCATAAAGTTTTCTCACTACTGATTTTATCCAAAGGTTCAAACGACTGATCACCCCATTGTTGGAGATTCTAATTCCCAAAGATACATTGGTTGACTAAATTAAACGAAAAAAGCTGTACTGATTTTCTGTAAGCTTCATTTGTAAACTTTCACCACATCAATTTGATTTCAATGTAAGTCCTACTACTGAGTACAGTTTGACAGTATTTAACTGTATTATTTAAATACTGATGATTTCACTGGATGATTAATCACTGTAAATTAATTGATATAAACATTGATGTAATTATGTAAATGGAATTCTTAGTTAGCTAGTGCTGTCTAGTTGGCTTTTGTTTTTCATTAATCCGGCTTGTGACTCAGTGGGCATAAGGCAGACGCGCAATTATCGACTAGACACACATAACTGGCATTCGGCCACTTGACTCCGAATTTTTCACATCACATCTAGAATATAGAGACTTGTACAGGATCATTATTGACTTATCACTTAACTTCGAATCACTCAGGAATGGCTTATTAGAATTTTAAAACTGCGAACCCTACAATCATGTACGTCGTGGTAAAAGAAAAAAAATGCAGATTCCGGTTTAAAACTGATTATTCTGCTGTCACAAATTGAATTCATTTTACCTTTCTATTTCAGATATTTTTCTATTTCACTGTCTTCCCGCGTTTGTGATCTGCTCTCGTTAAAAATCGGTCTATTTTAAGCAACTTAATTCAAACGCTGACTAGAAGCGTAACTAATGCGTCAATAACTCACTGCTGAAGACCTACCCATATAAGTAGGCTCCTTTAATCAAATTTTAAATATTTAGCCTTATCCTGTTTCTGGACAGTTTCTATGAATTTTTCTGCTTATATACAGCCATTTCTTGGAATTACAGCGCTTAAGACGAAAAGCTTGCGGTCGTTTATTGAAAGTCCTCTATAATACAAAACATACCACTAGTACCCTAGTACTGTGAACTGTGAACCTTGTTACTGTTGGCTCTGTAATTAATTTATATTTTTATGTAGTGTGAATTTCATAACAGTGACAATTTATTTAAACCCTATTAAAAACAGACCATATTATTCTTATCATGTCTGTAAACTGGTATGCTCTCATGTACAAAATGCTACTTGATAATAGACTATTGTCATAATTCCATCACTGACAACATAATCGTAAAAAATCTCAAGTATTACAATAATTATGTAAACAATAAATGATGTTTTACTTCTAGAGAATATTGACTTCCAACAGCAACACAGATGATCCACTTAGTCAACTCAAGTACTAATTTCAAGAAAAGACGGAATTTATCCTGATTAAACGACGTTCAATTGTACCAATGTCCTATCTTCCTTGATTAGCATTACTCAACAGATACAACAATCACGACAATAACATAAGGACCAACAAATCATCTCAAATCCATGATGCGAAATCCCATTCATTGAACACTAATTTACTTCAACATGGTGCACGCAAACAATATACATTGAAATGTAACGTTGTATTATTCTACATGTTATACCTGTTGATTACAAAAATGCATTGTTTTTATTTAAAAATTAAGAAAGTGACGATTATGGAATACGTTAAGATGATTTAACTGAATTGGAAAAATCTTGTAACATGTGAGAAAATTTTCGGTGAATGTCACATAACACTTACCAGTAAATTTTTTTATTACTGGGAATTCGTTGAGTGCATATGTCATATATGAGTGTTGAAAATGATTCAGGATGTTCGATACAGTAAAAAATTAATTAATCGCCATTTCACACAATTCTTCAATTTGTGCTGACTGATGGATTATTATGGATTTAGTGAACATAACTTCAATTATGCTATCCATCATGTTCCTAAGAGTTACACAATCAACATTTCGCAAAACATTCAACAAACATTTTTCGTACATAGACTTAGATGATAAATATTTGTGCTATTCAAAGAAAATTAGGCAAGATATTGTGAGTGTAGCAGCCGTTAGTAAACTTGAACATAATATTTAAGATATTGCACCACTCAATGTTACTTGTAGGCCTGACGTGTTATTGAACATAACTTGTAAGTTGATAACTTTCAGAGGCTGTGATGATCTGATGATTCTGTGGGTTTATATTAATCTTATTAATTTAATCCACTAATAAATGTTCGTTGTATTATAGGTAGACTATATATAAATTTACAGTAAAGCGTACTACATTGTAAAAAGACTAACCAGTTGTTGCAAATAAGTCACTGACTAATCGATTCATTATATATTCTAAAAATATATGAATTATTGCATGTGTAACCAAGTGTAGGACTCCGCCTGTAGCTCTTCTAGAGTTACTGCCGGCCCCAAGTCCAAGTAAAGGATGATGGTTGGGCATAAGGCTCGTATTTGCATCCCGTAAAATACAAGCTTGCTGAAAAAAACGCTAACCAGATCAAACTACCTCAAGCATTCAAACTATACTTTGGGGGTAGAAGAAATGATAATTACGCCTCGTGGTAAATGCCGAGATTCTTCAAAAGTTGTGAGGGTGATACTACTTCTAACAATCAGAGAACAATATTTTATAGGTACGTGGAATGTTCTACAATGTGAGAGATCGACAAGACCAATGAAATAGCTGCAGAAACGAAAAGATACAACATGATAGTGCTTGAAAGCAGCGAAACCCATCGGACTCAAGGTAGATAGAAAACATTGGCTACGGGAAGAATGCTAATATGCTCTGACGACGTAGAAAAAAATGGTCCACAGACCCACAGAGTCGCTCTGATGCTGAATTCAATTATAGATAAGTGTTTAAGAAAGGATCTGACAATCTTGATGCAGATTCTAAACTCCAAAGTCGAAATGGACAGCACCAGTTATATAGACATCATAGGGTGACAGGAACTGAGAGAAACGAATGAAAGTGACTTATAAATTTATGTGCTTTCAACAAAAATGATCAACAAAATATCTTGTTAAAAATTACGTAATATCTTTACGATTTTTTACTCTAGCACACACATGTCACAAAGAAATAATCCCAAACCAGCTATAGTGAAATATATTTTATCGGCTTTTATAAAGCTTTATATAGGTAGCATTATTCAGTACCATATAATATAATATAATAAACAAATTAAACTGATCAATGTCAGCTGTCCACTGTATGTCACGTAGAATTATACCAGGCAATGTTAACGTTTGCCTCTTTTTTAACACCTAACTGTTATTGATATACTTACAGTTTGTTTAGGACTCATTTAAATTAACTCTAGGATGTGATTTTGTATTTAAATTTATTTGCATTCACTATTGTTGATTTTGGTCTGTTTTCACTGATGACACTAGCTATATTATGAGTCAATGTAACAATTTTCTAAATTCACTATGACGAACCCAGCTTTTGTTTTTTCAATCCTTTCAAATAACTAATCGTACCATCGACTTGAAAAAACTACACGAACGTATTGTAGAAATCGACCAAACATTCGCAAACTAAATATTATAAGTGAGATATTTAGATTTAATACTACAATTCCACGTGATTATTACTTTGTGTACCTTATTTATATTTGTCGTAAACTGTTATACAATGATGTTACTTTTAATTAGCCTTTTAGTTTCAAGATATATTTTTGACGACATAATTTTCTTGGTTTCTAAGTTTAGTTAACTTTATTTTCATAACAGGCTGTGATCTAGTTCATTGTAAAATAAAAATATCATACACAAGATTTCTCCATCTGTTTACTTAAATCAAACAAAATAGACTGCTAACTAATCAAATCTCAATAATTACAATATAATTACAGGTACATTTCAACTATAAGCAACCACTACATTCATAAAAACTTAATGCTATTATTATACTGTGTACGTTTAATCCACCATAGTGTTTTTCCAGTCATTTCAGGTAACGTTGGATACACGACGTTTGTAGTTGTATATTTATCACAAATAAAAATTCATAAAACGAGTGAATCTACAGAATAATTCGAACAAAATGAATCCAGCTTCCATTCATTTTTTTCTACCACTGGTAATAACAATAATGATATCAATTAGTAAGTCAGTATTTTAACATGTTATTTATGATATTTGACAAAGATTGTAATCAATAAGAAGATATAAATTGAATTATGTAAATAATACACATGAAAGACTTATTTAGATTTACGGATTACACCACTGTTAATTAGGAGACAGAAGCCTCTTCAAAAGACACAAATCTTACCAACTGTTTAGATGCATCGTGACAACATTTAACCGAAAGATACAGCCCATAATCTTTAAATTTCCTGACAATAAAAAATCAATAAAAAGCATCAAGCAAATATTTTATCAAATTTCTGCAATTTAAAATATATTGCGTTACCTTATTAGTCTCATTACTAATCTAATATCATACAGCTGACAAGTCTGAAATTAATTGATCGAATGTTCTCATCAAAGCCGCAGGATATTGTTCTACACTTAGCAGCCAGTAAGATCAGTTATTTTATAAATGAGCATTTCCAAGAAGCCAGGTGTATAAACTGCATATAACCGTTTCGGAACATTTAATTATGATCTGTAAATTTGATTTTTATCCTCCAGGATACTTTATATTTCAAAATCTACTCACTACAATGAAATTTTCCGCCTTTCAGATATGTCTGACAATTTTGTTGTCAATTTCACAGGTAAGCGTGATACATTAAAAATGAGATTAGTTAAACAGTATAAAATTGTGACTGCGAAGTTTGACGATTGTAAAACTGACGATTATGGAATACATTAGGACGATTAAGATGATTTTTTGTAATTCTGTAACATGAGAAAATCGCCAGTGAATGTCTTTGATTACTAAAACGTTTTCAGGCGTACTTGTTACTGATAAATATAAAAGATGGTTTGGGATGTATGAAATAGCAGAAAATGTAACGCTAGTTATTTCACATTAGCTTTTAATTTGTGATGAATGATAATTTTGAGTGAAGTTAGTGAACGTAACCAGACTTTTGTTACTTATTATGTTACCAAGATATTAAAATATGATTGGACTTTGTACAAAATACGATTAAAATAAATTCAACTTAGTAACTATGCATTGAATAAAAATATGTTAAATAAACACAGCATTCAAAATGAATCACAGTAAACACGACTAAGATTTTGCAAAATTTTCAACAAGTATTCTGTGTAAATAGTTTCAGATGGCAAGTATTTGTGCCATTTAGAAAAATGTTAGCGTGTTTATAAGGGCGAAGCAGCAGTTAATTACTCTACACACAAGATTTAATATGTACATTTCTCTGTAATATGTAGAGACAATGTCTTATTGAATTTAACTCCAAAGTTAATCACTTCAAGGGACTGTGTTGACTTACATCTCTGCTGGATTATTGTTTCTGTCAAGTATAATTTAGACAAACTCATTTTTGTCAACTTTTCGGGTACACTCGTTTCCTGCTGTTTTTTTACATGTGTGTGAGTCAGTGTGATGTTTAATGATTTACGTAATGAACTGTTTTTGATTATATTCCAACACAAATAAGCAATAATGATTTATATTCTATGTGTTTGTGGAACACGTGGCATAAATAACTAGGACAAAATGGTCTATCTACAAATGTTCACGCCGAGTTGCTTGTATACTTTCAGATATTCTATAGTACATTAGACTATTATTGTCAATGAAAAATCCACACGTTAGATAAACATAAGAATCATACTTTAAATGATACATGGGGGATAATATGAGCTGTGGATACAGACCATTAACATTAATTCACATAAGAGATCACTTAGACCATTACACCACCATCAAACGATTAATACACAAGTCGCGAGCTAATTGTTATCATAGTTGTGCCTTTTTCAAAAATTAAGGTAATTGCATTGTATATAAACATCTCTAAACATCCAGTTATGATGTGTAGATTAGAAGTACTTCGTCTTAAATACTTTGTATGCCAAAATGTACTCATCACAGAGAATATGTTTGCATTTCAGGTGTGCCTGGTGATATTGTAGTCGATTCAACGGGTTAGCGTGATACATTTAGATTAAAATTAGATAAACTGTGTAATAACGTGATTGATTATTTATTGCAAAATGTTGTGGGCGAACATTCAAAATATTAGTAAATGGCAAAATATCGCAAAATTAAACAGTTTTTGTTTATATTTATTTCAAATACGTGATGATAGCACTATAGAAATTCAATGTAAACGATTATTTTTAATGTCATTAATCAATAGAACTTGAGAATTTCTATGTATTTGTTAATATATTGAATATGTGATTGACTGATGTACAAGTAATAGTCGCTTTCTTCGGAATGCAAACACGAAATTCATTAAGGATTGCTAAACATTGAGGAAAACTTATAATATTTTTAGTTAATAAGTTTAGTTTAACAAGCATCAGTGTGACTGATTTATTTTATATATCACATAAGTATGCATTCCAATCTGATTTACGATCACGTGATATTTTTTAAAGATATAAAGGTCAACTAGAAAATATAATAAAACTATGATTTTTACAAAAATATAGCAGATTCAACATCTTATGAAGGACATTTCTGGCATATAGGTAAGTCATTTGTATTCTGGCGTAATACAAGAAGATACGACATTTCCTAACACATTGGGCGAAATTGTCTATAGTCGCAAAACACGTTGACGTTCATTGGAAAAACCAATGTCACGAAATATCATATGAAGTAAAACATATTGCATAATCAAATACGCCGTTTTGAACGTTTATTAACTAGCATGACGATATAAATGTGGGTTTAGCAAACCTCATAAGAAATAAGGTTGAACAATGACTTAGTTGTATTTACTAGGTTTTCTGTTTGCAATTTTTCGTAATCCTTTAGTAAACTGCTAATATTGATTGACCAGTCATTAATTGATTCATTTAATCTATCATCTTATATTATTGAGATTTGTTGTTTTAATTATGAAATCCATATAAATGCCATCATAGCAAGAAACACAAAACATTTGAAAAAATTGTTTGAGTTTCTGGATTTATTTTTTGACTAAGGATATATTCAGTATGTTATATCTTCTGCATTTTACAGGTCATTTGTTTACATATCGAGTGGGATTCATCTTTTATTGGCCGTTGCATTAGACTTAAAACATGTAGATGCATGTTTTTCATGCATGTTATTTATTGCTCTTAATTTTTTTATCTACTTTGATGTCTTTTATATTTTTATTAGGCCATGATTATAAATCTAAAAATGAACGTAAGTAAATTGTAAATTTTAATAATTTAGAAATACCACAACAATGAATTTAACTATTGAAGATTATTATATGTTTATCAAATAAGTGTTCGTTTGCTGAATAAAATGTTAGAAAAAAAGTGTGATTTTGAAAAAGTGGGAAAAAAGTGAAACATTAGAGACAAAAACCTCATTAGCGCTATCTAACTCACAGATAGTGAATTGTGAAAACTAACCTTTCGATTGAATAATGTTTTCAAATAATAGCAAAAATAAAATATATAATTTATAAACTGGTAGAACTTGCATTTCTACTAAATGCATAGTGACAACAATGATATACTTAACACAATCACACAATTTGAAGTCACTGACTTTGTCAATTGATCGCCCATTGCATATTTAACAAAATTAGTACATATGTACGAGTTTGTGAATTTCATAACATTTTTTGTTTATTACATGTTCATTAGCTTATGAACAGAAATCCAGGCCTCAACGTTAGTTTATTTAAAAGTTTATTTATTTGATTATCCCATCAGACTAACAGAAACAACCAGTAGTTATCAGTATTTGGCCTGTTAGTAGTCAAATGCTCAAGAAAATGTTAACAATAGGGTGTGATAATGTAAAATGGTGAAGAATAAAAGCAAGGGAGCTAACAATTTAGTAACAATATTAGGCTTTAGTGCATTAAATCATAATGATAAATGATTTGAATGAGTAACGACGCAAGCATCAAATGAGGACTTCCTAGTACTTGAAACTATAAGGTAGTTGAGTTTGTATTCCATTTAGTTGCATTAAAACAACACAAACAATTATGATATGACACCAACAAAATATCTTAGTACTCTGGTGAAAATTCCTAATCAGTATAACATACATTTCATTTAAATTGCTTTACAAGAATGAAGGTATTCACGTACGTGAAATCCATTCTGAAAGGAGAAGTTAATGCTATTCAAATATAAAGTCAATGTGGGAAATAATGAATAGTTGTAAGACTGACTACAGTTCACGTAAATATGGTAAACAACCTTAAAACCGTATTCATCCATTTATTTGCGATTAGTATGATTACAAGGAATATGAAGAGAATTGTATCATGTCGGAACGAAAGAATGAAATGTTCATAGAAAATACACTTATTTGTCCAGATTCCATTTTATGCATTCTCTTTACTTAATCATCCTAGTTATTTACATTTTACGTTGGTCTCATATAGCACGTTTTGTAGATGTTTTTAGTAAGTTGCTTTACAGAAATTAATTAATGACAACGTAATGACTCATTCGTACATAATTATTGTTAATGATGACAATGTGTATACTGCAGTTGAATTAATGTGAAAGTAGTGAGATAAATTGTAGTCATTAGTTGTTGAATTTTACATTTCAATGAAGCATGGTATTATGTAATATTTAGAATCATCCATTCTGCATAAAGAAGAATAGTGATAAATACATTAAGCAGCGTCGCATTTTTGAATAATCGTTTTTTAACATTTAAGGTTTTACTTTCGCATAACATACATCAGTAAATTCATTTATTTTGAATATCATTACAACTTGTTGTTCATTAAATGATCACAGTGAGATTTTTGGCACACGTCTGTAAGTATCTACTACTGTATTCCTTATTTATTATTTTTAGTAGTTGTGTTGTTATCGTTTTCATACATGCATAGAGTTGAGATCAATTATCTGCTTATTGTGTTCATGTTTTCTAGACTTGTTCTCTGGGTGAGTAATTCTGTTAGTTTATTAAATGTGTTTCGTTTGTCCAAGAAGATAAGTTTATGAATTAAATAAATGCGTTTATTATACTTCTTTGTTAAGACGTAGGCGAAGTGGCATATATAAAATTTATAGTAAACTACGATGTGATTTTTCCAGAGCTATACTGAAACAAACATTTTCTGCACATTGATTAGTCTGAAAGTTCTATAACATCTAAACACACGTTAATAAACTAAATATACCAATTTATTTTCTTAACTTAATTTGTATGACAAACAGTTTAATTCGTATTTGTACGAAGAACAAATGTTTCGAACTCCTGTTAGTGACTTGTATTCAATGACATATTCCACAGAAAATTGAAGAATGTATTAAATTTGCACCGCATTGTTATTGTGATCAATTCTTTCAATGCATGGCTTACATTGATATATATAGCACACATGAATCCTTTGATTTTGTTGATTCAGTCATGAACATCATGGTAGCAGGAATGTTCATTGTCTTTCATACTTGGTATTTATTACACGCAATCTTCTTAGTAAACAGTAATTGCCAATTTACAATTTCTCTATTTACTATTGTAATAACCGTATATGAAGTATGGTGAATTGCAAAGTAGTAACTTCTGCTGCTACTATAAATTAAACAAATCAATCTACTGGAAAATCTAATAACTGTAATTACGTTTCAATAGCTAAAAGTCATTGGTCCAGATGTAAGTCGTTCTCTTTTATTCAGTTAACCGTTTAGAATTTTCCATGTTATTGATATACAAGCAAATTAACTTGAACATAGAATGCACATGCATTAATGTTAAATCACCAAACCATTCCATTCACTGGGAAAAGTACTTCGATAATTGACGTGTAAGTTGGTAAACGGGCTATAATAATTCATCAGAATCACACTTCATTGTTAGTTGTTTAATCATCTGAAACAAGATGTGATAAATAGAGTTATGTATACTCTTATTACTTGATTTTAAATGAATGTCAATATTTTGGTGCTCTGTGTATGTTTACGTTTTGATTTTAATAATTTTTCCTGTTACTTCATAATACAATTTCCAAATAAACACTATTTTTGTGGACTGTCAAAAAATCATCAAAGTGCTGAAAAATGAATTAAACTATGAAGCTGAATATTCAACCATTTCGTATGATTCGTGATGATTTCACATTCTTTTGTTGTCTTCATTAATTAAAATTAAATGTGCCGTAGTTTGTTATTTTATCCTAGTTAATGTGTGTTGATAAATAGAAGTTCATAATGTCTGATTTCGTTTCCTTATTAGATTCAGTCTGATGACCAGTCGATGATTTGTGTAATATTCCTCTCTAAGAATGATCAATCTTTTTGTCAGTAAAATAAAGTACTGTTTCAAGAGTAGTGATATTTCAAAGTGGATGGTTCGAAACGTGTGTAGAGAGGGATTCTAACGTCGGCCATATACATGCCTCATATATTCACAGTTTAAAACTTCTTTAACATAAGGCAATTTGTCGTTTGAATTCAGATGAAATGAAAGATGAACTTCTGAATTTGATATTTACACTCAAGCCAATGTTGTAAGTACATTAAGATTTGATCGTCGAAAGTTGCGTTTTCTTTAGGGTACATTTGTCGGAAATATATTTTTCAATACTTTAACTTTCAGTGTAATTAAATATTTGCATTTAGGTAGGTTGGATACTCAGGTTGTTTATTTTATTTGATACACTTTAATTATATACAGCTAAAGCGAAGCCATTCATTGTTGCGAGGTTGTCAGTGCATATATTTGGTTTTCCAAACACTACATAATTATATCCATACCATCTGCAAACAAAAATAATAATGGTATTTCATGGAAATATGTTTAAGCACACAATTCTGTATCTTTTTGTAAAAAAAAGAGATAAAAACCATGAGAAAAGGTACGTATCAACCGCAACTGACATTATTAGCAGTTTGCGTGACACTTTATGTGTTTCCTGTAGTAAGTAGCTTACACCCGAAAATTCAGTGTGTTGATTGGCTTGTCAAGTAAAGACACCCTATTGAAAACAAATTCATCCACCAACTTATTTATAACTGTCACTAACTGCAACTGCGACTATCTGTACATATTCGTCAAGTTACATTTTCACAATGTTTGTAATAAACGTATTTCATAGTAGCATGATTTATGTGAAACATACAACGTCAAGTAGGTTAATTTGACAGTTTTAGGAAAAAAATGTTTTATTCTAGAACTGTGATTAAAGTGTTGGAATTCGCTTGGTATATTTTGTGTACCACGAACAGCTTTCGATGAATTCAGGCATTAGAAATCTTAAGTGACTAAGTTACTACTGTACTCTCAATGTTAGCGTGTTTAATTTTTATGCGATGGTGACAAATATCAACTTGACTACATTCTGTGTATAAGCATTTACTCTTCGTCCTGACTTTTAATATTCACTGATTGTGTTTGTGCTTTGTCGATGTTAGTTAATGAAATAACGAAGCACAGAGTTATTAAAATATTGTATTCAAATCACAGCCGTTTTCCAATATTGGCATTCAAAAGCTCTTGTCCGTCCATTCCACAGAATTGGTGAGCCCATATAAACAATACAACTGTTGTGGATATATATTTAAATATGCAAACTGACTAACCTCAACGGTCTTGTTTATACCACAAAATATATCGAAATTTATTCAACTTATACATTAATTGAAACCTGAGCATATATATTCAAATCCTCTATTGGATTATATTTGTATTTTATATTTAACACTTGCTGATTGTATCAAAACTTATTCGTGGATGTATATATATATGTATGTTTTTTAAGCCTTTTATGTAGATGTATATTTTATTCTTTCACCCTGCTTAATCCTGACAAAATGAGAATATCATGACTATTATTTGTACAAAGTGTCATAATACTTCAGTATTGTTTTTTTATTTTACCGGTTATTTTTGACAAATGTTTATTATAATGTTCATTGTTTACACTATGTATGCAATAATGTCTTCTTACAACAACATTACTACGTTCATAATAATCGTCCTCTTACTAATATCAACCTTTGGGTTTTGCCTTCTAAGTCTACTGACCCAGTGTTATAGTTTAAACGTTTTAAAAAATACTTTGATTCAAACAGCATAACATCACAAAAACAAATGTTTAGTTGTGACTGTACTGGTCTTAAAGAATGAGTGGCAGTTAAAAGATGCTGATAAAAGATTATTTTACCAACAATGGCTCCGCAAGCTACTACCGAGCAAACAACAAAATTTAGTTGTCGGAGATAGTACTGCCAGCATAGATAAGCTAGTAATCATAACAGATTGTGTAAATTAACGCGTTTGTTGTCAGCTAGTAGCCGATATTAACAAATCACCAACAATAAATAGGCGTGGCATATTGAAATTAAAGATCGATGCACTATGTAAGAAGCTACGCTTCATTAGAGTTCGACACAATTCATTACAACGGTATAAAAGCGAATCCACAGGTAGATTCCAATATTTTGCAGCTAAAGCCGATGCTGCTAGTATTTACTGGTATCATCGCAAATTCGGTGCCAGAGCCAGACAGTACACCTGACAATGCAGTTACGTCGAAAGGACTTAGAAAAACGGCAAAGCCGGTGGTCTGTGACGACTGCTACAATCCGCGAAGATTTTTCAAACAGCCGTTTATATTGCGTGACGAACAAAAATACAGGTGCATTAATTTTGGTGAGTACAGGAGCAGAAGTTAATGTGGTACCGCCTATGGACTCGAAAAAAAACATAAACACTAATGTCGTTTTACGTGCAGTTAATACATCAGTATTCGAAGCATGTTCGTATCGGCATCTAGAGCTTAACATTGGGTTCCATACACTTTGAAATGGAATTTTATCATTGCAGAAGTCATAGCTCTAATCATTGGTATTGATTCCTTACAGCATTACATTTTGTCAGTTGATGTGAAACGACGTACGTTACGCAACGATGCCGATAATGTTTTCATCAAGAGAATAGTCGCCGATTTCTCGTTTTTAGTCCTAGTTGTGGTACAGCAGACGACAACCTGTCCTCATTCAGCTCTTTTAAAGCGATTTTCTGAAATGCTGAGTGCAGTATATGATGAAAAGGAGGTTGAGCATGATATAGTACATCATATAGACACGACAGGATCACCGGTTTACTTTCTACCACAACTATTAGACGCTAAGCGCTTATCGATTGCAAAGGCAAGGTCTAATAAGCTGTTCCAGTTACGTATCACCCGTCCTTTGAGCAGTGCATGGACGACCCCACTTCATATAGTTACAAGAAAGAACGGGGAATCGCGACATTGCGGTGATTATCGCACCTTGAACAAGCAGACTATTACCGACAGATATGTTTACTCCCCCCCACATACAAGGTTTCGTTAATAACATGTCCGTCACTACAATGTTTTCTAAGATTGATCTAGTCTAAGCTATTATCAGATTCAAGTAGCACCGGTTGGTATCAACAAGACAGCCATCACGACACCATTCGTGTTATACATGTTCCTTGGCATGCCCTTCGTGCTTACTAACGTGGCACAACCCTCTTATTTTTTGAATTATTCAGTGCTTTGCGAACTACATTTCGTGTATGTACATATTGATAACTTGTTGATAGCGCGTACAATACCAGAATAACATAAAGAAAACCTACAGCAACTTTTCCAACGATTGTAGGAGTGCAGTGAGTCAATGCTAGTTCTGCAAACAATTCCTTTTAATTTTCGGGCCATGTCATGAAGATCAAAGAAAGTGCATTCATTTTGGTAGCTGTTTAAGCCACCAAGTGCTACATTTAAATTAACTCGTTTAAGAAACTTCAACGATTCCTCAGTTTAATGAACTTCTGTAGATTTTTTTCTTACTGTGCACAAATAGCTCAGTCTCTGAGAGATTTTTCAAAAAAGACGATTTCCATCATTGAAAATGATTAAGGCAGCAATTATAACTCCGTAACAATTAAAAAATATTAACTTTCCTGGTGTAACAGCAACGCTCCTCTGGCTTTATTGGTAGTTGAAGCAGTTCTCTGACAGTTCATCAAGTGTCAGTGTAAATCATTATGGTTTTTATTAACACTTCGCAGACTAGACGCAGTACATTTGGCAAAGAGCTCTTATCAGTTTACTTGGCAAATAGGCATTTTTGACATATGCTTGAAGGTTTAGTTTTCACTATTTATACTAACCATAAGTCATTCACGAAAGGATTTATCACATAGCATGACAACTATCGTTTCAAATAAATTCTACAATTAGACTTTATCTAACAATTTTTTTAAACGCTTTGTTGAAAGATGTACTAGTGAGGTGGCAGATGCCTTATCACGACTGACGGTGGTCGTTTAAAACATTGTCGAAAAAGATTACATGGCAATGTCATAGTGACAGAGTTAACGATAGCCAAAAATCTTGTTGAACACTGACTTGCAAGCTTCAGAGTTTCTTCTGTAATAACAACGGACAAGGAAGCACAATTTTAAAAGCAAATTGTTAAAACTGCTAAGTAAAATGTTGAGCATCAAATGGCTTTGTACTACTGTTTACCATTTACAGGCCAATGGCCTCGTGGAACGATTTCACAGGCTGAATAAGGCAGCCCTAATGGTAGCACACAACGATAGTGAATAAAGAAAAAGTCTCTTGCAATTTAGGTTGACTAGTTAAGACTTGACTTTTTAGCTTATGTATACGCTGAAACGATAAGGCTGAAGTATTCATTCACTTGTTCATATGGATGATATTTTCTACTATCGTATACTGAATGTTGAGAAACATTGTGTATTTGAATGACTAGCGTCTCGCTTCACTGTCTCCTGTCACGGTACGAAATAAAGACCTATTACCAAAAAAGATTGTTTCTTCTTTAAATAGAACGTAACGTACTTAAGTGCTAAAAATCAACCATTGATTTTCGTTGAAAAATCGTTTGACGAATAAGCAAAACTTAGGTAGTTGTATGGTCAAATTAGTGGGATAAACGTGTTTGAAGTTATCAGAGAAGTACTTCACCCCAGCAGTTGTGGTTTTGTTATGATACGTTCGATTTCATCCAATGATTATGCTAAGAAGAGGAGAAACTAGTTATTTTTCATGTGATTTTGCTATTTTTTTATTTAATTGCAAAGTGAGCGGAAACCGGTACTGCTTTTCATTTCCTCCGCTGGACCTTGCTAACTGTGATTGGTTGTAATGTCATTTTAGTATGCTAATTACTCTGTTTTTCCCAAGGTCGTTTTTGTATCTATATATACAGACTTGAATTGTAATAGAAATGAAATCTTCCTGGTGCTGCTTTGGTGTTCTTGATTTTGTCTTGGGGTGAGTAATTAGTATCGAGTCGTTGGTCACGGTTTGCGAGTATCAGTTGGCGCAGATAAGTTTTCCGATTAGAGTTGCGGTTGTTCCTGCATAGAAGTAGGCGATATTATTTATAATATTCCGACATATCAATTGGCGACGGGTGATGGTGACTGTGGATCCTACTAAAATGGATTCGTTGTTGGATGAACAACTCAAACTAATGAAGCTTTTCACGAGCCTGAATTCTAAGCTTGAATCATCCTCGAATGTTCCAGTCCCCAACTCTGCACTTTCAATTGATGGAATTATTAATAGTATTGCTGAATTTAATTATGATCCAGAAGCTAATGTTACTTTTGATACCTGGTTCCGGAGATATGAAGATTTGTTCACGTATGATTTAGCTTCACAGGACGATGCATGGAAAGTTCGCCTACTTCTCAGAAAGCTTGGTGCAGCAGAACTTGACAAATACTGCAACCTAATTTTACCTCAAAATCCTCGAGATAGAACATTCTCTGAAACCTGTTCAACTCTCAGCCAACACTTTGGTGACAATTCTTCTCTATTCAATATTAGATATCGTTGCCTAAAGTTAAAAATGAATGAATCAGATGATTTCTTAACTCATGTTGGAGTTGTAAACAGAGAATGTGAACGGTTTAAATTAAAAGACCTATCGGAGAACCAATTTAAATCGTTAATACTCATCTGCAGCCTACAGTCAGAAAAATTCGCTGATATTCGAACGCGATTGCTTCACCGTCTTGACCAAGAACCAACATTGTCTCTAAATGACATTGCCGCAGAATATCAACGACTGACCAATTTAAAGCATGATACTGCACTTGTCCAGTCTGATGGTAATGGTGACACTGAAGTTCATGCTGTTCGTCGAAAACCTATTTCTCATCAAGTCACTCCAGCAACCACCTCAACTCATCGTGATAAACCAGCCGAAAAGAAGAATATTACTCCCCCATCCAGATGCTGGAACTGTGATGGATGGCATTTTGCCAAGTTTTGTCCATTTAAGAACTATCGTTGCAGAAAGTGTAACAGACTGGGACACAAAGAAACTTTGTGCAGGCAGAAAGACATACGCACTCGATCACGTTCCAGAAGAAGATTCCATTCACCGAGTAAGCCGGCTGAATCACTCTCAGTATCCACCCTGAATCACGCTCATCAGAGACCAGCCAGAAAGTACGTTTCTGTCCGGATAAATGGTCATACGGTAAGCCTCCAACTTGATACAGCATCTGATATTACTATTATTTCTAGAAAAACATGGATTAAAATTGGGAAACCTGTGCTACACCCTACAGAACAACTCGCCATAAGTGCATCAGGCGATCGTTTGGTGATCATTGGCAAAATTGTATGTTCAGTGTCATTCAATGAAATAACCACGGATGGAGTATGTTATGTGGTTAACAACAATCTTAACTTGTTGGGTCTAGATTGGATTACAGACCTGAAACTAGATGCTGTTCCACTGAGCACCGTATGCCACCGAATCGTAAGAATGAAAGACGAGAAAGCTTTCATGAAGCTTCTAAATGAATTCGACAAAGTATTTACAAAAGGGTTAGGATGTTGTACCACAATGAAAGCTTCTCTTCGCTTGACACCGAATGCCTCCCCAGTCTTCCGTCCCAAAAGACCAGTCCCATATGCTTCGCTACCAGAAGTCGATGCAGAACTTCAACGCTTAGAGAAACAAGGTGTTCTTATGCCAGTATCATTCTCGGCCTGGGCAGCCCCAATAGTCGTCGTAAAGAAACCTAATGGTACACTACGCATCTGCGCCGATTTTTCGACCGGTCTAAATGATGCTCTAGAACAACACCATTATCATCTACCGGCTCCAGACGATTTGTTCACTATTCTAAATGGCGGTAGTTGTTTTGCCAAACTAGACCTGGCAGATGCTTATTTGCAAGTCGAGGTTGAACCAGCGTGCCGTGAATTACTTACAATAAATACGCATCGGGGACTTTTTCAGTATACGAGGCTACCGTTTGGAGTCAAAACTGCACCAGCTATTTTCCAACAATTAATGGATACGATTTTAACCGGCCTCACCGGAGTGGCCGTATATTTAGACGACATACTCGTTGTCGCAGAATCACCAAACGAACTTTACGATCGACTTGCGACTGTACTGAAACGAATCCAAGACCATGGGTTCCACCTACGTCCAGAGAAATGTCAATTTTACCTTACGTCTGTGAAATATTTGGGATTTATATTCGACAAATCAGGTCGTCGTCCAGATCCAGAAAACATTGAAGCCATTCAAAAAATGCCTGCACCCTACGATGTACCTACTCTGCGATCTTTTCTAGGACTAATAAGTTACTACTCAGCATTTTTACCGTCCCTGCATGAGAAGCGAGCACCGCTGAACCATTTGCTGGGGAAAAATGTTAAGTGGAATTGGACGCATCAATGCCAAACAGCGTTCGATGGCTTGAAGAAGCTCCTTACATCCGATCTTTTATTGACGCATTATGATCCGAAGGTGCCGATTATTGTTGCAGCGGACGCATCTGCATATGGAGTCGGTGCAGTTATCTTGCATAAATTTCCGAATGGAAATGAGAAAGCCATAATGCACGCTTCAAGAACGCTGACATCTACTGAAAAGCGCTATAGTCAAATTGAGAAGGAAGCTTTGGCTATCGTCTTTGCAGTACGTCGGTTCCATAAGATGGTGTATGGACGACACTTCACAATACTAACTGATCACAAACCCCTGTTGGTAGTCTTTGGGTCGAAAGCTGGAGTACCAGTGCATTCCGCAAATCGTTTACAACGTTGGGCGTTGACGCTGCTCGGATATGATTTTGATATACAATACAAGAAAAGTGAGGATTTCGGTCAAGCAGATGCCCTATCTCGACTCATAAGCAACTATCCTACGACAAGTGAAGAGTCGGTGATTGCCGCCATCGATACGAGAGATTACGCTAAAGAAAGTTTCATTCATGCTGTGAGAGCACTTCCTGTTACCACACAGCAAGTTGCTGAATTCACAAGAAGAGACAAAACGATTCAACGAGCAATCTATTATATGCAGCACAAGTGGCCACGTTCTCTAGATGAAGAACTGAGACAGCTATATCAACGTCGACAAGCTCTGTGCCTAGTAGGAGGGTGCCTTATGTTTGGGGATCGAGTAGTGATACTATATGAGTTACGTCGAGTAGTACTCAAGCAGTTTCACGCTGGACACCCTGGAACAGCTCGAATGAAATCAGTGGCACGGAGCTATGCATTCTGGCCGAAAATGGACGCCCAGATTGAAGACTTGGTGAGAAAGTGTGACCGGTGTCAGCAAGCATCTAAAAACCCACCGAAGGCGGAACCAGTAAGCTGGCCTGTTCCTGCGGGTCCATGGAGCAGAGTACATTTAGATTTTGCCGGACCCATGTCAGGAGTCTACTACTTGGTGTTAGTAGACGCATATTCGAAATGGCCAGAGATCCATCCTGTAGTTCCTCCGACCACGCAGAAAACCCTGGAAACATTGAGGAAGATATTCGCGTGTCATGGGTTTCCAGAGACACTAGTCACTGATAACGGGTCCCAGTTTACGTCACAGATTTTCAGTGAATTCTGTCGAGAAAACGCTGTCACACATATTCGCTCCCCACCGTACCATCCGCAATCAAATGGACAAGCGGAGAGGTTTGTGGATACCTTCAAAAGAGCTGTACTAAAGGCAAAGGGGGAGGGAAGCCTAGCAGAAATTATTCAGCGTTTTCTACTTGTATATAGAAGTACCCCAAACAACAGTGCTCCAGAACAGAAATCACCAGCAGAAGCACTCATGGGTCGGAAACTGAGAACGATGAATGAGGTAATGAGGCCGGCAAAAGTAAAAAGCAACGATGATGATATCTATAGAAACGGCACGCAGGTGTACGTAAGGAACTACAGACCAGGAAACGAGAAATGGAAAAACGGAGTAATTAAAGGTAAAAGAGGAAAAGTGATGTATGAAGTAGCAGTGGGAGGACAAATATGGATCCGACATCGCAACCAGCTGCGAAGAAGGTTTGGTGAGCGAAAAGCAGATGAACCGAACCTAGCGCTTGAACTTCTTCTTGACACTTTCAAGCTCCCCACGGAGAAACCAACATTAATTGCAGCAAACAACAAGAAAGGAGCATCCGAAGAACAACAGCCGATAAGACGGAGTGAAAGAAAACGAAGAGCCACAGTGAAGTTCCAAGAAAGCGAACTTTTCTCAAAAAGGGGAGGTGCTAAGAAGAGGAGAAACTAGTTATTTTTCATGTGATTTTGCTATTTTTTTATTTAATTGCAAAGTGAGCGGAAACCGGTACTGCTTTTCATTTCCTCCGCTGGACCTTGCTAACTGTGATTGGTTGTAATGTCATTTTAGTATGCTAATTACTCTGTTTTTCCCAAGGTCGTTTTTGTATCTATATATACAGACTTGAATTGTAATAGAAATGAAATCTTCCTGGTGCTGCTTTGGTGTTCTTGATTTTGTCTTGGGGTGAGTAATTAGTATCGAGTCGTTGGTCACGGTTTGCGAGTATCAGTTGGCGCAGATAAGTTTTCCGATTAGAGTTGCGGTTGTTCCTGCATAGAAGTAGGCGATATTATTTATAATATTCCGACATATCAGATTATGAAGCCGCCTCATATAGATAAGATTGCAAGCTTCTCGTTGTTCATAACGCTCTTCTTACCTACCTCAAAACCATCAAGATCGTTCTAACAATTTTGTCAGGATTGGTCATGTGCGTAGGCTTCAGAACACCCGTATGAGAGCCCATTTAAAGTCTTACATGGAAACGATAAAAAAGACACTGTTGCACATGCTAGAAAAACTGATAGTGCAAGTGCAGATAGAGTTAAACCTGCATTGATCAAAAGTGATAACTGTCAACTCGCCGCAAAGCTACGGCCAAAGTCGAAACAGTAGATTAATGATAGCGAATGGACAGCAACATCAGCTACAACGCAGAAATCACTGATCAACCATACGACACGTTAAAGGAGGATAGTACACTGGCCACGTAGATATGCAGAAACAATTTTCATATTTCAGTATTTTTCTAATGAGTTTACTTGAGTTAGTTCTCAATCACAGCACAGTGTTATTTCATTTATATTTGTTACGTGTAGAGCATATTTTTTTGACACCTCATACCTCAAATTCTTCATTATTTACTATGCATCATGCATTTTAGTTGCAAAAGCTACTTTCCAAAAGTAAAAGTCAGAACAGTAGTATTCGTAATTTATTTTTTGTCATTTGCTTACATGTCATCAAAACATTTGTAAACTGCTGCTTTACCTATGCAATTATAAATTTAGTAAGTAGTATTATCATATATATGTACTTTTCTGCAATGATTTGTTACATTTTTAAAACATACGTCAAAAAGTTGAAGTCCTCATATTCCACATTTGTTGGTACTGTTTATTTTAAAGATATTGATATTTTGTATATTCGTAAACTTTATACATGAGGTTCTGTAGCAGTGTAATTTTATTACCACATTTTGTTTTTTTACAATTGTATTGATATTTTGTTATCATTATTTACTCGTCTTCTAAACACAGATATTTTTTAAAGAAATAAAAATCTATGTTCTAGAGAGAGGCTAAGAAAAATAATAATTTAATTCTTAAGTAGCTTCTTGTAGATAAGAGCGTATCAGTTTACATGCGTGAACAAAATGATATAGGTCTGTCTGCATAAAAGTATTTTGATAGGGTTAATAATAAGAGATCCGTACTTTATGGAGTTATTAATTAATAGCAAGACTAACGACATTAAAGTTCACATAACTAGGGTGCCAGAGTTATGTGTTGTAGTATATGCACTTTTGGTAAACAACTGCGTGCTTTTTGTTCTTGGCGCTACGATTTTAAGAGCAGGCTGGGAATGAACAGAATGGACCTTAAAACATCTCCAGATAAGGACCTAAGCTAACAATATTTGAAATTTGAACATAGGTCACTGTTTTTCTTAACACTACAATGTTTATACTGTATATTTCTTTATTTATATTTCTATTAAAATGTTAGACTACATTATTTAACTTAATGTTTGCGCGTTGTACAATTGGTGACGCTGGATCCATTTAGTTCAAATATATTTTTATCGCATCTGTGTTTTGAGATATATAGTTATTAAATCTGACGAGATTTTACATCCAGCATTGAAAACAAGGTAAACGCCTTAATGACATTAGGGAGACACTCCCAACTACGTCACTAACCATATAGAATCTGTTTCCTGCAATTATGACAACATTTTAAGATTCATCAATTCACCCAGAACGTCAAGCAGTTCTGAAGTAGATGGAATTGCATCCATTTACTTCAAACTCGGTGAACTAAATTCCCATTAATTCTACTAACACTGTTCACCCTTTCTTTAACAACAAACACTTACGTTAGTCAATGGGAAACGTCATTTATCTGCTCTTAATTCAAATCAGGTGACAGGACAAACTTGCATAGTTATAGACTCATAAATATCAGCCTAGTTATCTCTAGAATAATGTAGGAAATAGAATATGACAAAATGTCGGATTATCAGTTTCTGAGAAACTTATCACTAATTCCTAACATGGTTTTTTCAAAGGTAGGTCTCGTATGGCTCGTTACGCTGAATTCTTTAATTTAGTCCCTACTAGATGAAGCCCTTGACACTTGGTATTAGTAATGTACGTAAAGAAGTCTAAAACTTGACATGGTTATCTACGTGCTACTTATAGACAAACTCCCTTCTTATGGGATTAGGAATTCATTACTTGCATGGATAAATTTTTTACCAAGTCATAGGCACCAAATTGTTAAAATTAACTCAACTCTGTCAAAGGCCAAACTGGTTTAAAGTGACGTTATAAAAGAAAGTGTTTTACGCCGACTGCTCTTTACAGCGCACACAAATGATATATGTCAATGCTTTAGCATGGAAAGACTCTTTCTATGCGCAGATGATCTTAATATAATGTCCT
Organism: Schistosoma japonicum; assembly: GCA_025215515.1. Lineage (NCBI taxonomy): Eukaryota > Metazoa > Platyhelminthes > Trematoda > Strigeidida > Schistosomatidae > Schistosoma > Schistosoma japonicum. Next base: position 70,277,571 of record CM046069.1, read on the forward strand.
CATTCCCTCCTTACACACATTCTGTGACATCACTAATGAACTCAACTAGGTCGCAATATAGTGCTCATAATGTAAGTTAGATCTTAATCCTTCTAAGTGTGGTTGAATATATTATGGAGATATGCATCTCAGTTTTGATCTCGCCATAAATGGTAGTAAGTTGTCTAGGCTTCGGTTAGTAGTTGACTTAGGACTCAGGTACTCTTACAATCCGTCTGTTACAGAACAGATCAATGTGCATACATCTAAGTCACATCGACTTCTTGATTGCATACTATGTAATTTTGATAGCAATGCTTCAGGTATTCTGTTATATAAGGTTTGTGTACGACTTTTTGTTAAATGCACCTTAATTAGCAGTAATGTTTCCACAAAAACATTGGCATGACTTTACTTAACTATTCGTATTCTTCAGGCCATTCGTATCCTGAACTTTAAAACTAGATGCATTATGTCAAGACTAGACAGCAAATCAAATCGAATCTAATCTTCTACAGGATACTAGAAACAAAAATACCAAATTCCGAATTTACTATTTATATGAAATATTTTGCAAATAAGAGTGTTCATACCAGCTATTGTTTTTTATTTCACTAGCAAAATAATAGGAAAACTGAACGTGTAAACCGCAAATATCTGTCTTAGTCATATGCCAATGTACTTTATTTTAATCCATTTATAATCAGAAGTAGTGTGTCATGTCTTTCAATGCCTGTTTAAATACTAAGTTTTGCTCATTAGTTCTAGAATACCAGTGATGTTGTTTTGTGTACTCTCTGCTTTTCTCTTCGCTTTAGATGTAGATGGTAATGTATATAACACCTCTGAGACATGGGTCATGATTCATTACATATAATAATATTAATAAATATAATCAGTGTCATAGTACTGTGAACGTTGATAGGGTTTTAAGTTGATATTTCGAAATTTATGCATTTATATGTCACGAATGTCCTGACAGTGACACTTATACAAGCCAATATTTGCATGCATGTAAACCCATATGATTGTGATCATGCCTGTAAACTGTTATGCTTTCATGTATAAAATAATACTTGATAATACGAGTTTTTTATTTATTTCACTTGTCAGATTAACCAGTTTAATTTCAACGAATAAATGAGAATATTGTACGATATATATTAAAATATATTATTGCTATTTTATTATAGATTACTTATCATCTGTTAAAAAGGCAATGTTTAAATCTAAAAATATATTTATATTAAAATTTCAAGAGCTTCTTGTTACATAACACTGTTGTCAGTTTTACAAGTTTGCATCATTTCAAAATCAAAAAATGCACAAATGCCGTCAGTTTAAGCAGTACAATTAGGAAGGGCAACGAACCAATATGGCAGCTACCATAGGCGAAGCATCAAGTAGAACAAAGTATACACAGTCCTGAAAAATAATAGAAATCCAGTATAAGCGTTCCAAAAAAATATATATCACACAAAAAGTAAATACCAGCTATCTTACAAAGAGTTTAAAGTTCAATAGAATGTGCAGTAAAACAAAATCAAAATATATTTTTAAAAGCAAAATAAGTAATTACAATAAAAAACTTTTATTTGGAGGGATCTTTGCGCACAGAACTACCAGAAAATATTTAATAATAAGTCTATTATCTAGGTTTTATCAAGTATAACTAAAACCTTAATTTTTCGTAACGCTTTAAAAGACCGCTAGTTTTTCTCCGCTTACAGACAACATTTAAACAACCTTAGTGGAAAAACAGTAGATAGCACCTATACTCCTTGTGAGACTGTATACTTTTAAGTGAATCGATTCACGAGTAAGCTGCATAATTGGTTAAGCTGATTCTGGATATCCTTAGGGATAGTGATTTAGTATCAGTAGGCTGGTTCATTCATATCTTAGGAAGTCTAAAGGAGAGACTTAATCTTATCCAACTAGTCCTGATATTTTATCGTCCCTGTTTATTTAGAAGAATAGAAATACATTTTCGATGCAAATGGTGGAATCATTTTTTGCAAAATTATGTCCAAAATGTTACTCTATGTAATCATCTGACTCCTGTATGACTCATAAACAACAAACTATTGTAATTCAGTCTGGTTGTAGACCTAAATAAGGAAGCATTGGGGAAACATTCGCTCTGCATCAGACTGAGGAAGATAAGCATATTTGGCATCTTCTGGCGACAGTTGTATGTCTTAACTTGAAAGCATCTTCAAATTGCTTAGAACGAAAGTTTTTGTGGTAGTACTTTTCATGAAATGATCTACACTGTTATAACATAAACTTTTGTAATTGCTTATTTGAGCACCATTGGTCAAGTGAGAATTAATGATAGACTGTCATGTAAGTTGTCAACTTCAGGTAGCGCCCGTTAGGGTTGCTAGTTAATTCTCAATCTGATTTTATTAACTTAAATTATGACATTAATCTATGTTTGATTAGTATTTACAAATGTACCAGCAAAGTGATAAAGAAAATCGCTAGCCTACTGAATCACTTTCTCTGTCTTGAAATAGTAGCAAAGATTACCGTTTCTCTGTATAACATGGTGTACTTTTAACTCACGTATTCGCACTTACAAAGACTTTCATAGGTAATGAGACACATCAAGCATATTTAATGAAAAAACGTATAAGCTAACATATAATTATATATATGTGATTAATATTCCTAGAAATGTGATTTATTACCAAGAAGTGCCAGAAACAGTCATTTTACCTGTAATATTCTTATTTCTGCTATTTTTTACTAATTATTGAGTAGGCGTTAACACGTACAAAAGCTCCCTTTTCCGCACAAAACTTGTTATTTCTGACTTGTTGTAGTAATATTTAGTGTGCTAAATGTTTTAACTATTATTGGGTCAGTGTTGTAACTGTAAATACAAAGTTGGAACACAATAGAATCAAATCTTTATTTGTTGTGTTCGTGTCTTTTTGAATTGTTTTTCGACGAGTTATAACTCATCCAGTATATTGGCCACTGGTTGCAAATATCTGTTCGCGTAAATAAGTCAGCAAATTAGAATGACGATGAATGCTTCCATTTATTGCGTAGGTGTAAGGACATACCATATATAATAATGCATGTAACAATATTTATTTCAGTTTAATTTTCAATTAGTGTTACAGGGTGAAATATCTGAAGATTTTGTAAGCTTATGCAAGGTATGTTACCAGACATGTTGTAAAACTAAAAATTAAATCAAAGTCACTTTAACTGGAATTTCGACATAATTGTCTTATTTCGGTTAAACTAGTAAGCAACTTGGCAGTCAAACAAGGCATTCAAAACAGGTTATTGTTGCGATAAAATCTGATACCTAATAAAGCATTGAATACATATTTTTAAATAACTCATTTTGATAAACATTTCTGTTTTAATCAGAAATAACAATAAGTGTTCTGAAGAGTGTAGTGTAGTACTCATTCTACATGATGTACGTTCTCTGTAGTATGCGACTAAACTCAACGTGAAAGTAGACTACTTCGGATTGTTAGATCAGACTGAATGTCTGTCTTATATATAGTCTTAATAAATATAGCTCAGACAAATTCATAGTTACCAACCTTCATTTTCACACACGCTTTATTATTTATGTGCATAAGTTAGTGTGACTTTCAGTGATTTACTTACATACAGGAATTATAAAATAGTTGCACTAGCCGTGACTATATCCCAGAATACTTAAGCAACAAAATTTTACATATTATACGTTTGCAAAACACGAGACCTGCATACCTGTAACAAAATAGTTCATCTACAAAAGTGAACAACATCAATAGTGAAAAGTATACCTGATAGAGCAAACAAAATATACGATGAATGCACTGATATCTATTAGATTTGACGACTATATAGTCATCATACCGATTTATATAACATGTATCCGTTAGTAAATAATACGAAGAAAATTTTTTGTCTTATTCAGGAGTAAGTATTGCTACATTAACATTTCATGACATCAACTGTGATTTAGGTGTTTTATCAAATGTTTACACGAGAAGTGGATTCTTCCATTTGAGGTTACTTCCTTTTTTTCAAAGTCAATTACTGTATTAAACTGTTATCAAATGCATTGTCTACGTTGTCATGAACAGCATTCTACTATCAAGTTGAAGTAGATTTTCTATCAAGTGTATATATGCCAACTTATTCATCCAATCACATGCTACAACCAATACAGGACATTTCTGATCGGCCAAAACATATAGATATAAAATCGAGTGATCAACTCTACAGAATTATTTAAACAAGATGAATGCTACTCTCATTTATTTTCTTTACTCATTGATAACAACAATAATAATAACAATCAGTGAGTCATTATCCCGACATCTTTATGTGGTAACAGCTAGCACTGAGTAGAATAAAATGAATCATACAGACACTACACATGAAAAATTTACAAAACTCTACTAGCAGCATTTCCACTAACAAAAAAGCAGCATGTCGGTTAAGAATGCTTTCAGTCATGAGCATTAACATTAGACTACTGATAGTGAGACACATGTTTATTTAATATTTTACATGTATGACACACTATAAAATCATTTATTCAAAAAATTACCTCAAGATAAGACGCATCGCTATAAATTTCTGTAACAAATATTCAGCTCTTAGACTACTGAAGGATTATCAAACCAATAAGCTGGGTCTAAACATTGCTTGAATACTGCTTACTTATATTTAGCAACCTCCGAATAAGTTATAAGCTGGAAATTAAATGAATACAGAAACATTTCACAAAATGAACAATAGGGAATGATATGTGGACTAAAATACGCTACATAGTGTAATAGTTCAGGTCAAGAACCACTTTGCAGAAGGCAAGCTGAGCTCAATCTGACATTTTGTTTATAATCTGTTCACCATTTAAAATACCTATCCCGAACTTATGTCAACATTTATCAAGGCATATGTTCGCAACCTCAGAAACCACACAGAAATAAACCAGACAAAAGTTTGTTAGATTAGAATACAAATTTATTTCTCCATGCACAGGTCCACTGCCATTTGGAACAGTTAAACGGCCAAAATTCGTGCGTCATATACCGTTATCTACTTTATACAAGCAGTTAACTAATTATTTAGTGACTTAAGGACACTGAATAGACTATCGATTTATTCAAACTCTAGTATAACACGTGACTTACCCAGTCCGCCCAATGTATGACATGCTCATGTAAACTCAAAACTACCCAGTAGTGTTTAGAATAATATGTATCCGGTATACTATTATCACCACAAATACCGTAAGTGATAATTATTTTTATAAATAAAGCTACAACAACTATTAAAGCATCAATAAACACTCGAAGACGGGAATAACACGTACTTCTTCTGCGAATTATTATTAATCTTAAACCCTATTCTCCTATTAATGTAGACAGTTTTATTCACAGTCAGGTACAATCATCATCAATCTTTCTTCAAATGCACGAACTCTGTATATCCTGATTATTTGCTATTTCCTCATCATGTATATTTACTGGTTCAATGCAAATATGAACTTGATGCACCTAGCAGAGCAATCTCTAAGATGATCAGCATTTTCGAGTTCACTTGGATTCGTTCGTTTCTCTTACATATTGAGCTATTTGGTTTCTATATTGTCTCTACTATTTACCACATTTCATATGTAATAATTACTCACCTGATCGCTATCCATCTGTTGCTTGCACTACTGTTATTACTTTATTAATTTAACAGCCATCTGCTTGATCTTATCATTACATATAACCTCCTACTTATACCGTATAACAACTTACTTTCCACAGGCACACTATTGCAATAACGTTCAGCCATCTAATTTCCACCTTGCGGATTTAGTAATCTGTGTGATAGTTAATGAGATACTGTTATGTCAGACCATTAAAGAAGAGTGAGAAACTTCCAGAACTGTGTTTAAGAGAATTGATTTATTTATTTTGGTCTTAAGGAGTGTAAACATAACATTTCTATTATTGTTACGTTCCTCTTACTCTATCCTCTCGTTAAGCATATTTGCTGTTATTATATTGTCTCTTATCATGGACTGCAGTTAATCAGTTGTATACAAGTTGTCCTTATTCACTACCACTATTCTCTTAGTTCTGTATAAATGTTAGTTTTCTAATCGGTTCACTGTGTGGTCTGATTTTGTGTATATATAAAGGCATGATTGTAATATGATTCGTGTTCTGGTTCTGCTTGTTGGCTCATCAATAGTGGTTTTCTCTATTCCGGCTTAGGGGGCAGACGTGTCTGTACAGTGATTAGTCATCATCAAAGGCATTGTATATTTTCAAATACATAACAATTGGCGACGGGCTTAGAGTGCATCTAACTTACGCAGTCATTGGTCGTAAGTTGTAAAACATAAAAGATACTTGCCTAGATAAGATAAGTTGAAACAGAGCTAGCAAGGCGGATTAGCAAGGATATCACTACAAATATCTTTAAACCGCTAAGTATGCAAATTTAACATCACAAAAGGAGGAAAGGTAAAGATCAAAGCCGGCAGACGTGATGGTGTAGGGGAAAAGTTGAGCCATCCATTATCTGTCTGACGGATCTTGTTATATGTTGACCTCTACGTACGGTGGTTCTGACAAGGGCAATCATACAGGTATAACACATCAATTGTTTTTATGTATGGCACACTGATTTGCACACATAACTTGGAGTCGGCTATACCTACTTATCAAGGTATCATCCGACAAGGTTAACCAGACTGCTAGATTGCTGTCTATCATGTTAATATCTAATAAATAACAACTAAGTTCATCCATATGTAAACGCTTACTACACTATATTCTCATCCATGAGTTTTGTCTTTTTCTTACAATTGATATTCTTAAATCTTCTACCATTTATAGAAACCCGTCAAGTGATTTCACTTTCCACACTTAACCATTCTATGTAATTTAGCAATGTGATCCATAACACTAGTTTACCTGTTAAAAGAAGGAAACAGCCTAGATAACAAAACTGACAAACATAAAATGTTATATCTAAACCAGTAATATAATATCATTAACATTTGCGCCTTTGATTTCCTGCTCGCTTTTCCTTCAGTTATATCATCTTAGTAAACATTGTCACAATGCATTGAATATAGTGTCAGACATCTGCATCAAGTAGGAATTTAGGAACAATTACTGTTATTGCAATCTGTATTACAAGTGTGTCAATCATTGATATCTTACGCTTGCTTCTATTTTCACTTATTATATGAATGTCCATATTGTATGTTTTCTCTTCTAAGTACTTCCACTTAATATATGTCATCATGATCATGTCTGTACGCTGGCATGAAATCCGTACAGTTTTATAATATATCTATACATCTATAAACTTTTTCAATCCAGTGATTTGTTTTATGTCAATGAATTAGAGGAATAAATCACAATTCATTATTCTAATTAAATAAACAGAAACCAAAGAGAATTGTGTACTTGTATAGGCTGCATCTGACAGATGAAACTGATAAGATTTTTCTAACTTAAAATTTTGTCAAATTCTGAAATAATATGAATCCATATGTATTACACGTATTTTATTGATTATACTAGAAGCTGGTTTTATCATTGTGATTAGAATGTGAACAATTTGAAAAGGATTTGTAAGTAATGGATGTGTTTTAATTGACAGCATAATGATAACACTACCATAAATGTTGCCGTAATCCACTGTCAACAGACCATTCCAGCTTATGCCTCCTCTAGTTTTCATTGTGTGCAGTTGGATATCGATGATAGTGCAATTCTCTGTAACGTCATTTTGTCATGAGATCGTCTAGTGTTTGACCTCTTATTCAAGCTGAATTTGAATTTGTTGAAGTTACTTGTTGTCGTTTACATCAACCTTATTTAATGATCTCATCTAGTGTATGTATTCCATTGATATACACTGACAAGTTGTATTGTGTTATTGTATGCGCGAATCCTGTTCTGTTTAAAATGGATATTGTTTAATAAGATTAAGGTACTATGTTGTTAAATTAAACAGTTCTCACCTGCACATATAAGTTATAATATGATTTGAAGATAACGTTTATCAATGATAATTTTTCCAAAGAATATTTAACTGGTAAACCACTCAACCAGCATATAACGTTTGGTATTCTTGATTTTAGGTTGCCTGCAATGCATTCTGTGGAATAATACGCTGCCCTAATAGCTAGCGATTGACTTGACTGCTTGATGATCATTGGACAGTCAATCAAGTTGACAGTATTGCATAATTGGATAGAGTATAAAAGTCATCCATAAGTGGTGGTTGCCTGATTGACCCCCAATGATTGTTTACATGAGGTGATTACTCAAGTTGGTGAATGCAAGTATGTACGATTCTATGCTTCCATAACGTGGATAAGAAAACTAACACATTCTAACGTAGTCAGACATGATATCGGTGCATATTTGAATGTCATACTCAATCACATTAACATTATCACTCCGAAATCATTTTGTTGTAACTATATGTAGATTACTAGACCACAGTTTCTTATGTATGATCAGTTGTAAATTACAGGATGATAATATTCATTAGCAGTTTCAATAATAACTAAATTAAATTCACGGTCTCCTGTTTTAAAGACATAGATATATTATTTGCAGTTTGTTGAACAGTTAGATAATTGGTGAATGGTCAATTTATATTTATTTTGCATGAAATTAAAAGACATTTTGCAGTTAAAAACAACAACATTAATTTAGGCTAAACAACACTTGATGTCATGTGTTTATTGTGGTGGTTCAATGGCATTTCTCTACATAACAAATATAATCCAACCGTTGAACTATGCATTTCTGTATTGTGTTTGTATTTTTGTTCTCATGAGTGTTTCGTAAAAAAGCTATTAATTGTCACACTTGTCTGTTTGGATCGACGCTAATACCTTTGCTAGCTTACATTTACTACAATTAATAACTTATGGGTCGTCTCTCTAAAAAAAGAGCTCGTCAAAGCCCTCAGTGCTCAGTTAATGACAACTCTATAGCAGAACAAACTTCTTATCTAGTGACTCCGGGTTTGACAGACCCAGTAATGCTCGATTTCACACCAGTGATTCAACTGCCGAAAATATTTGATAGGGATCACACTTCTATGCCACAAAACAGTAGCATCGAGAAGGTTAATTGTGAGTTGCAGCATCTAACTCAGCAGCTAGCAGAAATGCGTTCCCAAATGGAGTCATTCTCAATCATGGTGAGTGACGTCAAACAAGAACTTAACGCACTGTCGCCCCTTAAATTGCTACTGACAAAGGATACAGGTTCACCTGTACTGGAAGACGTTACGAAAATAGAAACCGTAATCGACTTCATTGCTACAGAAGTAACTAAGCGTATGATATCCCGTCAGAACGTAATTGTCTACAATATACCGGATAAGGCACCACTAAGGACCGTTAGGTATTCTTTACTAAAGGCAGCTAATCTTTTAGACTGTTCTTGTCAATGCCTCCGTCTTACTAAGAAACATCAGAAGTATTCATGCCCTATTCTCTTCCGATTTGATTCTCAATCGGCAGCACTTCAGTTAAAACAAGCTGAACAATTAATAAGTTCATCTACTAAGTATAAGAAGGTCCGTATAGTGGAGGATAAGACAGCAATCCAAAGACATAGGAGACTAGAAGATTCACACTTAGGTAAAGTAGAGCAGGATACTAATGTAAAGTGCCTAAATACACCACCTGGTACTGCTACAGAATCCTATGATGGTACTATTAATCAACAAGCGGGCGTTATGCTACGAGACACACCAATAACAGGACAAGCCTCTGACAACTTCCCAAGTGATGTAGACTTAGACCACACAACCTCCAATGCCAAGCCTTCTAGTTCTTCATTGGGTGAAAAGATGCGAACTCCCAAAGCTCAGGTAAAAGCCATCGTTAGCCCATTAAACAACTTAGGTATAATGAAAAGGGAGACAAAAAGACCGTCGGAACTAAAAGTAAGCTCCAAACAAGGTTTTGTGACCTCATCTACACAACGAGGGCAGAATACCACTGTGCCTGCCACATCATTATATAGCAAGGCTGGTTACAAGACCTCATTTTCTAAAGGTAATCGACTCGATAGTAATCAAGGTCGTAAGCACTCGCAGGCGGTACGTAACCAGTCAAAACATAGCTCATTTAATTACCAGCGTAAGCCAAGTGGTGAACAAGTACACAACACATTTTACCACTCTGACGCAAATAACTTTGCAAGAAATTTTAGGTCGCCGAATACACAGCAGTATGCTCTAAGCCCTGGTAATCCTACACCATACACGACTTACTCAGATCGTATAAGTGGTTTAACTTTCCCTCCTCACTTTCATAATTATACTCCTGACGGGCTACTAGGATATCCTCCGTCTTTTGCTTATAGCCAACGTGCTGCCATGTCACCTAACTTAAGCTACTCAGGACATCCTATCTCTGACAACTTTAATAATTTTTTAGGGATCAGGCAGTCACTAGTCCCGTTAGCAATACAGCTTGCTCAGACATTAGCTCAAGCAGTCAGACTGCCGTATTAAACCACCATTTAGTTACGTTAAACACGAACGATTCAGACAAAGATCTTATTCGATTCTTCACTCTTCATTTCTAAACTTTTTAGTAATTAACGCCCGCTCACTTCTTAATAAAATATCAACTCTAAAAACTATAGCCTTATTAACTAAACCTTCATTAATATTTGTCACAGAAACATGGTGTTCCTCCTCAGTAACTGACTCAGACTTAGCCATTCAGGACTATATGTTATATCGCGGCAATAGAGAATATAGACGGGGTGGCGGCTGTCTAATATACGTAAGTGTTTGTTTTTCGTCTAGAAGAATCAATGACGAAATACTAGATAAGGTACCAGAGTCGGTCTGGATATCAGTTAATACTCAGGACTACAGTTTACTTTTCGGATGCATATATAGAACCCCCAACACATCGACTACTGTAGATGACACCATTAATAATGCTTTTGTACATACCTCTGCCCTAAATTATAATGCGAAAGTCATCGCAGGGGACTTTAATCTTCCTAGGATAGACTGGAATGTTGGTACAGGACTGTCATATGATGAAGAAAATCTTCTTAGTACATTAGAAATGCACTGTTGGACACAATGTGTACACAGTCCCACGAGATATAATAACATTCTTGACTTAGTTTTCTGTCATGATGTCACTCCTCTGTCACTTGAAGTTAGTAAAGAGCTCGAAACTAGTGACCACAAAATGATTCTATGTGCTCTTCCTTTTAATATTAATCTTAGTCACCCCAATAATCGTAAATTACGTAAAACTAGACTATATCGAGACTATAAAAATGTGGATTGGAATCTTCTACACGCCCTTCTAAGTTGCTCTGACTGGGACAATTTTTTCTTAACTAATAATCTTACAGAAGCACTAGATATATTTTATCAAATTAATGACTCGTGTTTAGATTCGATTGCACCTATTAGGATAAGCAATATAATTAAGTCAAATGATTTGTACATACCACTTCATTACCGTAAAAAGCTTAGACGCTTACAGAAGTGTTATTTTAAGTCAAATGACTTTTCTGCAGTCGTAGAAATTACCATGACCTATAATCAAATAAAAGAAGTCCACAGGTTAAATGCGATTAAAGAAGAGGTGTCAGCAATGGACAGTGGCTCCAAGATACAAAACTTGGTGCGACTGTTCAATAAACGCCTCAAACCTTCTTGGAATAGTGATATTCCCTGCATTTTACGAGATGGAATACTGATTAATGACCATAATATTATAGTGAACCTGTTCAGCGATTTCTTTGCTAACAGAGGTAAGCCGCTGGATGATATTGAGGTAGAAATGATCAATTCGGCTACTAACTATTTAGAGTCCGTTACTTTCACTTATGATAATATTTGTAAATCCATCAAATCACTTAGAGCGTCAAGTAGTTGTGGAGTGGATGGGTTGGCATCTATTTATTTCAAACTCGGGGGACCTAATATGCCATTAATCCTATTAAGACTGTTCGACCTATCATTGACAGCAGGTACATACCCTAGCAGATGGAAAACCTCTAACATCTGCCCTCGCTTCAAATCAGGTGACAGAACCAACTTGCATAACTATATGCCAATAAATATCACCCTAGTCATCTCTAGAATAATGAATGACAAAATATCTGATCATTTACTCTATGAGAAACTTATCTCTAATTTCCAACATGGTTTCCTCAAAACTAGGTCTTGTATGACTTGTCACTTTGAATTCTTTAATTTAATTTTTACTGAACGAAGCCTTGGGCACTTGGTGTTAGTATTGTACTTAGACATATCTAAAGCTTTTGACATGGTTAACCACAGGCTTCTTATGGGCAAACTTTCCTCTTATGGGATTAAAAATCCATTACTTGCATGGTTGAACTCTTTCCTCAGTCATAGGCACCAAATTGTCAAAATTAACTCCACTCTGTCCAAGGCAGAGCCAGTTGCAAGTGGCGTTATACAAGGAAGTGTCTTAGGCCCACTGCTCTTTATAGCTTTGTAAATAATATATGCAAATGCTTCAGCATGGAAAAACCCTTTCTATACGCAGATGATCTAAAAATAGTATACTCATTCCCTCTCCATGAATTCGCACGAACATTCTGTAGCGTCACTGCTGAACTCAACAAGGTCGCAGTATGGTGCTCAAAATGGAAGTTAGACCTCAATGCTTCTAAGTGTGGTTGGATATGTTTTGGAGATAAGCGCCTCAATTTCGATCTCTTCATAAACGGTAGTAAGTTGTCTAGGCTACAGTCAGTAGTTGACTTAGGACTAAGATACTCTTATGATCTATCTTTTACAGAACAGGTCAATATGCAGACATCTAAGTCACATCGACTACTGGGTTGCATAATACGTAACTTTCATAGCAATGACTCTCGTATCCTACTATATAAGGTTTGTGTCAGACCCTTACTTGAATACTGCACTTTTATTCTCAGTAATGTTTCCATTAAGAATAAACTCAAACTTGAGTCGGTACAACGTCGCTTTACTCTTCGTATTTTTAGGACTGATTGTACTCTGGACTATAAAACTAGGTGCATTAAATTAGGACTAGAAACGTAATGGAGGCGCCGACTCAAGTTAAACTTAATCTTCTTTTATAAGATATTGAACAATTTGGCGTTTTCATCATCTAGCACAATTAAGTTCGAGGAACCTTCTTGCTATAACCTACGCAATTCAGCTTCGAAAGTAAAAATTTCACATTCCAAATCTACTCTTTATATGAATTATTTTACAAATAAATTCTCGAGAATCTAGAACAATTTGACTCAAGCCATTCGAGAAACAGATTCACTTCCTTTATTTGTGCAACTGGTTGGTCATCTCATCGATTCTGATAGCTCATTAAAAATGTTCACCCCAACTATTGTTTCTTACTCCACCAGCGAAATAATAGGAACTCTTAATGTGTGAGCACCAGTTACCTGTCATAGTCATAGGCTAGTGTTCTTCATCTTTAATCCAAGTATAAACTCAAGTATTAATAATAATTCTGCCCGTTCGTTCAGTTAACGTAAGTGGCATGTCATGTCCTTGAATGCCTGTATACACATTGATTGTCTCAGAATACCAGTGCTTTTGTTTTGTGTATTCTCTGTATTCGTCTTTCCTATATTTGTAGATTAATATGTATATGGCTATTATGGAACCTACTGGCACAAAACTATTGACTTCTCTTCTACGCCCAAGTTCCAAGTACTCTTGATCTTATCCTGCATCTGAACACGCTCAATACTCCACTCTGCAAACTCTTAACCATTTTTTGGAATTGTAACGCAGTGGTCAAGGAGCGCGCAGTTCTTATTCATATTAGCACCAGGATACAATATAAATATTTGATGTCCTAATAGTTAAAACTTTGTGGCAGTTGATTTGATTCTCAATTCAAATCTGTATATGTTATGAATGTCCTGACACTGACAATTTGCAATAATATTTGTATGTATGTAAACTTATCATTGTGACCATGCCTGTAAACTGGCATGCTCTCATGTGCAAAATGAGAATAAAACTATTATTATTATTATTATTATTGTGTGCAGTTGGATATCGATGATAGTGCGATTCTCTGTAACGCCATTTTGTCATGAGATCGTCTAGTGTTTGACCTCTTATTCAAACTGAATTTGAATTTGTTGAAGTTACTTGTTGTCGTTCACATCAACCTTATTTAATGATCTCATCTAGTGTATGTATTCCATTGATATACACTGACAAGTTGTATCGTGTTATTGTATGCGCGATTCGTGTTCTGTTTAAAATGGATATTGTTTAATAAGATCAAGGTACTATGTTGTTAAATTAAACAGTTCTCACCTGCACATATAAGTTATAATATGATTTGAAGATAACGTTTATCAATGATAATTTTTCCAAAGAATATTTAACTGGTAAACCACTCAACCAGCATATAACGTTTGGTATTCTTGATTTTAGGTTGCCTGCAATGCATTCTGTGGAATAATACGCTGCCCTAATAGCTAGCGATTGACTTGACTGCTTGATGATCATTGGACAGTCAATCAAGTTGACAGTATTGCATAATTGGATAGAGTATAAAAGTCATCCATAAGTGGTGGTTGCCTGATTGACCCCCAATGATTGTTTACATGAGGTGATTACTCAAGTTGGTGAATGCAAGTATGTACGATTCTATGCTTCCATAACGTGGATAAGAAAACTAACACATTCTAACGTAGTCAGACATGATATCGGTGCATATTTGAATGTCATACTCAATCACATTAACATTATCACTCCGAAATCATTTTGTTGTAACTAAATGTAGATTACTAGACCACAGTTTCTTATGTATGATCAGTTGTAAATTACAGGATGATAATATTCATTAGCAGTTTCAATAATTACTATATTAAATTCACAATCTCCTGTTTTAAAGACATAGATATATTATTTGCAGTTTGTTGAACAGTTAGATAATTGGTGAATGGTCAATTTATATTTATTTTGCATGAAATTAAAAGACATTTTGCAGTTAGAAACAACAACATTAATTTAGGCTAAGCAATACTTGATGTCATGTGTTTATTGTGGTGGTTCAATGACATTTTGTCTACATAACAAACATAAACTAACTCTTGAACCATGCATTTCTGTATTGTGTTTGTGTTCTTGTTCTCATGAGCACTACGTTCTGTTAATTATACAAACCTCTCTACCTGCGATCACTTATGTGTTTGTTTGTCAATCATTCTATTTTCCAAAACATCAACTATTGTCACTACGATTAACCTCGTAAATGCTCTCTACTCGAGCACGACTAGTCGAATCACAGCTAGTAGCAAACTGTCGCAAGTCCCAAATAAGGTGCTTTAGTATTGCCCTTATCTTCCATTTTGTTGAAGTTTGTCAAAAATGTATTCTTTGAAGTTTTATTTTTCGAATTTAGCAGGCAGGTAGTGTATTTTAATGCGACGTATATAAACATTAGTAATTTATTTTTAACTAAAGTAACTATGTCAACTGCGATACGGTAATAGACAACAACACAATCAAATTTAGTTTATACAATTAAAATACAAAGTAAAACTCCACCAGTCATATTGAATTTTCAAGTGTTCATATGCAAAAATTTGTTTAACATGACACGTTTCGTTAATTTTTCAAAAGTCTATTCATTTCTGAATTTCATCCTATAACGTGGATGCAAAAATGGAATTTGTAGTGAAAACTAGGTTTCACTAGTGACGAATAAAAACTCACAGACTAAGAAAATCTACTAAATATTCAGTGCAACAGTAAGTTGAAATCTACTGAGTCGTCAAAACATACAAAGATCATCTAATTAGGCTTAATTATTGAAGATCTATTGATTTATTTATGCAAACTTTGAGGTTCAACACACTGTTTCGAATGATAGGTCGATCAATCAATGATTACCAAAACTTCGAAGACTAAAGTAAATATTCCAATAAATGGAGATGTTAGCTAATTTAATAAAAACTAACATGTATTTATTGTTTAGGTTGTCCCGTTTACTTTATCGACAACATGATAAACTTTTAATGATCAGCTGAATTAAATAGAATGACTCACATGTGGACGAATGATTATTAGCTACTAAACGAATAGTCATGGTAAATAGGATTTCCACATAGTTAATTTGTTTAATTTGCGATAACAGTATAGCTTATCACTTTCTGTACGACACTCATTTAAATAGGTTCATTGGAACTGTAAATGAATAAGTTGAGAATCGACAATTACTATTTCTCGACAGGATTGTAATCAATGAACGCAAAGTACCAGAAACTATAATTAGAAACAAAAGAAGATATATAGCTCTCATATACTTGAATATTTGGATTTTCAATTATGCACACAGAGTTTAGGCCTAAAATTCTAAAATTCTCGCAGTGTGATCGTCGTTTGATTACGTGATTCTTATGACAAACTCGTTTGACGAAGTAAATTAGACCAGCAGAGCAATATGGTAGAATAACATGACGAAAATATGCAAGGTAATTTTGTTGTAAACTTTTAACACACTAAGATTCTTACTTTTATATGTATATTGGGTAATGTTTAGAAATGCGTTGAACATATTCCATGAATAACAGATTAGTAGTAATAAGAAATTCGAGTTATCACAGAATATAACGTTGTTAAAACTTACAGAAAAATCTTAAATTTCAATCTGTGAAAATTTAGTTGGGATAATATTGCAATTTAAAATAGAATTATTGACGTATTAGTTTGTAGTAATAAATCATTATATTAATGTATCACAATGTTCAATAAGGTTGACCATTCAGAGATGCGACACTGTTTAGCGTGTCTTCAAACATTCTACATTATACTCCATGGCTTCTTCCAAATACTGCATTATACTATTCTCTACAGAAATATGAATTTTAAAGACTGCTGATTACATTACAGATCACTATATTTCACACTTATTAAACTACACAAATACAGCATAATTACACGTACACGAGAAAGAGTAAAGTCTTGGCATCACCACTGACTATATTTAATTAAGTGACTCACTAGCAGAATCTAAAAGTAGTGCTATGTAAGCCCAACGTGAAGAGAAGAATAATAAAATGATGAAATAAAAAAATGCATTTGCTAGAATCTAAATATGGCAGCGTGTCTTCTATGAACAGTTTGTGTCTTTGTTCTGACATGATAAAAGTCTCTTCATTTCCCTCACAATTACACGAATTTCGAACGAATGGAGGAATACCGTATTATTGTGTACTACTATAATTACGCAAAGCGCAGTCAAACAGTTCTATAAATATTCAATACTCTTTACATTTAACTTATATCATAAAAGACACCGATTTCTTTTTAAAATTGTTATGATGCGTAAAATTGTTGGTGGGTGAACGAATGACAGTTAAGTATGCCTAGCTGCTAATTGCGCGTCTGCCCAATGCCCACTGAGTCCCAAGCCAGAACTTAAAGAACACGAGCCGATAAACCAACCAAAGAGAATCCAATTATACCTCATGCATTACTTTGTGCATACATGAAACCAGAACACTTAGCAAACCAATTAGAAATTTAACAATAATACAGAACTAAGAATATAGTGACAGTAAATAGGGTAACTTGTACACAAATAATTAACTGTAATCCATAATAAGAGATAATATAATAACAGCAAATATACTAATCAACTTGATCGGGTAAGAGGGACGTAAGATTTATAGAAATGTAATGTTTACATCACCCACAGACAAAATAATTTAAACAGTGTTCTGAAACACATTTCGCAGAGTTTGTCACTCTTCTTTAGTGGTCCGGTATAACATTAGTGAATTTCAGTTTTTTTCTACTTAAAGTTATTGTTTGGAAATCGACGACATTGAGTTAGCGTATTCCTACGGTGATTGTATTATGTTGTTAGTCATGTAATTAGGCAACTTTGCGGAATTTCAACAGTATGAGAGAACAGTGTTGATGAACGTTTTCAATTTACGTTTGCATTGTCTAAGATCATTTTTTGTCAATTTATATCCAAAAAGATTGTTTCAACCGTTTAATGCATATGATTCATATGTTTCTACTGACAGGTTAGTCATTAACTGTCGAATTTTTTTCCAACCGCGTATCATTGAACACACATTTCAACACGACTAAATAACCATACAAGTAAGTACAGGTGAAAGGCACAAAATAGTTACTAATAATTGCAATTAGTCGCATCAAATTTCCAAGTTAGTAAGTTAAAATTTACAATCTGCTACTGGCTAATGAACTAGAAAACGATAAATAGACGTAATTGTTTAAAATGAGGTGATAATTTTATATAAGAATGCATCGCGTCGAATATGTAATAAAATCTACGTTAACAAAATACCCCACAATATATATCACACTTCATTTCAGCTACTTGTTATAAAACTGTAATGCAAATTCTCCTGCACATATTGTGTCTCACATGCATTACATTACAGATCATTATATTCCACACTTATTCAACTATACAAACACAGTATAATTACATATATATGAGAAAAAGCAAAGTGTTCACATCACCACTAAATAATTTAAATTAGGTGACTCACTAGCAAAACTTAAAAGTGTTGCTATGTGAGCCCGACACAAAATAAAGATAAATAAAATGATGAAATAAACGAAATGCATTTGCTAGAATCTAAGTAGAGCCGTATGTTTTTATGAACAGTTTATGTCTTTGTTTTGACATAATAAAAGTCTCTTCATCACACTTACAAATACACAAATAATTGAGGCGTACTCTACTAATATTCATATTGCCACAACACTAAATTTAGAAATTAACGAAACATGTGGATTTGTCATATTCGATAAGTCACTGCTTTCAAACATAATAACCACTGACGTGAATGGCTGAATATGAAATCATTTTAGGACTCTGAACATTTGTATTAGATATGTGTAATGAACTGATCGGATATAGTGGAGTTGATAAATATATTATTACGTGAAATTTGTCACTTACTGTAGGTCTCAAACGATTGCACACGAGATAATGAATCTATAATATTTCAACAGAAGTTGCAATTTGTTTATATTGCCAATGACCAGCAGTATTTCAGAAAATATCGCGTGTCTGTTTATTGAATAAGAACTCCGCAATCACTTTTGTGATGTCTTAAGTTGCGAATTGATGCTGCTGTTTGTCAAGATAAAGTACTTGACTGAAAATGTTCTAAGTTGTCAAAATAAATTGTGATACGTTGTGATCCTTTTGTCGTATGCATGTCATCCATCAATTAGATCAGTAAGTCCAGATATCACATTACTACTGTCTGTAGAGTATCATGCAATCATGTGTCCGATTCGTGTGACTATGTATGCAACATCAACTGTGGAAATGATAATAGACTATAATTGGCCTCCTTTACATTGAACTAATTCAATGTTTTATTCAAGTTAGTTAAGGACTGTTTGATTTTGTGATGTAACACCCACTCATTACAGGAAAATGCTCATTTACAATGTTTGACACAAAATTAACAAAAATATTTGTTGATGTTCTAACTATTCAGACTTACTCGTTTTATTGACGACAGGGTTGTCAAACACATCTGAAATGTAAACAGATTAGCGATTGTGAGTAATGTTTTGCAGGTGAAAAATTCAAGATAGGGGTGATTCAATTCTTACAGTTATTTCAACTTGATAAGTAAACTGATGGCAATTTCGCAGCTCTAGTGTTGACATTTAACTAGTAAATACTAATCATGATGTGTGTAAGTGTGGCATTTCGCACTTAAGACAATGACTATATTTTCACAACATATTGTGAATTGCCAAAAATACAAATATCAGTCATTCCGTACTACTTCATTTGTCATACAGTTAAATATTCATCAAAACACTTGACGTAAATAAACTCTGTCTAGAGGTATGATTGTAGTAATGGCATTCTGAAGAGTAGGTTTCTCAGATTTAACATAAATATCAATGGGCTCGGGGGACCTAATATGCCATTTATCCTATTAAAACTGTTCGAGCTTTCTTTGACAGCAGGTACATACCCTAGCATATGGAAAACCTCTTACATCTGCCCTCGCTTCAAATCAGGTGACAGAACCAACTTGCATAACTATATGCCAATAAATATCACCCTAGTCATCTCTAGAATAATGAATGACAAAATATCTGATCATTTACTCTATGAGAAACTTATCTCTAATTTCCAACATGGTTTCCTCAAAACTAGGTCTTGTATGACTTGTCACTTTGAATTCTTTAATTTAATTTTTACTGAACGAAGCCTTGGGCACTTGGTGTTAGTATTGTACTTAGACATATCTAAAGCTTTTGACATGGTTAACCACAGGCTTCTTATGGGCAAACTTTCCTCTTATGGGATTAAAAATCCATTACTTGCATGGTTGAACTCTTTCCTCAGTCATAGGCACCAAATTGTCAAAATTAACTCCACTCT
This sequence comes from Schistosoma japonicum, assembly GCA_025215515.1. NCBI lineage: Eukaryota > Metazoa > Platyhelminthes > Trematoda > Strigeidida > Schistosomatidae > Schistosoma > Schistosoma japonicum. The sequence continues at coordinate 70,297,987 of CM046069.1, forward strand.
GTCCAAGGCAGAGCCAGTTGCAAGTGGCGTTATACAAGGAAGTGTCTTAGGCCCACTGCTCTTTATAGCTTTGTAAATAATATATGCAAATGCTTCAGCATGGAAAAACCCTTTCTATACGCAGATGATCTAAAAATAGTATACTCATTCCCTCTCCATGAATTCGCACGAACATTCTGTAGCGTCACTGCTGAACTCAACAAGGTCGCAGTATGGTGCTCAAAATGGAAGTTAGACCTCAATGCTTCTAAGTGTGGTTGGATATGTTTTGGAGATAAGCGCCTCAATTTCGATCTCTTCATAAACGGTAGTAAGTTGTCTAGGCTACAGTCAGTAGTTGACTTAGGACTAAGATACTCTTATGATCTATCTTTTACAGAACAGGTCAATATGCAGACATCTAAGTCACATCGACTACTGGGTTGCATAATACGTAACTTTCATAGCAATGACTCTCGTATCCTACTATATAAGGTTTGTGTCAGACCCTTACTTGAATACTGCACTTTTATTCTCAGTAATGTTTCCATTAAGAATAAACTCAAACTTGAGTCGGTACAACGTCGCTTTACTCTTCGTATTTTTAGGACTGATTGTACTCTGGACTATAAAACTAGGTGCATTAAATTAGGACTAGAAACGTAATGGAGGCGCCGACTCAAGTTAAACTTAATCTTCTTTTATAAGATATTGAACAATTTGGCGTTTTCATCATCTAGCACAATTAAGTTCGAGGAACCTTCTTGCTATAACCTACGCAATTCAGCTTCGAAAGTAAAAATTTCACATTCCAAATCTACTCTTTATATGAATTATTTTACAAATAAATTCTCGAGAATCTAGAACAATTTGACTCAAGCCATTCGAGAAACAGATTCACTTCCTTTATTTGTGCAACTGGTTGGTCATCTCATCGATTCTGATAGCTCATTAAAAATGTTCACCCCAACTATTGTTTCTTACTCCACCAGCGAAATAATAGGAACTCTTAATGTGTAAGCACCAGTTATCTGCCATATCCATAGGCTAGTGTTCTTCATCTTTAATCCAAATATAAACGCAAGTATGTATATTAATTCTGCCCATCTGTTAAGTTAACGTAAGTGGCATGTCATGTCCTTGAATGCCTGTATACACATTGATTGTCTCAGAATACCAGTGCTTTTGTTTTGTGTATTCTCTGTATTCGTCTTTCCTATATTTGTAGATTATTATGTATATGGCTATTATGAAACCTACTGGCACAAAACTATTGACTTCTCTTCTACGCCCAAGTTCCAAGTAATCTTGATCTTATCCTGCATCTGAACACGCTCAATACTCCACTCTACAAACTCTTAACTGTTTTTTGGAATTGTAACGCAGTGGTCAAGGAGCGCGCAGTTCTTATTCATATTAGCACCAGGATACAATATAAATATTTGATGTCCTAATAGTTAAAACTTTGTGGCAGTTAATTTGATTCTCAATTCAAATCTGTATATGTTATGAATGTCCTGACACTGACAATTTGCAATAATATTTGTATGTATGTAAACTTATCGTTGTGAATATGCCTGTAAACTGGCATGCTCTCATGTACAAAGTGAGAATAAAACTATTATTATTATTATTGTTATTATTATTATATGTATTACAACAGTAATAGTAGGATGACTTGTTAATGTCGTATCTATTAAAGTGTATGCTGCTGCCGTCTTAGCTCAGTGGTATTGGCAAATGCGAATGAATTCTCCATATGTAGAGTTCACATGATTCATTTTATGTAACTTTATAATTCAAACCTAGTGCTTATTTCCATGAGATTATTCAAACTCACTGATAGATAAGATTCTTGTTACTACAAATGATAGAAAAGTCGAAATCGAGTCGGATGCATCTTGTCTGTATAATTTTATCGGGTTATTTACTTGATCGTATGCCGTTTCAATTATGTGATCTGGTCACTCAGAAATGTCGTGTGTTCAGGGAGGTTCATATTGATTGACAGAATACGGCAGTGCGTCTACTTTGTGAATGATTCGGGCAGAATATCGGCATCGCTTAAAGTTGTATGAATATGGTGATTGGTGACGGCGAAAGTACATTCGCATGATTTGTTGTATTGTAATTACTGAGATGTGATTCGTTTGAAATCGATTCAATCATGTTCAATGTGATTGGATGATGAGGGCATGCGTTTGTTATGCTTATTAAACAAAGCATTGAATAACAGCCTGTTGAATGATAAAATTCACAAATTCAAGGAACTAGGAGATTATATCTATGAAAACTAATTGCTAGATTTAAAGGTAAGTTGGAGGTGTGAGATCCGTTGAATAACTAAAGGGAAAGTCAACTGAAATGGAGAAAGTAACAATCACCTAATATGCTTATGACAAATATGACTGACTAAATTGTAATGTTTCACTTTTGACAGTTTAATCAATTCATACAATAAGCCAAAATAGTTGATTTATAACGATTGTAATATGACTTGCTTGACATGTGTCAACTTTACTACAATTATAATTTGACACTTGACAGCTAGAGAAATTCAGTTGCATTGCCCTACAGCCAACTAAAGTGAAAATTGCTAGCTGAATTTGCTTTGCTTTTTACTTATAATGAAACAAAATTTTACGACTGGAAGTTGAACAAAAACAGCAACAGTTATTACGAATAAATTTAAGTGCAAAATTACAATCACGAACAATGTTAATTTAGCCATTAAGAAAAAGTTAGGATTCGGATAATGGTTAACATATGTAAATTGAAGGAACAGGGCACTTTGACACTGCCTAGTATAAGCCTACGTGATATAATTTAGGCAGCCGATTTGCCCCAAATCTATTTAATCATTTGATTATCTGTTATATAGAACTCATCTAGGTCAACCATTTAATGTGTCATGCTAACAAATATAGTATGCTTTCCACAATATTTGATATGTGATACTTTGTCAATTGGCTAGTGTATATTGACGTATAGGATTAAGATTGATTTACGTACCATTATTCATATTGTCGAAATTAGTGCGATCTTCCACAGTTAGGTTTTTTCACTAAACTACATCATTCATTAATTTCAATGAGCCCTGTAATCATCGTTGATACAGTAGTATGTGACTACCTACAGAAAACGATATTGTGTTAGCAGGGTACGTTATGTGAACTATGAATACACTTGCTTTGAAGAGAACTAGTATATTCTTAGTGTAAGCTGATATGTAATCCTCGTCGACCTAGGGGCTTCTAAATAACTTCCATCAATCGCTGATTAATCACGACAGTCTTAATATTTCTGTTCCATCCTAAAATTTTGTTTCATCAATTTCGGCTTTGTTCTCACTTACCAGATATAGAGTCTTCTTGTTTTTGAGCTTCTAATACTATCCATATAAGCCAAAACCATCTTTCTACATTTTATTTCTTACATTGACAAAATTAAATATGTTTTAATGCATGCTAATGCTTACTAATCAACTCACCTGATATTAGCTATGTACCATCTGTCAAGAAAGTTAGCGCATTGACATTGTTGACCATCGTACAGTTGAATTGTCGTCCGTTGTTGCACATCCATAATTCCTATGTTGTAATGGTCGTTACGTTTGTGAAGCGAGTTTAGCTATTCGACTTGTCGACAAGCATTTCGAACGTAAGTAACTTTTATTTAACTTTCAATCCATAAACTTTTGAATAAATTGATTCGAATAGGAAAGTACCAATTCAGACAACCAAAGCTTTGATTGAGTATTCTCACTGCGTTAATTCTCTTGTGTTCACTGTGGAAGTTCCAATAGTACAAATACTGACTACAAAAATACTTCATTGAAACTTCTGGTGTTTAATATTTACTACGAAATCTCAAAGTAGATACTTTGAAAATTATTAAACTGAAAATAATGTTCTTGTAGGCTAAGAAAACAAAAGAAGATTGTTGAATGATTTTAATAACAATGGAATATTGAGACAGAATCATGTTATCAATTTCATTTACATTTTGGCCTTCTCACCTGACTGTCTAATGAGCGAAATGTGTTAACAATGATAAAAACAATACAAGACAGTGAGGTGAAGAGGATAACAGACTGGTAAAATGATAACATATTCCTGTCTAGAGTTTTCACTGTGCATTCACAATAGATTCTGTTTTTCTTTACTTAACTATCATCGTAACGTATTTTTTGATCATGTAGTCTTATCGAATAAGCATTCGAGGTGACAACTCATTTGAGTTGTCGTCGTACATAATTTCCTATGACTGACAGACTTATGAATGAATGTAATAGCTAAATTACACGCAGAGTAATTTGATGTGTTTTGTGTAAACTTACAGGTTTTACTTTTACCCTGATGCATAATTCTTAGCACAGTTTTGTTAATTAAGATCACCTACTAGTAAATGTTTTTAACTATGTTGTTTTCTGCCTTCTCACTGAAATATAGGTGTTTTATAACCTAGCGTGTGTGTAATCACCAAATGATTTAAAAATTTTTAAGTGAAAAGAAATAATTGATCATCCATTGCAATTTCGTGAATACAATGAAACATATGATGTAGGAGTTAATCAGTAGAGAAATCTCAGAATGTTTGACACTGATGTTAAGTGAATTTCTAAACATATCATGTCAGGCTAGATGTGAATTCTGTAACTGTCAGTAATTCCGATGTATGCCAATGTAATGACGACAAAAAATGCTGTGGCTGATGTGTACCACCAATTATTGGAAATGGTGTTTTGCGCACGAAGTCACAATGAAAAACGTCATTGGTTACCCAGCCTATTTCTGCATATGAGTCAGATACACATTTGATCACAGACCAAAATAGGAAAAACACAATCCGTATAATCGAATAGAAAGGCCATATTATATTTCAGCCGTTCTTTTGCTCATACACAAAGCCAGTGTACACAACCAATTAACTGTAGTTTATAAATGAAGGATAATATACGAACAGTAAATTTGTTAAACAAAAGGTTAGGGCACGAGAGACGTTTTGATGCAAGGGATCAAATACTTACATTACACACAACTAAAACGATTGACATGTTCTTCGAACACATAGTTAGAAAAATTAGTCATTCTTAAGTAGTCGTCCAACAAAACAGTCAGTGTAATTATACTTATTACACAGAAACCACCACAGTAGCTTTGCAATTATAAATATATATTCTGTCGGCTTCTGAGATAAGAATAATTAGTATTCTGAAGTTATGCTATCGTGAAAAGTTGAGCCTAACCAAACAACTTTCTCTCTTGAGAGAATGCTAATTGACACGCTAATACCGTAACTAAACATTTCAAGATGTTTATAAAGTTTCAGTGGGAAATGATGACTGGTGGGGTTCAGGCTCGTCAGTATGAAAATAGTTATCACTGATATTAATGGATCATCGTCGTGTAGTATCACAAATTCACGAGTGTAGGCATTCCATTATTAGGTGCCCGATCAGTGGTACAGAGGATTAAGTGCCTGACATCCTGGAGCCTCTAGGGTGGTACCCGGGATACATAATAATGAGAAGTTACATTGGGACGGGACCTATTCCTATGTTTTCCTGGTTAACAACGGTATTCTTCAAACATCAAAATTTTGTATTATATTTTCGTTAGCATTAATATCAATTCAAAGCTCTATTTGCGTTCTATACAGACATTACAAATCACATCCTTGTTATTTATCCTTAATATAATTTGTGGACATCGCATGCAGGCGCACCTATTTATTTCAGCCCAGTACTTAGCTCGCTTATGCACCAGAACGTTTAAGGACTGTTACAACTATTATGGGAACATGAATATAGTGCAACTGGAATTTTGTGTCACAAATTATTTCAGGTTGCTCTAGTAAATACATGATCAGACAAAGCATCTGCATCAAATCATTTTATCTCTAGAATGTCTGTGATTGTGTCTAAATTATTATTTCCACTTTTGGTTTTATTGTTATGATTAGTTCACATATTACAGATTCGATATCAAACATTCAGAGTTCATGCATTGTTGTTTGATTTCTGTGATATTTGTGGTACCTTAGTCAATTCACATTACTAACACTGAGGCGTGCCGAAAGCTGTCCGTGATGCACATTAAATAAACAACATATTTTCACGCAATCTACAATACGACTTCAATCACGATAATCAGATTAACCATTTTCGACCCCGAAATTACCCAACCAAATTATTTTACGCGATACTCATCACGTAAATTATTTAGTGACGGTAGAAGTTTGTTCCTTATTGTGCAAAAATGTAGCTTGAATTCTATGCAAGGTGAGCAGCTGCTGTCAGTCACTAAAATAACTAAATCAGTAAATAAATTTGTTCTTACTAAAGTATTTGATCGCACAAGATGACAATAAAAAAACACTGGAATTTAAAGTTCGACTTACGCATCACGAGAAATGATCAAATTATCGCGCAAACAATTAACGCACTTGATGCAAACATTGTCAAAGTTAAGCCGAATTCTGAACATTCAACTCTATATGTGATTTCGACATTCAACATAGTAGTAAACATAAAGTTCAGGTAAAGTGCGACTTTCATTTTGTCAAAATTCGAATCATTGATGTGCTGCATGTTCAAGTAGTATTACATCAAGTCACTCAAGCTTAAAATTATATAGAATTATAGAATTATATAGAAAACATTTTATGCGTTTCTTTGCAATTCATATGTCGATTCCGACCATTTTAGAAATTAATGCAAACTTATTCTCAATAAATAATGAATCATGAAACTATACTAGCACTAACTAAACCATTATTCACGCTTATTACAAAAACATGGCATTCTGCTTTAGTAAGTAACTGTAAATTGGGCACTAAAAGCTACATACTATATCGCCTCAACCGTTAAATTCCTTCCACTTTACCACATATATATTCATAAGCTAGTCAATAACGAGATTAAAAATTGTGGACTGAAATTTTCTACACAGCCTCCTGAAATACTTTGGTAGTCTAATGGTGTAACAGATAAAATATGCACAATTACACAATACATATATTTAGTGTTCAAGTAGTGACAATCTCTATATCTTTAACTTGGATCAAGATTCATATCTTCAGATGTTACGAATATTCTGACAGTTACACTCTATCCAAATATTTGTATGTATGTTAATCCAAATGATTGTGACCATGCATGTAAACTAGCATGCTCTCATGTATACAATGATACTAGAGAATGAATGCTCTTAATTTATTAATTAATTAATTTATTTATTTATTTGTTTTGGCATAAACAACAAAATTTTCACATTGTAAGTCAACTCTTTGCATGAATTATTCCACAAAGAAATTCTCCACAATGTTAAACAGCTTGTCGCAAATCATTCGTGAAACTTATGCGCTTTACGTAATTGTGCGTTACATTGACAAGTTCTACTGTTTCGGTGGCAGGCTAAAAGTGTTTACGCCAACTATTTTCTTTTATTCCACTTACAGTTTTCTAAGTAATAACGACATTTCACAATGACAGGCTGTATGTAGATGAAACTCAGCACGATTGTGTACCATAGAACAATTATACGTCGATAATTGTAACCTGCAATATGTAGACCATAATATATTTTTGAAAAACTACATATTACTCACAACTTGATGTTAGGAAATTAAAATCATTTGTTGTTTATTTTGTCGGCTACGATGTGCCTCGACTAATAATAAGTGCTAAACGCGTAATTTTACACTATCTTTTCTAGATAAGTGGCAATTACAGGATTTTAAAAGATTGCTATTCAAACAGTAGCATTTATCTATAAAGACAGAGGGCTTTCCACGTTATATATGTCATTTACACTATTTATCAACCTGTCACCACAGGATGATTACTGAAAAGATAAGATTAAAATTTCGTAACTTATATTAAATTATTCGATCAATTAAGATAAATGGACTAGTAGTGCTACAATCAATTAAAATCATTAATTAATGTAAAAACATGAAATCATCAAAAATCGTATTAAATATTTAAACGTTCAACTCTGGAGTTTTATTCAATATTCCGCAATTTCTTGATTATCTGATAATCCATATTCGTTTAAAAATTGTGACAAAAGAATGTTATCGAATGTAAAAATTAAAAAGATGTTATTAATGACAAATAAATTAACTCTATATTAAAATATTTTTAGAAATACAGTGCTTAGTCGTCAAATTATGCATAGAACACTCTAATATTCTTATTCGTTTTAAATCACATGATTTAGTTATACAGACGTTTATTTATAAAACCCTGTATGAGATAGTAATGCAAATAACTACAGACAGTAATTCTGACGATGAAAAATTCACTAATTCTTGACACGTTAAACACCAATGTATTTAGTTCAGTAGATACAAATATCAGCTTGCTTAACAGAAATGAACGTGGATTACTTATTCACGTGAATCGGCTTTGCTTACTAATAACATGATAAAGTTTGAATCATCGTTTGCATTGAAGAGTTTTACTTACTTGTAGATGAGTAAGTACCAACTATGAAAATAATTACAGTAAATAGCATTTGTACCAAATTGATTTATTCATTTTGTAGCATCTGCGAAGCTGATTTCATTGTGTACAACACTCATTCAAATTCGACCATCAAAATGATAATTGAAGAAGTAACGATACAAAGAAAATTATTTTCCGTTAGGAATGTAACAAGCTAACACTAAATAAGCAAAACTACTAACAAGCTATGATTATAAGTAAAAAAATGTGTTGTTCAAACATGTCAACCAGTATTCGGACAAATAATCAAACTACGTTAATTACATTTGTCTGATTTTAAGAACTATCGCTGAATTACACTCTGAGAGTTTGTCACGAAATTATTTCATTTGGATAAAGTAACGGAATCCTTACACTTAAATTGCTAATTTCAATATCGTCAACTCACAGACAAGGTATATCTTCTACGTATGAGAGACATTCAATAATACAAATTTGTCCATCTAAGAAGTTGGAACCTGAATGGGTTGTCAATCATCTATAATCTGTGTGGTGGAGATTGATACACTTCCATTAACAATTTATTCAAACAATACACAAATCTTGTTAAAGTTTCAACTTAATTGAGAATAATGTAAAATTAGTGAATAAAAAATTTGTTAATTGCAACTCACGTAGAAAAGAAAACATGTTGACTGTGGAAATTCAATGGGAAACAAATTGGAATGGATATCATTGAAACAGAAAATTGATATACCAACTCTGTTTATGCAAAATTAGAACATTCTTATGATAAATGAGTTGCTTATGAACTTGTCTTTGACAATTTATCTTCAAACACAATAAATGTTTTCAACTATGTCATAATTATATGTTTTATGATATGACTGATCTTCATAACTACTAACAAGGTTACAAGTCATCACTTTCTACACTGGTTCTACTGGGTATATAACGCATCTTCTGTAAACATTACAATATCATTATGAAGTATTAATGTCATTCAATAATCATCGACTAATTTTATCAAAGCAACTCACCAACAAATGACCAAAAGTTTGCTAAGCAAGGTAAACACCAAATGTGAATAAATATTGCGATGAAATCAATAGAACGCACATAATGGAAGCTGATTAGATCAGATTTTCCATATACATTTCAAACACAAATTTGTGGACATTGCAAAGTTGTTTGACATCAATTTTAATATTACCTAACCTCAGTATGGATAAATATGTTTTATTACTGTTTTCATGATTTATTGAACATATAATGCACTTACGACCTATTCTAGGCATCACTTCATAACCTGATTAGCATGTAAAAATAAGACGATATACAGACATTATTAGTGTTTACACTCACATATACACATGTTAAATTACAATAATAATAAGGATATTTGACCGCCTAAACAATCCATGACTTTATTATAAAAATGATTATCTCCTTTAAATAAGCTAAAATTTTTTTAAACCTAAATATCTGATTTGTTTGCATGTTCTACGCATAATACATTGGTTATTTAAAGCTAAATTTCAGTCACGAGTATATCATAACGTTTCAACCATGAGTGCATATTGATTAACACAGAAGTTATTGGAAGCTGGAAATATCCTCGTTCATACTGAAATCGCTTCATGTAATTCGAACCTTGTCCCTTATTACATTTTTACTATAACCACTTGTCAATGGCATGATATTATAAACTGAATATCAGAGACCAATCAAATAAATAAATGTCATAATTAGACATAGTCAAAATAATGCTTTCTAAACAGTAGTACAATAAAGAAGATTAAAACAGATCGTGACAATTTTCTGACTTTAGTAGCATAATTATTGATATAAGAAGCACTTACGTGGGATTCTAGGAAACTCGTCATGACCTGATAATTATGTGAAAATGAAGAAAATATATCGACATTATCAGTGTTTAGACTTACACATATACATTATAAATCCCGAAAACATTAAGAATACTTGATCACTTGAAGCAATCTTTAACTGTTATAAGAATCATATAGTCAAGTTGAACAAGCTCAAACGATATTATTTAATTTGAATACTTGATTTGTTTGCATGTTCTACGCATAATACATTGGTTATTTAAAGCTAAATTTCAGTCACGAGTATATCATAACGTTTCAACCATGAGTGCATATTGATTAACACAGAAGTTATTGGAAGCTGGAAATATCCTCGTTCATACTGAAATCGCTTCATGTAATTCGAACCTTGTCCCTTATTACATTTTTACTATAACCACTTGTCAATGGCATGATATTATAAACTGAATATCAGAGACCAATCAAATAAATAAATGTCATAATTAGACATAGTCAAAATAATGCTTTCTAAACAGTAGTACAATAAAGAAGATTAAAACAGATCGTGACAATTTTCTGACTTTAGTAGCATAATTATTGATATAAGAAGCACTTACGTGGGATTCTAGGTAACTCTTCATATTCTGATAATTATGTGAGAATGAAGAAAATATATCGACATTATTAGTGTTTACACTTACACATATACATAATAAATTACAAATATAATAAAAATACTTGATCCTTCAAAGCAATCTATGACTGTCATGAGAATGATTTCGTCACTTTAGAAATATAGTTACAATTCCTGCTTTCATCAAATCACTTATATACAGACTAAATAAATTTCTACAGAGGTCTGTTCAATTTATATTGATATTGTCATCTAGGTGGAGTGGAGACAATATTTAAATAATAATAAGCTTAGTGTCACTTATCATTTTTCCGTCCGTTTATTGTTGTAAACTGATTTTATCAACCGGATAATAATGTGTTTCAGGATTCTGGAAACGTAGTCGGTGTGCTGCCTGCGTAATTTAGTTCACAGTAATTAGCAAAAATATAATGTAGTCAAATGTTAAAGTATATAACACTTACGATAAGGACTGGATAATCTTTCGTAAAATGATGAATCTTTATTATTTTGAAAAGAGTTGTAATTTGTTTAGATAGTGATTAGCTTTCAGCATGTCAGAAAATATCATGTTATTAAAGATAGAATAAAAGCTCCACAAAAATTCATGTGTTTTATGAATAACGCTGTCAACATTTAAGCCAGTTGTATAATGTCAAAATAAATATTATGAGCTGTGAGGTTCAGCTACATTGTAGATATTGTGTGTTTTTGACATGTATATGGTACAGTCGTAATTTAATTTAGTTATCGTTTGTATAACTATATGTTGTTAGCAAATATTTATTTAAAGCATTTTTCAGTTCGAAGATAATCAAGTTATCAAATAGTTTAATACGCTTACTGGTTGCATTACCGACAAGACTGTCAGACACATCTGAAATGTAAATGAATTCTCCTAGTTACAAATACATCTTTTAATATGAAGGATTCAGGATGCAATAAATTGAATCTTTAAAATATAGTCAAGCAAAAGGTCGACTTGCAAATTGTTTACGGCACTTAATTACAGTCAACATTAGCTTATTTGAAGGTCTAAGTGTGAGGAATTAATCAGTGAATTTCAACTATATCGGGCATGTGACATTCAGTTTCTACTTACAATGTCTGATCTGTCGTAGTCATATATTTTATTTGGCATTGATTCAGTGGGCAAAGGAATAAGAAGTTGTTCTTGAAATTCTCACGCATGAACTTCATCTATAGGTAATCTTTTGCATTTGTCTACTTTTTCAGAAAGATGATTCACAATTGTAACGTTATTGCAAGTAAGTTGAATAGACATGTATTTAAAACAGTTATAATTAAATTCGTCGAATATGTTTGAAGCCATCTCAATGTTGTTCATTCTACTTGACAATAATACCATTGGTGAGGCTTACCAATACACAAGTGTAGAATTCGCGTAATTTGTTTTATACACTCTGATAATAAACACTTACCCATAAATACCATATAATGTTCTTCAGGTATTAACTTACTTATTAATATCATTAATGTTGTAATGATCACTAGTAGTAGAAAATAAGTGTTAGTGATTTTCATTTTGTTCTAATATTTTTTTGGGTTGTTCAGCGGTTTTTATACCGTTTTATTCATGTAATATAGCCAATCAATAGAACTGTGTATTGAACATATCCTGTGATTGGTCGAATGATGCGTTACATATACACAGTGATAGTTGAGTACACTAGGCCGACGTATAGTAGTAGAGTTTCTACTTACATCATTTTTTTATTTGATCAAATGACGCCATATATCTGGTTACAAAAATACAATTTATTCACATAGTTTGCTAACATAAATATATCGTTGACAATTTTTTTAAGAATGACAAGAAGGGTTGAAGCATAGACATTTCCTGAACGGTTCGGTAGCAAACACTATGGAAAAGAGTAAGAGACAACCACATAGAAGTGTTACACCAAATGTATATTTGAGATTTGACTTAAGAATATTCATTAAATTTATTAACATATCCAACACAGTTGACTTTAGACAATGAAATTAGTTGTTGAACCCGAAAACATACGCTTGCTTTTGTCTCAAGCTCTATGAAAATAGGAAACACCTGGAAGTAAACTGAATGAACCATAGAGAATATTCAGATACGGGATCCGGCCAACAGTATTCTAAACTCAGATAAGAGTAATAACCAAACACATATTTGGGGATATTCTTCCATGGTGATGGAATCAATGTGGTTGATTTTGATTAATAAGATATTGATGAATTAAGTATGTTGCTGATCAGTGTTAAAGGTAAGTTGCTGAAAACAGACCGATTTCCAGTGTGAGCAGCATACATGCTTGCGAAAAAGGTGACGCAGAACAGAATATAAGATAGACAAAAATTAATTAGTTGTAGCAAAATTATCATGTTTAAACTGTTACATTTTTGTTACTGTTATTATCTTACTGTAACGCTCATAATTATAATGTTTACTTCATCAGTGCTTGAATCTTGGGATCGAATCAATAGTGCGAATAGTTTGCGGCAATTTATTACAGAGTTTGCTATAATTAAAAAGTTATTATTCTCAATCATCATTTCGTATATGAGAGCAAACCGATGTATAGGCATGATCAAAATAATAGGAGTTTACTTTCAAACAAAAATTTCGATAAACGGTCAGTTTCAGTACATTCATGTATAATGAAAATATGACATGAAAACAAAATCAAGAGCGTCACAGTTCACAGTAATGTGATACCAAATATACGTATCATAGCATAATGCATTATTTACTTACTGATGAGGAATGCTGGTTTTTTTCAACGAAGTAGAAAGGAAAATATAAGAATGAAATTTCGTCTATTATTCTAAAGAAGAATATTAAGTTATGTCATAATCAACAACGACATTGAGGTTCTAGAGTGAGTGATTAACATCAAATTCTTTAATTTCGGTTTCTGACTAAAACTTATTTATACACTATTAGCACGTACTCTATCTATGAATCAACAATATTCAGGTGATGTTCTTGTATGTATCGTGAACAAAGTTAGTTTGGCCTTCGTCGTATGAACGTTTTTAAGAACAAAGCCTATTTATTTTCTAGTTTTGAAGATTATAGAGAAGGCGTGTTGCTTGAACTTTAAGCTACTAGAATATTTAATGCGCAAGTCTCGTGTTGATTGAAGTGATTGAACTTTTAACTCATTTAGATCAAACCTTAACTAAAGTTGATTGTTGTTATTATTCATGATTCCACATTTGCTGTAATCAAGTTTAAGTGTTTATTCTAGTTCCAGGCATTTAAGCTATCAAAATTCTTTTTGAGTTAGAGTCAGATTTCATCCAAGACATCAGGTTTAAAGCTATATACTACTTTTTGATTATCCACATATACATACGGTTGACCATGTTTTGTAACATTATTTGTGTCAATTATGCAAATAATGAACAATTAACGGTATAGTTAACTTCCCTATATAACGCCACTGGTGTTTGTTGAGGAATCAATAACTTAATGATTTCATGTGGTTTTGAGTCGCAAAGACCCCGTGCATAAGAAGCAAATCTCTGCTTGCACTCTAGATAAGATGGGAGCAACAAGAAGCGAGAAAAAACCAATCGATGGCATTTAGTAGCAGCCAAACAAGAACAGAAAAATCCAAGGCACTGGCCGAATACACAGAAGCCAACAAGCAGGTAAATAGGAGCATTTAATCAAATAAATAAAAATGTTTCAAAGACCTAGCAATGACATTGAGAAAAGTTGCGAAACAAAGATACATAAGACAGCTATTTGATACAACAATGAAACTCAATGAAAAATATAGTAAAACAGGATGTTTGGTCAAGAAGAAGAAAAAAACAACCAATTGCTGAAATGAAAGAACATCGAGACAGATAAGTAAAACACTTTCAAGAACCTCCGTATATTCAGGCTCAATGAAACTATCGGTCGTCGAAGCAACACAGACAAATCTCTTTAATATTGCCAGAGCACCAGCAGTCAATTAAATCAATATGACCATCCGAAAAAGCGATGGTGGAAAATAAACCGGGCTAAACAACAAAAAAGGCTAAGGTATTAAAATCAGACATAGAGTAAACTGCGAATACGCTTCACATTCTCTTCACAAAGATTTAGAAGCATTAACAAGTACCAGTTGACTGAAAATAAGGACATTACATCATAATACCGAAGACAGGAAATTTTGGCAAATGTGGAAACTACAGAGGCGTTCCGCTTCAGCTGTACCAAGGAAAGTAACAAACCGAGTTGTGTTGAACTAAAAATAAGATTAAGCAGAGTCCCATCATCAAAGTTAACACACCGGATAACGTAAGGATTATTCGTAAGCTAACCATTTATACACATTAGGGATTGTAGCTGAACCACAAACACAATGGAAGTCATCACCGTACATCAAATTCCTTGACTGTAAGAGTGCATTTGACAACGTAGGCAGGATAGCGTTATGGAACATTTTAACACTGTAGTGCACATATGAGGAAATCAATATCACACAGAATTTTTAACGACAGACTACACTAGAAAATCGTGTATAGAGGGCAGCTAGCAGATTTGTTCTAAATAAAGACTGTTGTCAGACAGGGTTGCATATTCCCACCACTCTTCCTCTCTTGCTGATGGTGATTGACTAGATTATGAAAACTTTAACCTTCCAATACAAGTACAAAACACAGTTGACAAAATGGATGCAACTAGACGACTTGGACTTTGCAAATGACCTGGTTTTTCTGTCTAACACACAGCGGCAAACGTAAGTGATGTGCAGTTCAGCGGCCTCTGCTGCAGTTATTTTCAACAGACAATTAGGGAATAGCTAAGTTTTTCGACACAAAACAACTAGCTTAGTTTAATTGCACCTGATTAAGGGATTCTGAAGAACGTGTAAATTTTTACATACCCGTATAACGTCATCGATAAATAGGGAGCATCGGATGCAGATACAAAGGCACAGATCGGCAAGGCAAGGGCAGCATAATCCCCAACATGGTCAAGTAACTTGATATAAAGTTTACACCAATAAACAAGTGGCTTGTAAACTACAATGGTGCTAGTAGTCCACATGTTTAAAGTGAGTCTTTGTGATCAAAAGTATCATGTATTAGCCATGAGAACACATTTGAACTGCGTTTAACCTGCAAACTTGCATTTAAATTGTTCAACTATTTTGAAGTTTTTCGACTCAACGGTTTCAAATTTCTTTCTCACATTTTTTACATTCGTTTGAAAGGCGATTATTTTATTAATTTATTTTGTTTGTCACAGATTGTTCAAAGGTGAATACAATCACAAAACTAGGACAACCTGGACAATTTTTCAGTCCTGATTGGGAATTGGTTAGCAGTCTGCCTTTTCTTAGAGATCATGAAGTCAAATACAAACACTATATATGTCATGATTGTCACGAGGTGATGTAGACACCGTTGACATAAAATATAAATTCAACAAATAGAAAACCCCACATTATTTAATTATATTCAACGCACCTCTGAGTGGGACTATACAGGGAAGCGTACTAGGGCTTTTCTTGTTTACAATATATCTTATCGGTAACAGTAGCTGTTTCAACACCGGCGAAACCTTCCTATATGCAGATGACTCGAAAGTTGTCTACGCAAGCGACGAAAGTGAACCACACCACACTGTTAAAATTGTACAGCAACAGTTAAACGATGTCACTGCCTGGCGTGAAGAACACTAACTCCGCTTAAACACTACGAATTGCGGCTGGATCAGCATTCAATGTCGCAATCCTAACCCTTACTTCAAAGTAGATATAAAACTAATCTCTATGTATAGAATGACTCTTGACCTAGGCTTTAGCTACACTTCGGATCTTACATTCACAGAATAAACAACATTTGTTCCCTCAAAAGCCCGCAGACTAATGGGTTGTATAATCCATAGTTTCTGCCAACATGAGTCTAGATCGGTACTACATAAGGCTTGTGTACGCACACTATTCAAATACTGCCACTTATACTTAACAACCTTCGAATAAACGATAAGCTGAAGATCGAAGGAATACTGTGGTACTATGCACAAAGAAATTGGGTTGGATTGTGGACTAAACCACACTACACAGTGTGATACACTAGGTTTAGAACCACTTCGGAAAAGACGTGTAATGCTCAATCTGATATATTATTTCGAAGTTGTACACCGTTTAGCATACTCCCCCGACCCTGTATTAAGATATATCGATGCAACTAATTACAGCCTCAGAGAACATATAGGTGCAGCGTGGGTTGAACATTGTAAAACTAGAATACGATCTAATTTTTGTGTGCACAAATTCACTGTGATATGGAATAGTTTTTTGGCAGAAATCAGTACCTTAGATAGAATTGATCACTTCATACTAGTGACGAACCAATTATTTAGTGACTCTAGGGCTCTAGATACACTATCGACTTTTTCTTTCTCTAGCTAATTTACGATGAATTCTGCCAGCCCAATTTGTAGCACGAGTATGTATACTGTAAACTATATACTACCGAACAGCACTTAGAATAATATATCTGAAGATCTGTACCGAATGCTCTACGACTTGTCACTTAAGTTCGATTTAATAAGTAAAGGCTTATTGAAGCTCTAAATTATACACACTGCGAGCATGAACGCTGTGGTAGGAAAAATAAATGGAACAAGGAGATTCTGGTATGAAACAATTTGTTTTACAACTACCAGCTAACTTTATCCTTTTTCGTTTTGTATCTTCTTCTGTATCATCTCTCCAAGCTTATGGACTGCTTTAATGAGTAATAGGTCCCCTTTAGGGCAGCTTACTCCTAACGCTGGTTAACGGCGTTCTTGATGTATCAGTAACTTACTGTTCAACATAAATCCCCATTGATTCCACTGCTGCGAAAGAATATTCCATATATGTGCCCGGTTAAAGCCTTTGTCCAAGTTGCAAATATCGGTAACCTTATCCTGTAACTAGATTTGCTGTATGGTCCATTTTATTTACTTCTAGCCGTCTCTCGGAATTGTAGCGCTAAGAACAAACAGCGTGCGGTTGCTTATCAGAAAAGCACTATACAACAACATGTAATTCTGGCACGCTAGTACTGTGAAAATTGATGTCGCTGGTCTTGCATGTAATTAATAACTTCATATAGTGTAAATTTCGTACCAATGACACTATCAATATCTTTGTGTCTAGATGGAAATTTATCATCCCAATCATGCATGTAAACTGATACGCTCTCATGTACAATAAGCTACTTGTGACTAGATCTATTATTATTATCATAACTCTGTTATCAGTTATTGCAATCTGATTGATCTGAAGAAAGTGTATAATTCATTATTTAGTTAGTGTTATCCACTGTAAAGTATGTGTGAATATAAAGTTCTGACTAAGATACTAGCTCACTTTTACCTCTATTCTTCATTTTATACTGTCACACACTCCTCTTCATACACTCACATATGTATGCAACCACTCACTGGTTAATCGCAGAACTGAAAAAAGCTGAATATGACACATAAACTTGTAGTATACCTCAAAAACAGAAATTGAGAAAACACTTGCTATACAATCATGGTTTCGGAGTGTTGGTTAACTGACAAATGTCCAATAATTTCGGTAATAAATTAATAATTTCAGGATTAGTAGAATTATAGACAACTAGTAATTTACATATAACCGACGAAAAACCTACTGCTAAAACACGTAAGATAATGGTGGCCTGGTGTATTGTTAATAACAAATAGATCAACAAGATTTTATTTCGTAACTATTAATGAATAAATAGATTAAAATGCGGTATTCATTTCACAGGGATGGATGTAGTGATATATATATATATATATATATATATATATATATCTGTAATTGCACAGTTTGTTAGTCACTATGGTTGTGTTTTATTTGCTGAATAATTATCAGAATGCATCAGACAATTAACTTAATATAAGTATGTTCATCATTAATAAATGTATGATCGTGGCTATGTGTTTCAACTGTAATAATCAAATTTATTGATAATTCTTTGACATTTTCAGGTTATATGCTGCTTTGTTTGCAATAACTTTATCAGTCAGATGAGCAAAGCACTCGTGTGTAGTGTTCATATAGATCATTTTATACTTTCTCATAATAACAGTTATCCTTGAGTGTAATGAAGTGATCTAGAGATATTAAATTACTTATTATTCATATAATAATTGTTTGTATACTCACTAGTAAAAAGAACTAGACATGAATGAGATTTATTTTGTGCCAATAATTTTTTGAAGTTATTTGGTGTTTTTTATACTGTTTCATACGTGTGATATGTTCAGATTAAAAATCCGTGTATCAAACATAACATTTAGTTGGCGTGTTGCATAATCGATTCGATATTCTCTGACAAATGTCTAGTAATGCAAGTTTATATGAATTCCGGTTACTTATGAACAATGTTGTATGTCTTACATATGGTCTTTGTTGCACAATTTAAAAAGCATTGAATAACTGCGTTTTAGAATAATGAAGTGATAAACAATATTATCGGTCTGTAAGTTGTGGGATCTTTTCAAGTTCATTTAATTATACATGGTATGACAACATATAAAAGGATTAAACACTAATGAATTACTTTATTTATATTAAAGAAATGTTGTGATAATGTTGTTACAAATTGTCTTTAATTTCATTACACTTTTTTCAAATTATGATTAATGTGACTTCATCATTTTTTTATTCCAAACATTTCGACTAAAGTATTACATCTGGCGTTTTATTTACAAAATTTTGATTTATTGCATTGCAATACTGAAGCACTATTGAGACATAGCTTAACTCATACCATATTAACTTACTTTTGTTTGTTTTTTACATCATCATTGAATTTCAGTTCTGGAATTTGATTTTACTATAGTGATTGATTGTGTAAAAACCACTTCTGTATCATAAATGTATTTTTGAAATTCCTTGATCAATGTGAAATTTTATTTGTATCTAATCTGTTTAGTATTATGCTGGAGCCTACAACAGATGACTGCCAATCTCAATATAAAAGAAGCGCGTCGATGTGATTTTGTAAAATTACCGCATATGTTAACTTCTGCAAAGTTTATTGAACTGATGATTTTCTTTAATTCATAGTTCAATTGATGTTGAATTACCAGAATTCAAATGAAGGAATATTCCTTAATCTTCGTTGATGACTACCGGAATCTTACTTTGTGTCTTATCAGTTAGTAACATAGACCACAAATCATTACATTAGAGGACCCCATAGTCAAACTTCTAACTGTTGCTGTCGAATTCATTAGTGTTACATTAAGACTAATTCAATTTTATTGCGTTACAAAAAAGCACTAATTTGGAATCCACATAATTATTTACTTCTACTAGTGACTGTAACACCAATGATGATATTAATGTGTTAGTCAATATTTGAAGATTACTTCGTGTTACGTAGCAGCAGCTTTTCAGTATCATGAAGCATAAAACTAATCATGCTGGAACTGCAGATGAGTGCTTTGCTCAGACTTACCATCAGCTTAAGTAATAGGAGACAGAACGTCACCCACATAGTTTAAAACATTATCGATGAATTTAATAATTGCTGTTGAAACACATGTTCGCGAGTTCAGTTTCACTTCTGATAAATATGGTCTTAATTATAGTTACCACTTCGAGGCAACTCAGTATTACAATTGAAACACATGTCGATGAGCATACATGAACATATTATGAACGTGAGAATCATTAATTAAAAAATGTCACGGCGATTATATGTATATACATATATATGTATGATAGACATAATCAGAGTGAATTTTCTGAATAGGTATTCAATCCTTAGACAAGAATTAAACTATTAATATTTGTTACTTCAGGCAATTCTCAATATATTGTTTAACTACATTGATTGTCATTTGTCAATAACTACTACACTCCTAAAACAGTTCAACTCCATTTATCACCTCTTCTCACTAGATCCTCATAGTTACTTTCATACGTCTAACTCTAGTAAACTGATGTTGATTATTATTGAGTTTTGTAAATGAACATACATATCAGATACAAAGTTGTCATCGACTATCTCCGAAACACACAATAATGATCTGATGATTTGTATTATTTCATTATAAATAGTGAAAGCGTCAAAATCTAATCATATTTATGCAATAAATAACATTTTAAAAGTGTCTGACAGTCGTGTTATCAATGAGCAGAGTAAGTTTATTTTGTAATAAATTGATGAACTGTGAATGTACGTTGGATTGATGCAAATGATTATTAGTCTGCTATAAGTAGATAGCTAAGAGCGAAAAGTGAACACCGTTTACTTATCTCAGTTTCAGAAACATCATGAGAAGACTGAATAAATGAAATGTATGTTTTTAATGTCACTGTTAACATGTATGTTGACAAATGATGTGTATGTTGTTGTGTCAATTAAAGGATTTTATGATACACTGAAAGTAGTCATAAGATGTCTATTTTAGAATAAAATCACCCACCCATTTCGTTAGTGGGGGTAAATCATTTAGATGAAAGGTAAAATTGAATCGATGTGTTTAACTGAATTGCGTCTTCTTACAAACGTCAGTGTATTTATACATTTCCATAAATCACAAAAGTGTCGATAGAAATTTTACTTAAATTATAACCAAATGATATTCTTCAAAGTGATGAAAGCGTATTACAATTTTATCAGACTACATTTATTACACAACTATCACTTCCTAGACCAACATCATGTAGTTGTATGTTTTGATTGTGTTACAGTATTTTGATGCAATATATATGTGAATTCCTTTAAATTAAAGCTTTCGTAGATCACACCGAATACAAACTGTCACGAATTCGTAATACGCTGATATTTGGTTATTCATAATAATGATAAACTGATAATTATGATCAAAAATTTCCCTTTGTCATTGACTGCATTGGCCTTCTACACAATTAATTCATTGATTTCCGTGTCTTAATATATATTGAACAGCGCAGATTTCGGTGTTCATAGTGACAAAGAATATGTCTCAATAGTAAAACAAATCAACGGCTTCGAATATAGATATGTCTATCAACCTAATTTGTATTTACTGATGATTTGTGTGTAGTAGCTGCTCAACCTACATAGAATCACATGCACATGACAGTGCTTGATAATTGCAATGACCTGGATCACTTTAACTTTTATGACCAGAGTTCTTGATTAGTGCAAAAGTGATGTAGGTCAACTAGCTATAAATAAGATAATAATAAAAAGTTATAGATATAACAACACACGCTACAAGTCCCATTACGTAGTTTTCAAAGGCTTCGTTTATGCAAATGGTTTTGCAGTGTATTACCATATTTTCGAGTTAACGACATGAGTGGATAATGACCACAGTTTTTGTCTACACTGATTTCCATTAAGATAAAATTGTGGAAAAAAGATGTATTGTGGCTTCATTTTGCAAAATACTAGACCTTTGCAAATACAATTTGGAAGTATTTTAAATACAGTGTAACATACTGTAAAGTAAGTTGTGTTTTTAGTACTATTAACAACCTGTTTTGATGCCTTTCTATAACTATCTATGTGAAAAAGTGTAAACATATTTAAATAATCATATCACCTCATAAATAACCAATAGATCTCTTCTTTATAATAAAGAGGTAATCTGTCAGTTTCGATTATTTTGAAAATCTAAGATTCTAGTGGTTTGATTAAGGATATATTTAACGCATATTATCTTTCATATCATATTATTTAACATTCATCTACATGTTTTTACTGTTGAAACTTTAGACACATGACAACAACTACATGACTGAAATACAGACTTCAATTGTTATTGTATTATGCTCAAAATATACAGATATGTTTGACATTCCTAATGAAAACTTTAGTTTATTCTACTTGAAAAATAACAAAACGATTCTTACAACGACACCATAATTGCTCAGGTTAATCAATAATGATTTATATTCGTCAATATATATGGGTAATTGGGAATGTAGATATTTACGTTAATAGGTTGTTGTTTTCTAGTTTTAACTATATCAGATGAGGTAAAGCCAGTAATACGTCGAGAGTTTTCTAACTATCAATAACAACTTTAAATGTGATTTATTGAAACAAAAAACTTTCCCACGCCATAGTACCATTAAATAAGTGAAATAATTTAGTAAGTGCACGCAAACAATATACATTGAAATGTAACGTTGTATTATTCTACATGTTATACCTGTTGATTACAAAAATGCATTGTTTTTATTTAAAAATTAAGAAAGTGACGATTATGGAATACGTTAAGATGATTAAATTGAATTGGAAAAATCTTGTAACATGTGAGAAAATTTTCGGTGAATGTCACATAACACTTACCAGTAAATTTTTTTATTACTAGGAATTCGTTGAGTGCATATGTCATATATGAGTGTTGAAAATGATTCAGGATGTTCGATACAGTAAAAAATTAGTTAATCGCCATTTCACACAATTCTTCAATTTGTGCTGACTGATGGATTATTATGGATTTAGTGAACATAACTTCAATTATGCTATCCATCATGTTCCTAAGAGTTACACAATCAACATTTCGCAAAACATTCAACAAACATTTTTCGTACATAGACTTAGATGATAAATATTTGTGCTATTCAAAGAAAATTAGGCAAGATATTGTGAGTGTAGCAGCCGTTAGTAAACTTGAACATAATATTTAAGATATTGCACCACTCAATGTTACTTGTAGGCCTGACGTGTTATTGAACATAACTTGTAAGTTGATAACTTTCAGAGGCTGTGATGATCTGATGATTCTGTGGGTTTATATTAATCTTATTAATTTAATCCACTAATAAATGTTCGTTGTATTATAGGTAGACTATATATAAATTTACAGTAAAGCGTACTTCATTGTAAAAAGACTAACCAGTTGTTGCAAATAAGTCACTGACTAATCGATTCATTATATATTTTAAAAATATATGAATTATTGCATGTGTAACCAAGTGTAGGACTCCGCCTGTAGCTCTTCTAGAGTTACTGCCGGCCCCAAGTCCAAGTAAAGAATGATGGTTGGGCATAAGGCTAGTATTCGCATCCCGTAAAATACAAGCTTGCTGAAAAAAACGCTAACCAGATCAAACTACCTCAACCATTCAAACTCTACTTTGGGGGTAGAAGAAATGATAATTACGCCTCGTGGTAAATGCCGAGATTCTTCAAAAGTTGTGAGGGTGATACTACTTCTAACAATCAGAGAAAAATATTTTATAGGTACGTGGAATGTTCTACAATGTGAGAGATCGACAAGACCAATGAAATAGCTGCAGAAACGAAAAGATACAACATGATAGTGCTTGAAAGCAGCGAAACCCATCGGACTCAAGGTAGATAGAAAACATTGGCTAGGGGAGGAATGCTACTATGCTCTGACGACGTAGAAAAAAATGGTCCGCAGACCCACAGAGTCGCTCTGATGCTGAATTCAATTATAGAGAAGTGTTTTAGAAAGGATCTGACAATCTTGATGCAGATTCTAAACTCCAAAGTCGGAATGGACAGCACCAGTTATATAGACATCATAGGGTGACAGGAACTGAGAGAAACGAATGAAAGTGACTTATAAATTTATGTGCTTTCAACAAAAATGATCAACAAAATATCTTGTTAAAAATTACGTAATATCTTTACGATTTTTTACTCTAGCACACGCATGTCACAAAGCAAATAATCTTAAACGAGCTATACTGAAATATCATATTTTATCGGCATTTATAAAGCTTTATACAAGTAGCATTATTTAGTACCATATAATATAATATAATAAACAAATTAAACTGATCAAAATCAGCTGTCCACTGTATGTCACGTAGAATTATACCGGGCAATGTTAACGTTTGCCTCTTTTTTAACACCTAACTGTTATTGATTTACTTACAGTTTGTTTAAGACTCATTTGAATTAACTCCAGGATATAATTTTGTATTTAAATTTATTTGCATTCACTATTGTTGTTTTTGGTCTGTTTTCACTGATGACACTAGCTATATTATGAGTCAATGTAACAATTTTCTAAATTCACTATGACAAACCCAGCTTTTGTTTTTTCAATCCTTTCAAATAACTAATCGTACCATCGACTTGAAAAAACTACACGAACGTATTGTAGAAATCGACCAAACATTCGCAAACTAAATATTATAAGTGAGATATTTAGATTTAATACTACAATTCCACGTGATTATTACTTTGTGTACCTTATTTATATTTGTCGTAAACTGTTATACAATGATGTTACTTTTAATTAGCCTTTTAGTTTCAAGATATATTTTTGACGACATAATTTTCTTGGTTTCTAAGTTTAGTTAACTTTATTTTCATAACAGGCTGTGATCTAGTTCATTGTAAAATAAAAATATCATACACAAGATTTCTCCATCTGTTTACTTAAATCAAACAAAATAGACTGCTAACTAATCAAATCTCAATAATTACAATATAATTACAGGTACATTTCAACTATAAGCAACCACTACATTCATAAAAACTTAATGCTATTATTATACTGTGTACGTTTAATCCACCATAGTGTTTTTCCAGTCATTTCAGGTAACGTTGGATACACGACGTTTGTAGTTGTATATTTATCACAAATAAAAATTCATAAAACGAGTGAATCTACAGAATAATTCGAACAAAATGAATCCAGCTTCCATTCATTTTTTTCTACCACTGGTAATAACAATAATGATATCAATTAGTAAGTCAGTATTTTAACATGTTATTTATGATATTTGACAAAGATTGTAATCAATAAGAAGATATAAATTGAATTATGTAAATAATACACATGAAAGACTTATTTAGATTTACGGATTACACCACTGTTAATTAGGAGACAGAAGCCTCTTCAAAAGACACAAATCTTACCAACTGTTTAGATGCATCGTGACAACATTTAACCGAAAGATACAGCCCATAATCTTTAAGTTTCCTGACAATAAAAAATCAATAAAAAGCATCAAGCAAATATTTTATCAAATTTCTGCAATTTAAAATATATTGCGTTACCTTATTAGTCTCATTACTAATCTAATATCATACAGCTGACAAGTCTGAAATTAATTGATCGAATGTTCTCATCAAAGCCGCAGGATATTGTTCTACACTTAGCAGCCAGTAAGATCAGTTATTTTATAAATGAGCATTTCCAAGAAGCCAGGTGTATAAACTGCATATAACCGTTTCGGAACATTTAATTATGATCTGTAAATTTGATTTTTATCCTCCAGGATACTTTATATTTCAAAATCTACTCACTACAATGAAATTTTCCGCCTTTCAGATATGTCTGACAATTTTGTTGTCAATTTCACAGGTAAGCGTGATACATTAAAAATGAGATTAGTTAAACAGTATAAAATTGTGACTGCGAAGTTTGACGATTGTAAAACTGACGATTATGGAATACATTAGGACGATTAAGATGATTTTTTGTAATTCTGTAACATGAGAAAATCGCCAGTGAATGTCTTTGATTACTAAAACGTTTTCAGGCGTACTTGTTACTGATAAATATAAAAGATGGTTTGGGATGTATGAAATAGCAGAAAATGTAACGCTAGTTATTTCACATTAGCTTTTAATTTGTGATGAATGATAATTTTGAGTGAAGTTAGTGAACGTAACCAGACTTTTGTTACTCATTATGTTACCAAGATATTAAAATATGATTGGACTTTGTACAAAATACGATTAAAATAAATTCAACTTAGTAACTATGCATTGAATAAAAATATGTTAAATAAACACAGCATTCAAAATGAATCACAGTAAACACGACTAAGATTTTGCAAAATTTTCAACAAGTATTCTGTGTAAATAGTTTCAGATGGCAAGTATTTGTGCCATTTAGAAAAATGTTAGCGTGTTTATAAGGGCGAAGCAGCAGTTAATTACTCTACACACAAGATTTAATATGTACATTTCTCTGTAATATGTAGAGACAATGTCTTATTGAATTTAACTCCAAAGTTAATCACTTCAAGGGACTGTGTTGACTTACATCTCTGCTGGATTATTGTTTCTGTAAAGTATAATTTAGACAAACTCATTTTTGTCAACTTTTCGGGTACACTCGTTTCCTGCTGTTTTTTTTACATGTGTGTGAGTCAGTGTGATGTTTAATGATTTACGTAATGAACTGTTTTTGATTATATTCCAACACAAATAAGCAATAATGATTTATATTCTATGTGTTTGTGGAACACGTGGCATAAATAACTAGGACAAAATGGTCTATCTACAAATGTTCACGCCGAGTTGCTTGTATACTTTCAGATATTCTATAGTACATTAGACTATTATTGTCAATGAAAAATCCACACGTTAGATAAACATAAGAATCATACTTTAAATGATACATGGGGGATAATATGAGCTGTGGATACAGACCATTAACATTAATTCACATAAGAGATCACTTAGACCATTACACCACCATCAAACGATTAATACACAAGTCGCGAGCTAATTGTTATCATAGTTGTGCCTTTTTCAAAAATTAAGGTAATTGCATTGTATATAAACATCTCTAAACATCCAGTTATGATGTGTAGATTAGAAGTACTTCGTCTTAAATACTTTGTATGCCAAAATGTACTCATCACAGAGAATATGTTTGCATTTCAGGTGTGCCTGGTGATATTGTAGTCGATTCAACGGGTTAGCGTGATACATTTAGATTAAAATTAGATAAACTGTGTAATAACGTGATTGATTATTTAATGCAAAATGTTGTGGGCGAACATTCAAAATATTAGTAAATGGCAAAATATCGCAAAATTAAACAGTTTTTGTTTATATTTATTTCAAATACGTGATGATAGCACTATAGAAATTCAATGTAAACGATTATTTTTAATGTCATTAATCAATAGAACTTGAGAATTTCTATGTATTTGTTAATATATTGAATATGTGATTGACTGATGTACAAGTAATAGTCGCTTTCTTCGGAATGCAAACACGAAATTCATTAAGGATTGCTAAACATTGAGGAAAACTTATAATATTTTTAGTTAATAAGTTTAGTTTAACAAGCATCAGTGTGACTGATTTATTTTATATATCACATAAGTATGCATTCCAATCTGATTTACGATCACGTGATATTTTTTAAAGATATAAAGGTCAACTAGAAAATATAATAAAACTATGATTTTTACAAAAATATAGCAGATTCAACATCTTATGAAGGACATTTCTGGCATATAGGTAAGTCATTTGTATTCTGGCGTAATACAAGAAGATACGACATTTCCTAACACATTGGGCGAAATTGTCTATAGTCGCAAAACACGTTGACGTTCATTGGAAAAACCAATGTCACGAAATATCATATGAAGTAAAACATATTGCATAATCAAATACGCCGTTTTGAACGTTTATTAACTAGCATGACGATATAAATGTGGGTTTAGCAAACCTCATAAGAAATAAGGTTGAACAATGACTTAGTTGTATTTACTAGGTTTTCTGTTTGCAATTTTTCGTAATCCTTTAGTAAACTGCTAATATTGATTGACCAGTCATTAATTGATTCATTTAATCTATCATCTTATATTATTGAGATTTGTTGTTTTAATTATGAAATCCATATAAATGCCATCATAGCAAGAAACACAAAACATTTGAAAAAATTGTTTGAGTTTCTGGATTTATTTTTTGACTAAGGATATATTCAGTATGTTATATCTTCTGCATTTTACAGGTCATTTGTTTACATATCGAGTGGGATTCATCTTTTATTGGCCGTTGCATTAGACTTAAAACATGTAGATGCATGTTTTTCATGCATGTTATTTATTGCTCTTAATTTTTTTATCTACTTTGATGTCTTTTATATTTTTATTAGGCCATGATTATAAATCTAAAAATGAACGTAAGTAAATTGTAAATTTTAATAATTTAGAAATACCACAACAATGAATTTAACTATTGAAGATTATTATATGTTTATCAAATAAGTGTTCGTTTGCTGAATAAAATGTTAGAAAAAAAGTGTGATTTTGAAAAAGTGGGAAAAAAGTGAAACATTAGAGACAAAAACCTCATTAGCGCTATCTAACTCACAGATAGTGAATTGTGAAAACTAACCTTTCGATTGAATAATGTTTTCAAATAATAGCAAAAATAAAATATATAATTTATAAACTGGTAGAACTTGCATTTCTACTAAATGCATAGTGACAACAATGATATACTTAACACAATCACACAATTTGAAGTCACTGACTTTGTCAATTGATCGCCCATTGCATATTTAACAAAATTAGTACATATGTACGAGTTTGTGAATTTCATAACATTTTTTGTTTATTACATGTTCATTAGCTTATGAACAGAAATCCAGGCCTCAACGTTAGTTTATTTAAAAGTTTATTTATTTGATTATCCCATCAGACTAACAGAAACAACCAGTAGTTATCAGTATTTGGCCTGTTAGTAGTCAAATGCTCAAGAAAATGTTAACAATAGGGTGTGATAATGTAAAATGGTGAAGAATAAAAGCAAGGGAGCTAACAATTTAGTAACAATATTAGGCTTTAGTGCATTAAATCATAATGATAAATGATTTGAATGAGTAACGACGCAAGCATCAAATGAGGACTTCCTAGTACTTGAAACTATAAGGTAGTTGAGTTTGTATTCCATTTAGTTGCATTAAAACAACACAAACAATTATGATATGACACCAACAAAATATCTTAGTACTCTGGTGAAAATTCCTAATCAGTATCACATACATTTCATTTAAATTGCTTTACAAGAATGAAGGTATTCACGTACGTGAAATCCATTCTGAAAGGAGAAGTTAATGCTATTCAAATATAAAGTCAATGTGGGAAATAATGAATAGTTGTAAGACTGACTACAGTTCACGTAAATATGGTAAACAACCTTAAAACCGTATTCATCCATTTATTTGCGATTAGTATGATTACAAGGAATATGAAGAAAATTGTATCATGTCGGAACGAAAGAATGAAATGTTCATAGAAAATACACTTATTTGTCCAGATTCCATTTTATGCATTCTCTTTACTTAATCATCCTAGTTATTTACATTTTACGTTGGTCTCATATAGCACGTTTTGTAGATGTTTTTAGTAAGTTGCTTTACAGAAATTAATTAATGACAATGTAATGACTTATTTGTACATAATTATTGCTAATGATGACACTGTGTATACTGCAGTTGAATTAATGTGAAAGTAGTGAGATAAATTGTAGTCATTAGTTGTTGAATTTTACATTTCAATGAAGCATGGTATTATGTAATATTTAGAATCATCCATTCTGCATAAAGAAGAATAGTGATAAATACATTAAGCAGCGTCGCATTTTTGAATAATCGTTTTTTTAACATTTAAGGTTTTACTTTCGCATAACATACATCAGTAAATTCATTTATTTTGAATATCATTACAACTTTTTGTTCATTAAATGATCACAGTGAGATTTTTGGCACACGTCTGTAAGTATCTACTACTGTATTCCTTAATTATTATTTTTAGTAGTTGTGTTGTTATCGTTTTCATACATGCATAGAGTTGAGATAAATTATCTGCTTATTGTGTTCATGTTTTCTAGACTTGTTTTCTGGGTGAGTAATTCTGTTAGTTTATTAAATGTGTTTCGTTTGTCCAAGAAGATAAGTTTATGAATTAAATAAATGCGTTTATTATACTTCTTTGTTAAGACGTATGCGAAGTGGCATATATAAAATTTATAGTAAACTACGATGTGATTTTTCCAGAGCTATACTGAAACAAACATTTTCTGCACATTGATTAGTCTGAAAGTTCTATGACATTTGAACACACGTTAATAAACTAAATATACCAATTTATTTTCTTAACTTAATTTGTATGACAAACAGTTTAATTCGTATTTGTACGAAGAACAAATGTTTCGAACTCCTGTTAGTGACTTGTATTCAATGACATATTCAACAGAAAATTGAAGAATGTATTAAATTTGCACCGCATTGTTATTGTGATCAATTCTTTCAATGCATGGCTTACATTGATATATATAGCACACATGAATCCTTTGATTTTGTTGATTCAGTCATGAACATCATGGTAGCAGGAATGTTCATTGTCTTTCATACTTGGTATTTATTACACGCAATCTTCTTAGTAAACAGTAATTGCCAATTTACAATTTCTCTATTTACTATTGTAATAACCGTATATGAAGTATGGTGAATTGCAAAGTAGTAACTTCTGCTGCTACTATAAATTAAACAAATCAATCTACTGGAAAATCTAATAACTGTAATTACGTTTCAATAGCTAAAAGTCATTGGTCCAGATGTAAGTCGTTCTCTTTTATTCAGTTAACCGTTTAGAATTTTCCATGTTATTGATATACAAGCAAATTAACTTGAACATAGAATGCACATGCATTAATGTTAAATCACCGAACCTTTCCATTCACTGGGAAAAGTACTTCGATAATTGACGTGTAAGTTGGTAAACGGGCTATAATAATTCATCAGAATCACACTTCATTGTTAGTTGTTTAATCATCTGAAACAAGATGTGATAAATAGAGTTATGTATACTCTTATTACTTGATTTTAAATAAATGTCAATATTTTGGTGCTCTGTGTATGTTTACGCTTCGATTTTAATAATTTTTCCTGTTACTTTATAATACAATTTTCAAATAAACACTATTTTTGTGGACTGTCAAAAAATCATCAAAGTGCTGAACAATGAATTAAACTATGAAGCTGAATATTCAACCATTTTGTATGATTCGTGATGATCCCGCATTCTTATGTTGTTTTCATTAATTAAAATTAAATGTGTCGTAGTTTGTTATTTTATCCTAGTTAATGTGTGTTGATAAATAGAAGTTCATGATGTCTGATTTCGTTTCCTTATTAGATTCAGCTTGATGACCAGTCGATGATTTGTGTAATATTCCTCTCTAAGAATGATCAATCTTTCTGTCAGTAAAATAAAGTACTGTTTCAAGAGTAGTGATATTTCAAAGTGGATGGTTCGAAACGTGTATAGAGAGGGATTCTAACGTCGGCCATATACATGCCTCATATATTCACAGTTTGAAACTTCTTTAACATAAGGCAATTTGTCGTTTGAATTCAGATGAAATGAAAGATGAACTTCTGAATTTGATATTCACACTCAAGCCAATGTTGTAAGTACATTAAGATTTGATCGTCGATAGTTGCGTTTTCTTTAGAATACATTTGTCGGAAATATATATTTTTATACTTTAACTTTCAGTGTAATTAAAGATTTGCATTTAGGTAGGTTGGATACTCAGGTTGTTTATTTTATTTGATACACTTTAATTATATACAGCTAAAGCGAAGCCATTCATTGTTGCGAGGTTGTCAGTGCATATATTTGGTTTTCCAAACACTACATAATTATATCCATACCATCTGCAAACAAAAATAATAATGGTATTTCATGGAAATATGTTTAGGCACACAATTCTGTATCTTTTTGTAAAAAAAAGAGATAAAAACCATGAGAAAAGGTACGTATCAACCGCAACTGACATTATTAGCAGTTTGCGTGACACTTTATGTGTTTCCTGTAGTAAGTAGCTTACACCCGAAAATTCAGTGTGTTGATTGGCTTGTCAAGTAAAGACACCCTATTGAAAACAAATTCATCCACCAACTTATTTATAACTGTTACTAACTGCAACTGCAACTATCTGTACATATTCGTCAAGTTACATTTTCACAATGTTTGTAATAAACGTATTTCATAGTAGCATGATTTATGTGAAACATACAACGTCAAGTAGGTTAATTTGACAGTTTTAGGAAAAAAATGTTTTATTTTAGAACTGTGATTAAAGTGTTGGAATTCGCTTGGTATATTTTGTGTACCACGAACAGCTTTCGATGAATTCAGGCATTAGAAATCTTAAGTAACTAAGTTACTACTGTACTCTCAATGTTAGCGTGTTTAATCTTTATGCGATGGTGACAAATATCAACTTGACTACATTCTGTGTATAAGCATTTACTCTTCGTCCTGACTTTCAATATTCACTGATTGTGTTTGTGCTTTGTCGATGTTAGTTAATGAAATAACGAAGCACAGAGTTATTAAAATATTGTATTCAAATCACAGCCGTTTTCCAATATTGGCATTCAAAAGCTCTTGTCCGTCCATTCCACAGAATTGGTGAGCCCATATAAACAATACAACTGTTGTGGATATATATTTAAATATGCAAACTGACTAACCTCAACGGTCCTGTTTATACCACAAAATATATCGAAATTTATTCAACTTATACATTAATTGAAACCTGAGCATATATATTCAAATCCTCTATTGGATTATATTTGTATTTTATATTTAACACTTGCTGATTGTATCAAAACTTATTCGTGGATGTATATATATATGTATGTTTTTTAAGCCGTTTATGTAGATGTATATTTTATTCTTTTACCCTGCTTAATCCTGATAAAATGAGTATATCATGACTATTATTTTAACAAAGTGTCATAATACTTCAGTATTGTTTTTTTTATCCTACCTGTTATTTTTGACAAATGTTTGTTATAATGTTCATTGTTTACATTATGTATGCAATAATGTCTTCTTACAACAACATTACTACGTTCATAATAACCGTCCTCTTACTAATATCAACCTTTGGGTTTTGCCTTCTAAGTCTACTGACCCAGTGTTATAGTTTAAACGTTTTAAAAAATACTTTGATTCAAACAGCATAACATCACAAAAACAAATGTTTAGTTGTGACTGTACTGGTCTTTAAGAAGGAGTGGCAGTTAAAAGATGCTGATAAAAGATTATTTTACCAACAATGGCTCCGCAAGCTACTACCGAGCAAACAACAAAATTTAGCTGTCGGAGATAGTACTGCCAGCATAGATAAGCTAGTAATCATAACAGATTGTGTAAATTAACGCGTTTGTTGTCAGCTAGTAGCCGATATTAACAAATCACCAACAATAAATAGGCGTGGCATATTGAAATTAAAGATCGATGCACTATGTAAGAAGCTACGCTTCATTAGAGTTCGACACGATTCATTTCAACGGTATAAAAGCGAATCCACAGGTAGATTCCAATATTTTGCAGCTAAAGCCGATGCTGCTAGTATTTACTGGTATCATCGCAAATTCGGTGCCAGAGCCAGACAGTAGACTTCACAATGCAGTTACGTCGAAAGGACTTAGAAAAACGGCAGAGCCGGTGGTCTTTGACGACTGCTACAATCCGCGAAGATTTTTCAAACAGCCGTTTATATTGCGTGACGAACAAAAATACAGGTGCATTAATTTTGGTGAGTACAGGAGCAGAAGTTAATGTGGTACCGCCTATGGACTCGAAAAAAAACATAAACACTAATGTCGTTTTACGTGCAGTTAATACATCAGTATTCGAAGCATGTTCGTATCGGCATCTAGAGCTTAACATTGGGTTCCATACACTTTTAAATGGAATTTTATCATTGCAGAAGTCATAGCTCTAATCATTGGTATTGATTCCTTACAGCATCACATTTTGTCAGTTGATGTGAAACGACGTACGTTACGCAACGATGCCGATAATGTTTTCATCAAAAGAATAGTCGCCGATTTCTCGTTTTTAGTCCTAGTTGTGGTACAGCAGACGACAACCTGTCCTCATTCAGCTCTTTTAAAGCGATTTTCTGAAATGCTGAGTGCAGCATATGATGAAAAGGAGGTTGAGCATGATATAGTACATCATATAGACACGACAGGATCACCAGTTTACTTTCTACCACAACTATTAGACGCTAAGCGCTTATCAATTGCAAAGGCAAAGTCTAATAGGCTGTTCCAGTTACGCGTCACCCGTCCTTTGAGCAGTGCATGGACGACCCCACTACATACAGTTTCAAAAAAGAACGGGGAATCGCGACATTGCGGTGATTATTGCACCTTGAACAAGCAGACTATTACCGACAGATATGTTTTCCCCCCCCCCACATACAAGGTTTCGTTAATAACATGTCCGTCACTACAATGTTTTCTAAGATTGATCTAGTCTAAGCTATTATCAGATTCCAGTAGTACCGGTTGGTATCAACAAGACAGCCATCACGACACCATTCGTGTTATACATGTTCCTTGGCATGCCCTTCGTGCTTACTAACGTGGCACAACCTTCTTATTTTTTGAATTATTCAGTGCTTTGCGAACTACGTTTCGTGTATGTACATATTGATAACTTGTTGATAGCGTGTACAATACCAGAATAACATAAAGAAAACCTACAGCAACTTTTCCAACGATTGTAGGAGTGCAGTGAGTCAATGCTAGTTCTGCAAACAATTCCTTTTAATTTTCGGGCCATGTCATAAAGATCAAAGAAAGTGCATTCATTTTGGTAGCTGTTTAAGCCACCAAGTACTACATTTAAATTAACTCGTTTACGAAACTTCAACGATTCCTCAGTTTAATGAACTTCTGTAGATTTTTTTCTTACTGTGCACAAATAGCTTAGCCTCTGAGAGATTTTTCAAAAAAGACGATTTCCACCATTGAAAATGATTAAGGCAGCAATTACAACTCCGTAACAATTAAAAAATATTAAGTCCAGCAAACTTACTTTCCTGGTGTGACAGCAACGCTCCTCTGGCTTTATTGGTAGTTGGAGCAGTTCTCTGACAGTTCATCAAGTGTCAGTGTAAATCACTATGGTTTTTATTAACACTTCGCAGACTAGACGCAGTACATTTGGCAAAGAGCTCTTATCAGTTTACTTGGCAAATAGGCATTTTTGACATATGCTTGAAGGTTTAGTTTTCACTATTTATACTAACCATAAGTCATTCACGAAAGGATTTATCA
Source organism: Schistosoma japonicum (assembly GCA_025215515.1). NCBI lineage: Eukaryota > Metazoa > Platyhelminthes > Trematoda > Strigeidida > Schistosomatidae > Schistosoma > Schistosoma japonicum. The sequence continues at coordinate 70,333,725 of CM046069.1, forward strand.
CATAGCATGACAACTATCGTTTCACATAAATTCTACAATTAGACTTTATCTAACAATTTTTTACAAACGCTTTGTTAAAAGATGTACTAGTGAGGTGGCAGATGCCTTATCACGACTGATGGTGGTCGTTTAAAACATTGTCGAAAAATATTACATGGCAATGTCATAGTGACAGAGTTAACGATAGCCAAAAATCTTGTTGAACACTGACTTGCAAGCTTCAGAGTTTCTTCTGTAATAACAACGGACAAGGAAGCACAATTTAAAAGCAAATTCTTTCAACTGCTAAGTAAAATGTTGAGCATCAAATGGCTTTGTACTACTGTTTACCATTTACAGGCCAATGGCCTCATGGAACGATTTCACAGGCTGAATAAGGCAGCCCTAATGGTAGCACACAACGATAGTGAATAAAGAAAAAGTCTTTTGCAATTTAGGTTGACTAGTTAAGAGTTGACGTTTTAGCTTATGTATACGCTGAAACGATAAGGCTGAAGTATTCATTCACTTGTTCATATGGATTATATTTTCTACTATCGTAAACTGAATGTTGAGAAACATTGTGTGTTTGAATGACTAGCGTCTCGCTTCACTGTCTCCTGTCACAGTACGAAATAAAGACCTATTACCACAGAATATTGTTTCTTCTTTAAATAGAACGAAACGCACTTAAGTGCTAAAAACCTACCATTGATTTTCGTTGAAAAATCGTTTGACGAATAAGCTAAACTTAGGTAGTTTTTTGGTCAAATTTGTGGTATAAGCGTGTTTGAAGTTATCAGAGGAGTACTTCACCCCAGCAGTTGTGGTTTTATTATGATATGTTCAATTTCATCTAATGATTATGAAGCCGCCTCATATAGATAAGATTGCAAGCTTCTCGTTGCTTATAACGCTCTTCTTACCTACTTCGAAACCATCAAGATTGTTCTAACAATTTTGTCAGGATTGGTCATGTGCGTAGGCTTCAAAACACCCGTATGAGAGCCCATTTAAAGTCTTACATGGAAACGATAAAAAAGACACTATTGCACATGCTAGAAAAATTGATAATGCAAGTGCAGATAGAGTTAAACCTGCATTGATCAAAAGTGATAACTGTCAACTCGCCGCACAGCTACGGCCAAAGTCGAAACAGTAGATTTATGATAGCGAATGGACAGTAACATCAGCTACAACGCAGATATCACTGATCAACCATACGACACGTTAAAGGAGGATAGTACACTGGCCACGTAGATATGCAGAAACAATTTTCATATTTCAGTATTTTTCTAATGAGTTCACTTGAGTAAGTCCTCAATCACAGCACAGTGTTATTTCATTTATATTTGTTACGTGTAGAGCATATTTTTTTGACACCTCATACCTCAAATTCTTCATTATTTACTATGCATCATGCATTTTAGTTGCAAAAGCTACTTTCCAAAAGTAAAAGTCAGAACAGTAGTATTCGTAATTTATTTTTTGTCATTTGCTTACATGTCATCAAAACATTTGTAAACTGCTGCTTCACCTATGCAATTATAAATTTAGTAAGTAGTATTATCATATATATGTACTTTTCTGCAATGATTTGTTACAATTTTTAAAACACGTCAAAAAGTTAAAGTCCTCATATTCCACATTTGTTGGTACTGTTTATTTAAGATATTGATATTTTGTATATTCGTAAACTTTATACATGAGGTTCTGTAGCAGTGTCATTTTATTATCACATTTTGATTTTTTACAATTGTATTGATATTTTGTTATCATTATTTACTCGTCTTCTAAACACAGATATTTTTTAAAGAAATAAACATCTATGTTCTAGAGAGAGGCTAATAAAAATAATAATTTAATTCTTAAGTAGCTTCTTGTAGATAAGAGCGTATCAGTTTACAGGCGTGAACAGAATGATATAGGTCTGTCTGCATAAAAGTATTTTGATAAGGTTAATAATAAGAGATCCGTACTTTATGGAGTTATTAATTAATAGCAAGACTAACGACATTAAATTTCACATAACTAGGGTGCCAGAGTTATGTGTTGTAGTATATGCACTTTTGGTAAACAACTGCGTTCTTTTTGTTCTTGGCGCTACGATTTTAAGAGCAGGCTGGGAATGAACAGAATGGACCTTAAAACATCTCCAGATAAGAACCTAAGCTAACAATATTTGAAATTTGAACATAGGTCACTGTTTTTCTTAACACTACAATGTTTATACTGTATATTTCTTTATTTATATTTCTATTAAAATGTTAGACTACATTATTTAACTTAATGTTTGCGCGTTGTACAATTGGTGACGCTGGATCCATTTAAGTTCAAATATATTTTTATCGCATCTGTGTTTTGAGATATATAGTTATTAAATCTGACGAGGTTTTACATCCAGCATTGAAAACAAGGTAAACGCCTTGATGACATTAAAGTAGACACTCCCAACTAGGTCACTAACCATATAGAATCTGTTTCCTGCAATTATGACAACATTTTAAGATTCATCAATTCACCCAGAACGTCAAGCAGTTCTGAAAGAGATGGAATTGCATCCATTTACTTCAAACTCGGTGAACTAAATTCCCATTAATTCTACTAACAGTGTTTACCCTTTCTTTAACAACAGTCACTTACGTTAGTCAATGGGAAACGTCATTTATCTGCTCCTAATTCAAATCAGGTGACAGGACAAACTTGCATAGTTATAGACTCATAAATATCAGCCTAGTTATCTCTAGAATAATGTAGGAAATAGAATATGACAAAATGTCGGATTATCAGTTTCTGAGAAACTTATCACTAATTCACAACATGGTTTTTTCAAAGGTAGGTCTCGTATGGCTCGTTACGCTGAATTCTTTAATTTAGTCCCTACTAGATGAAGCCCTTGACACTTGGTATTAGTAATGTACGTAAAGAAGTCTAAAACTTGACATGGTTATCTACGTGCTACTTATAGACAAACTCCCTTCTTATGGGATTAGGAATTCATTACTTGCATGGATAAATTTTTTACCAAGTCATAGGCACCAAATTGTTAAAATTAACTCAACTCTGTCAAAGGCCAAACTGGTTTAAAGTGACGTTATAAAAGAAAGTGTTTTACGCCGACTGCTCTTTACAGCGCACACAAATGATATATGTCAATGCTTTAGCATGGAAAGACCCTTTCTATGCGCAGATAATCTTAATATAATGTCCTCATTCCCTCCTTACACACATTCTGTGACATCACTAATGAACTCAACTAGGTCGCAATATAGTGCTCATAATGTAAGTTAGATCTTAATCCTTCTAAGTGTGGTTGAATATATTATGAAGATAAGCATCTCAGTTTTGATCTCGCCATAAGTGGTAGTAAGTTGTCTAGGCTTCGGTTAGTAGTTGACTTAGGACTCAGGTACTCTTACAATCCGTCTGTTACAGAACAGATCAATGTGCATACATCTAAGTCACATCGACTTCCTGATTGCATACTATGTAATTTTGATAGCAATGCTTCAGGTATTCTGTTATATAAAGTTTGTGTACGACCTTTTTTAAATAATGCACCTTAATTAGCAGTAATGTTTCCACAAAAACATTGGCATGACTTTACTTAACTATTCGTATTCTTCAGGACAATCGTATCCTAACTTTAAAACTAGATGCATTATGTCAAGACTAGACAGCAAATCAAATCGAATCTAATCTTCTACAGGATACTAGAAACAAAAATACCAAATTCCGAATTTACTATTTATATGAAATATTTTGCAAATAAGAGTGTTCATACCAGCTATAGTTTTTTATTTCACTAGCAAAATAATAGGAAAACTGAACGTGTAAACCGCAAATATCTGTCTTAGTCATATGCCAATGTACTTTATTTTAATCCATTTATAATCAGAAGTAGTGTGTCATGTCTTTCAATGCCTGTTTAAATACTAAGTTTTGCTCATTAGTTCTAGAATACCAGTGATGTTGTTTTGTGTACTCTCTGCTTTTCTCTTCGCTTTAGATGTAGATGATAATGTATATAACACCTCTGAGACATGGGTCATGATTCATTACATATAATAATATTAATAAATATAATCAGTGTCATAGTACTGTGAACGTTGATAAGGTTTTGAGTTGATATTTCGAAATTTATGCATTTATATGTCACGAATGTCCTGACAGTGACACTTATACAAGCCAATATTTGCATGCATGTAAACCCATATGATTGTGATCATGCCTGTAAACTGTTATGCTTTCATGTATAAAATAATACTTGATAATACGAGCTTTTTATTTATTTCACTTGTCAGATTATTCAGTTTAATTTCAACGAATAAATAAGAATATTGTACGATATATATTGAAATATATTATTGCTATTTTTTTATAGATTACTTATCATCTGTTAAGAAGGCAATGTTTAAATCTAAAAATATATTTATATTAAAAGTTCAAGAGCTTCTTGTTACATAACACTGTTGTCAGTTTTACAAGTTTGCATCATTTCAAAATCAAAAAATGCACAAATGCCGTCAGTTTAAGCAGTACAATTAGGAAGGGCAACGAACCAATATGGCAGCTACCATTGGCGAAGCATCAAGTAGAACAAAGTATACACAGTCCTGAAAAATAATAGAAATCCAGTATAAGCGTTCGAAAAAAATATATATCACACAAAAAGTAAATACCAGCTATCTTACAAAGAGTTTAAAGTTCAATAGAATGTGCAGTAAAACAAATCAAAATATATTTTTTAAAGCAAAATAAGTAATTACAATAAAAAACTTTTATTTGGAGGGATCTTTGCGCACAGAACTACCAGAAAATATCTTATAATAAGTCTATTATCTAGGTTTTATCAAGTATAACTAAAACCTTAATTTTTCGTAACGCTTTAAAAGACCACTAGTTTTTCTCCGCTTACAGACAACATTTAAACAACCTTACTGGAAAAACAGTAGATAGCACCTATACTCCTTGTGAGACTGTATACTTTTAAGTGAATCGATTCACGAGTAAGCTGCATCATTGGTTAAGCTGATTCTGGATATCTTTAGAGATAGTGATTTAGTATCAATAGGCTGGTCCATTCATATCTTAGGTAGTCTGAAGGAGAGACTTAATCTTATCCAACTAGTCTTGATATTTTATCGTCCCTGTTTATTTAGAAGAATAGAAATACATTTTCGATAAAAATGGTGGAATCATTTTTTGCAAAATTATGTCCAAAATGTTACTCTCTGTAATCATCTGACTCCTGTATGACTCAAAAACAACAAATTATTGCAATACAGTCTGCTTGTAGACCTGGATAAGGAAGCATTGGGGAAACATTCGCTCTGCATCAGATTGGGGAAGATAAGCATATTTGGCATCTTCTGGCGACAGTTGTATGTCTTAACTTGAAAGCATCTTCAAATTGCTTAGACCGAAAGATTTTATGGTAGTACTTTTCATGAAATGATCTACACTGTTATAACATAAACTTTTGTAATTGCTTATTTGAGCACCATTGGTCAAGTGAGAATTAATGATAGACTGTCATGTAAGTTGTCAACTTCAGGTAGCGCCCGTTAGGGTTGCTAGTTAATTCTCAATTTGATTTTATTAACTTAAATAATGACATTACTCTATGTTTGATTAGTATTGTACCAGCAAAGTGATAATCAAAATTGCTAGCCTACTGAATCACTTTCTCTGCCTTGAAAGAGTAGCGAAGATTAACGTTTCTCTGTATAAAATGGTGTACTTTTAACCCACGTATTCGCACTTACAAAGACTTTCATAGGTAATGAAACACATCAAGCATATTTAATTTAAAAGCGTATAAGCTAACATATAATCATATATATGTGATTAATATTCCTAGAAATGTGATTTATTACCAAGAAGTGCCAGAAACAGTCATTTTACCTGTAATATTCTTATTTCTGCTAATTTTTACTAATTATTGAGTAGGCGTTAACACGTACAAAAGCTCCCTTTTCCGCACAAAACTTGTTATTTCTGACTTGTTGTAGTAATATTTAGTGTGCTAAATGTTTTAACTATTATTGGGTCAGTGTTGTAACTGTGAATACAAAGTTGGAACATAATAGAATCAAATCTTTATTTGTTGTGTTCGTGTCTTTTTGAATTGTTTTTCGACGAGTTATAACTTATCTAGTATATTGGCCACTGGTTGCGAATATCTGTTTGCGTAAATAAGTCAGCAAATTAGAATGACGATGAATGCTTCCATTTATTGCGTAGGCGTAAGGATATACCATATATAATAATGCATGTAACAATATTTATTTCAGTTTTATTTTCAATTAGTGTTACAGGGTTAAATATCTGAAGATTTTGTAAGCTTATGTAAGATATGTTACCAGACATGTTGAAAAACTAAAACTTTAATCAAAGTCACTTCAACTGGAATTTCGACATAATTGTCTTATTTCGGTTAAACTAGTAAGCAACTTGGCAGTCAAACAAGGCATTCAAAACAGGTTATTGTTGCGATAAAATCTGATACCTAATGAAGCATTGAATACATATTTTTAAATAACTCATTTTGATAAACATTTCTGTTTTAATCGAAATAACAATAAGTGTTCTGAAGAGTGTAGTGTAGTACTCATTCTACATGATGTACGTTCTCTGTAGTATGCGACTAAACTCAACGTGAAAGTAGACTACTTCGGATTGTTAGATCAGACTGAATGTCTGTCTTATATATAGTCCTAATAAATATAGCTCTGACAAATTCATAGTTACCAACCTTCATTTTCACACACGTTTTATTGTTAATGTGCATAAGTTAGTGTGACTTACAGTGATTTACTTACATACAGAAATTATAAAACAGCTGTGCTAACTGTGACTATATTCCAACAGACTTGAGCAATAGAATTTTGCATTATATACGTTTTTAAAACACGTGGCCTGTACATCTGTTACAAAATTGTCCATCTACAAGAGTAAACAACAACATTGGTGACCAGTATACCTAATAGAGCAAACAAAATATACGATGAATGCGCTGATATCTATTAGATTTAACGACTATATAGTCATCATACTGATTTATATAACATGTATCCGTTAGTAAATAGTACGAAGAAAATTTTTTGTCTCATTTAGTAGTAAGTATTGCTACATTAACATTTCAGGACGTCAACTATGATTTAGGTGTTTTATCAAATGTTTACACGAGAATCAGATTCTCTCATTTGAGGTTACTTCGTTTTTTCAAAGTCAATTACTGTATTAAACTGTTATCAAATGCATTGTATACGTTGTCATGAACAGCATTCTACTATCAAGTTGAAGTAGATTTTCTATTAAGTGTATATATGCCAACTTATTCATCCAATCACATGCTACAACCAATACACGACATTTCTGATCGGCCGAAACACATAAAGATATAAAATCGAGTGATCAACTCTACAGAATTATTTAAACAAGATGAATGCTACTCGCATTTATTTTCTTTACTCATTGATAACAACAATAATAATAACAATCAGTGAGTCATTATCACGACATCTTTATGTGGTAACAGCTAGCACTGAGTAAAACAAAATGAATCATACAGACACTACACATGAAAAATTTACAAAACTCCACTAGCAGCATTTCCACTAACAAAAAAGCAGCATGTCGGTTAAGAATGCTTTCAGTCATAAGCATTAACATTAGACTACTGATAGTGAGACACATGTTTATTTAATATTTTACATGTATGACACACTATAAAATCATTATTTCAAAAAATTACCTCAAGATAAGACGCATCGCTATAAATTTCTGTAACAAATATTCAGCTCTTAGACTACTGAAGGATTATCAAACCAATAAGCTGGGTCTAAACATTGCTTGAATACTGCTCACTTATATTTAGCAACCTCCGAATAAGTTATAAGCTGGAAATTAAATGAATACAGAAATATTTCACAAAATGGACAATATGGAATGATATGTGGAGTAAAATACGCTACATAGTGTAATAGTTCAGGTCAAGAACCACTTTGCAGAAGGCAAGCTGAGCTCAATCTGACATTTTGTTTATAATCTGTTCACCATTTAAAATACCTATCCCGAACTTATGTCAACATTTATCAAGGCATATGTTCGCAGCCTCAGAAACCACACAGAAATAAACCAGACAAAACATTGTTACATTAGAATACAAACTTATTTCTCCATGCACAGGTCCACTGCCATTCGGAACAGTTAAACGGCCAAAATTCGTGCGTCATATACCGTTATCTACTTTATACGAGCAGTAAACTAATTATTTAGTGACTTAAGGACACTGAATAGACTATCGATTTATTCAAACTCTAGTATAACACGTGACTTACCCAGTCCGCCCAATGTTTGACATGCTCATGTAAACTCAAAACTACCCAGTAGTATTTACAATAATATGTATCTGGTATACTACTATCACTACAAATACCGTAAGTGATAATTATTTTTATAAATAAAGCTACAACAACTATTAAAGCATCAATAAACACTCGAAGACGAGAATAACACGTACTTCTTCTCCGAATTATTATTAATCTTAAACCCTATTCTCCTATTAATATAGGCAGTTTTATCCACAGTCAGGTACAATAATCATCAATCTTTCTTCAAATGCACGAATTCTGTATGTCCTGATTATTTGCTATTTCCTCATCATGTATATTTACTGGTTCAATGCAAATATGAACTTGATGCACCTAGCAGAGCAATCTCTAAGATGATCAGCATTTTCGAGTTCACTTGGATTCGTTCGTTTCTCTTACATATTGAGCTATTTGGTTTCTATATTGTCTCTACTATTTACCACATTTCATATGTAATAATTACTCACCTGATTGCTATCCATCTGTTGCTTGCATTACTGTTATTACTTTATTAATTTAACAGCCATCTCTTGATCTTATCATTACATATGACCTCCTACTTATACCGTATAACAACTTACTTTCCACAGGCACACTATTGCAATAACGTTCAGCCATCTAATTTCCACCTTGCAGATTTAGTAATCTGTGTGATAGTTAATGAGATACTGTTATGTCAGACCATTAAAGAAGAGTGAGAAACTTCCAGAACTGTGTTCTAGAGAATTTATTTATTTATTTTGGTCTTCAGGAGTGTGAACATTACATTTCTATTATTGTTACGTTCCTCTTACTCTATCCTCTCGTTAAGCATATTTGCTGTTATTATATTGTCTCTTATTATGGACAACAGTTAATCAGTTGTATACAAGTTGTCCTTATTCACTACCACTATTCTCTTAGTTCTGTATAAATGTTAGTTTTCTAATCGGTTCACTGTGTGGTCTGATTTTGTGTATATATAAAGGCATGATTGAAATACGATTCCTGTTCTGGTTCTGCTTGTTGGCTCATCAATAGTGGTTTTCTGTATTCCGGCTTAGGGGGCAGACGTGTCTCTACAGTGATTAGTCATCATCAAAGGCATTGTATATTTTCAAATACATAACAATTGGCGACGGGCTTAGAGTGCATCTAACTTACGCAGTCATTGGTCATAAGTTGTAAAACATAAAAAATACTTGCCTAGATAAGATTAGTTGAAACAGAGCTAGCAAGGCGGATTAGCAAGGATATCACTACAAATATCTTTAAACCGCTAAGTGTGCAAATTTAACATCACAAAAGGAGGAAAGGTAAAGATCAAAGCCGGCAGACGTAATGGTGTAGGGGAAAAGTTGAGCCATCCACTATCTGTCTGACGGATCTTGTTATATGTTGACCTCTACGTACGGTGGTTCTGACAAGGGCAATCATACAGGTATAACACATCAATTGTTTTTATGTATGGCACACTGATTTGCACACATAACTTGGAGTCGGCTATACCTACTTATCAAGGTATCATTCGACATGGTTAACCAGACTGCTAGATTGCTGTCTATCATGTTAATATCTAATAAATAACAACTAAGTTCATCCATATGTAAACGCTTACTACACTATATTCTCATCCATGAGTTTTGCCTTTTTCTTACGATTGATATTCCTAAATCTTCTACCATTTATAGAAACCCGTCAAGTGATTTCACTTTCCACACTTAACCATTCTATGTAATTTAGCAATGTGATCCATAACACTAGTTTACCTGTTAAAAGGAGGAAACAGCTTATATAACAAAACTGACAAACATAAAATGTTATATCTAAACCAGTAATATAATATCATTAACATTTGCGCCTTTGATTTCCTGCTCGCTTTTCCTTCAGTTATATCATCTTAGTAAACACTGTCACAATGCATTGAATATAGTGTCAGACATCTGCATCAAGTAGGAATTTAGGAACAATTACTGTTATTGCAATCTGTATTACAAGCGTGTCAATCATTAATATCTTACGCTTGCTTCTATTTTCACTTATTATATGAATGTCCATATTGTATGTTTTCTCTTCTAAGTACTTCCACTTAATATATGTCATCATGATCATGTCTGTACGCTGGCATGAGATCCGTACAGTTTTGTAATATATCTATACATCTATAAACTTTTTCAATCCAGTGATTTGTTTTATGTCAATGTAGAGTAGAGGAATAAATCACAATTCATTATTCTAATTAAATAAACAGAAACTAAAGAGAATTGTGTACTTATATAAGCTGCATCTGACAGATGAAACTGATGAGATTTTTCTAACTTAAAATTTTGTCAAATTCTGAAATAATATGAACCCATATGTATTACACGTATTTTATTGATTATACTAGAAGCTGATTTTATCATTGTGATTAGAATGTGAACAATTTGAAAATAATTTGTAAGTAATGGATGTGTTTTAATTGACAGCATAATGATAACACTACCATAAATGTTGCCGAAATCCACTGTCAACAGACCATTCCAGCTTATGCCTCCTCTAGTTTTCATTGTGTGCAGTTGGATATCGATGATAGTGTGATTCTCTGTAACGTCATTTTGTCATGAGATCGTCTAGTGTTTGACCTCTTATTCAAGCTGAATTTGAATTTGTTGAAGTTACTTGTTGTCGTTCACATCAACCTTATTTAATGATCTCATCTAGTGTATGTATTCTATTGATATACACTGACAAGTTGTATTGTGTTATTGTATGAGCGATTCCTGTTCTGTTTAAAATGGATATTGTTTAATAAGATTAAGGTACGATGTTGTTAAATTAAGCAGTTCTCACCTGCACATATAAGTTATAATATGATTTGAAGATAACGTTTATCAATGATAATTTCTCTAAAGAATATTTAACTGGTAAACCACTCAACCAGCATATAACGTTTGGTATTCTTGATTTTAGATTGCCTACAATGCATTCTGTGGAATAATACGCTGCCCTAATAGCTAGCAATTGACTTGACTGCTTGATGACCATTGGGCAGTCAATCAAGTTGACAGTATTGCATAATTGGATAGAGTATAAAAGTCATACATAAGTGGTGGTTGCCTGATTGACCCCCAATGATTGTTTACATGAGGTGATTACTCAAGTTGGTGAATGCAAGTATGTACGATTCTATGCTTCCATAACGTGGATAAGAAAACTAACACATTCTAACGTAGTCAGACATGATATCGGTGCATATTTGAATGTCATACTCAATCACATTAACATTATCACTCCGAAATCATTTTGTTGTAACTATATGTAGATTACTAGCCCACAGTTTCTTATGTATGATCAGTTGTAAATTACAGGATGATAATATTCATTAGCAGTTTCAATAATAACTAAATTAAATTCACAATCTCCTGTTTAAAAGACATAGATATATTATTTGCAGTTTGTTGAACAGTTAGATAATTGGTGAATGGTCAATTTATATTTATTTTGCATGAAATTAAAAGACATTTTGCAGTTAGAAACAACAACATTAATTTAGGCTAAACAATACTCGATGTCATGTGTTTATTGTGGTGGTTCAATGACATTTTGTCTACATGACAAATATAATCCAACCGTTGAACTACGCATTTCTGTATTGTGTTTGTATTCTTGTTCTCATGAGTACTACGTGTTGTTAATTATACAAACCTCTCTACCTGCGATCACTTATGTGTTTGTTTGTCAGTCATTCTATTTCTCCAAAACATCAACTATTGTCACTACGATTAACCTCGTAAACGCTCTCTACTCGAGCACGACTAGTCGAGTCACAGCTAGTAGCAAACTGTCGTCAGTCCCAGATAAGGTGCTTTAGTATTGCCCTTATCTTCCATTTTGTTTAAGTTTGTCAAAAATGTATCCTTTGAAGTTTTAGTTTTTCGAATTTAGCAGGCAGGTAGTGTATTTTAATGCGACGTATATAAACATTAGTAATTTATTTTTAACTAAAGTAACTATGTCAACTGCGATACGGTAATAGACAACAACACAATCAAATTTAGTTTATACAATTAAAATACAGAGTAAAACTCCACCAGTCATATTGAATTTTCAAGTGTTCATATGCAAAAATTTGTTTAACATGACACGTTTTGTTAATTTTTCGAAAGTCTATTCATTTCTGAATTTCATCCTATGACGTGGATGTAAAAATGGAATTTGTAGTGAAAACTAGGTTTCACTAGTGACGAATAAAAACTCACAGACTAAGAAAATCTACTAAATATTTAGTTTAGTATATAGTTGGAATTTTCTGAGTCTTAAAAACATACAAAGATTATTTAAATAGGCTCAATTATTGAAGATCTATTGTTTTAATTATGCAAACCTCGGGTTACAACACTCTGTTTCAGATGATAGGTCGATCAATCAATGATAATCAAAACTTCGAAGACTAAAGTACTTATTCCAATAAATGGAGATGTTAGCTAATTTAATAAAAACTAACATGTATTTATTGTTTCGGTTGACCCGTTTACTTTATCAACAACGTGATAAGCTTTCGATGGTCATCTGAATTAAAGAGAATGACTCACATGTGGACGAATGATATTTAGCTTCTAAAAAATTAATCACAGTAAATAGGATTTTCACGTAGGTAATTTGTTTTATTTGCGATAACAGTATAGCTTATCGCTTTCTGTACGACACTCATTTAAATAAGTTTATTGGAACAGTGAATAAATAAGTTGAGAATCGACAATTACTATTTTTCGACAGGATTGTAATCTATGAACGCAAAGTACCAGAAACTATGATTAAAAACAAAAGAAGATATAATGCTTTAATATTTTACACAAATACAACAATAATGCATATACATGAGAATGAATAAAGTCTAAACATCACCACTCATTATATTTGATTAAGTGACTCACTAGCAGAATCTAAAAGTAGTGCTATGTAAGCCCAACCTGAAGTAAAGAAGAATAAAATGATGAAATAAAAAAATGCATTTGCTAGAATCTAAATATGGCAGCGTGTCTTCTATGAACAGTTAATGTCTTTGTTCTGACATGATAAAAGTCCCTTTATTTCCCTAACAATTACACGAATTTCGAACAAATGGATGAATACCGTATTATTGTGTACTACTACGATTATGCAAAGCGCAGTCAAACAGTTCTATAAATATTGATTATTGCGCGTCTGCCCAATGCCCACTGAGTCCGAAGCCAGAACTTAAAGAACACGAGCCGATAAACCAACCAAAGAGAATCCAATTATACCTCACGCATTACTTTGTACATACATGAAACCAGAACACCAAGCGAACCAATTAGAAATTTAACAATAATACAGAACAAAGATAATAGTGACAGTGGATAAAGTAACTTGTACACAAATAATTAACTGTAATTCATAATTAGAGATAATATAATAACAGCAAATATACTAATCAGGAGGATAGGGTAAGAGGGAGGTAATATTTATAGAAATGTAATGTTTACATTACCCTTAGTCAGAATAATTAAAATAGTGCTTTAAAACACATTTCTCAAAGTTTGCCATTCTTCTTAAGTGGTCCGGTATAACATAAATGAGTTTTAATTTTTTAGCTACTTAAAGTAATTGTTTGGAAATTTATGACATCAAGTTGGCGTATTCCGTTTGTGATTGTATTATGTCGTTAGTCATGTAATTAGGTAACTTTGCGGAATTTTAACAGTATGAGAGAACAGTGTTGATGAACGTTTTCAATTTACGTTTGCATTGTCGTAGAACATTTTTGTCAATTTATATCCAAAAAGATTGTTTCAACCGTTTAATGCATATGATTCATATGTTTCTACTGACAGGTTAGTCATTAACTGTTGAGTTTATTTCCAACCGCGTATCATTGAACACACATTTTAATACAACTAGATTACCATACAAGCAGGTTTAAATAAAAAGCACAAAAGAGTTACTGATTGTTGCAATAAGACGCATCAAATTTTAGAGTTAGTTAGTACAGTAAAATTTACAATCTGCTACTGGCTTGTGAAATACAAAACCATGAATAGACATATATGTTTTGATAGAAGTGATAACTTTGCATTTGAATGCATCATGATAAATAACTAATAGAATATACGTTAACGAAATTCCCTACAATATATATCACACTTCATTTCAGTTACTTTTTATAAAACTGTAATTCGAATTCTTCTGCACATATTGTGTCTTACATGCATTACATTACAGATCACTATATTTCACACTTATTTAAATGCACAAAAACAGCATAATTACATATATATGAGAAAAAGCAAAGTGTTTACATCACCACTAAATAATTTAAAGTAGGTGACTCAGATATTAAATTACTACTATCTGCAGTGCATCATACAATCATGTGTTCAATTCGTGTGACAATGCATACAACATCAACTGTGGAAATGATAATAGACTATAATTGGCCTCCTTTACATTGAACTAATTTAACGTTTTAATCAAGTTAGTAAAGGACTGTTTGATTTTGTGATGTCACACCTAATCATTACAGGAAAATACTCATTTAAAATGTTTAACAATAATTAACGAAAGTAATTGTTAATGTTCTAACTTTAAAGATTTACTCGTTTTATTGATGACAAGGTTGTTAAACACATCTGAAATGTAAACGGATTAGTGATTGCATGTGATGTTTTGCAGATAAGGAATTCAGCATATGGCGATATAATTCTAATGGTTATTTTTACTTGATAAGTAAACTGATGGCAGCCCTAGTAGTAACATTTCACAAGTAGATATTATTCATGGTGTGTGTAGGTGTGGCCTTCCGCACTAATGATAATGACTACATGTTCATAATATATCGTGGATAGGCTAAAGTCGACATACTAATCATTCCATACTAGTTCAATTGTCCAACTGTTACATTTTTATTATAACACTTAACGTAAATAAACTTTGTCCAGAAGTAAAATTGTTGTGATGGCATTCTACAAAGTAGGTTTCTCAGGTTTAACATAGGTATCAATGGGTCAATTAAATTTGTGTTACAACAGTAATAGTCGAATAACTTGTGAATATTGTGTCTATTCAAGCGTATTCTGCCGCTTTTTTATCATAATTATATTGGTAAATACAAACGAATTCTCCATATGTAGAGTTCACATGATTCATTTTATGTAACTTCATATTTCACACCTGTTGCTTATTTCCATGAGATTATTTAAACTCGCTGATAGATAAGATTCTTGTTACTATAAATGATAAAAAAGTCGAAATCGAGTCGGATGCGTCTTGTCTGTATAATTTTATCGGGTTATTCACTTGATCGTATGCTGTTTCAATTGTGTGATCTGGTCACTCAGAAATGTCGTGTGTTTAGGGAGGTTCATATTGATTGACAGAATACGGCAGTGCGAATACTTTGTGAATGATTCGGGTAGAATACCGGCATCGCCTAAAGTTGTATGAATATGGTGATTGGTGACAGCAAAAGTACATTCGCATGATTTGTTGTATTGTAATTACTGAGATGTGATTCGTTTGAAATTGATTCAATGATGTTCAATGTGATTGGATGATGAGGGACATGCGTTTGTTATGCTTATTAAACAAAGCATTGAATAACAGCCTGTTGAATGATAAAATTCACAAATCCAAGGAACTAGGAGATTATATCTATGAAAACTAATTGCTAGATTTAAAGGTAAGTTGGAGGTGTGAGATCCGTCGAATAAGTAAAGGGAAAGTCAACTGAAATGGAGAAAGTAACAATCACCTAATATGCTTATGACAAATATGACTGACTAAATTGTAATGTTTCACTTTTGACAGTTTAATCAATTCATACAATAAGCCAAAATATTTGAATTATAACGATTGTAATATGACTTGCTTGACATGTGTTGTGTTAACCAAAATAATAATTTGGCATTTGAAAGCTAGAAAAATTTAGTTATATTACCCTACAGCCAAATAAAGCAGGAATCGCTAGCTAAATTTGCGATGCTATTTGCTTATAATCAAACTAAATCTTATCACTAGAAATTGACTTAGAACAGCAACATTTGTTATAAATAAATTCGTGTCTAAATTACAGTCACGAACAATGTTAATTTAGCCATTAAGAAAAAGTTAGGATTCGGATAATAATTAACATATGTAAATTAAAGGAACAAGGCACTTTGACACTGCCTAGTATAAGCCTACGTGATATACTTTAGGCAGCTGATTTGCCCCAAATCTATTTAATCATTTGATTATCTGTTATATAGAACTGATTTAGATCAACCATTTAATGTGTCATGCTAACAAATATAGTATGGTATCCACAATATCTGACATGTGATACTTTGTCAATTGGCTAGTGTATATTGACGTATAGGATTAAGATTGATTTACGTATCACTATTCATATTGTCGAAATTAGTGCAATCTTCCACAGTTAGGTTTTTTCATAAAACTCCATCATTCATCAATTTCGATGAGCCCTGTAATCATCGTTGATACAGTAGTATGTGACTACCTACAGAAAACAATATTGTGTTAGCAGGGTACATTATGTGAACTATAAATGCACTTGCTTCGAATAGAATGAGAAAATTCGAAGTGTAAGCTGATATGTAATCCTCGTCGACCTAGGGGCTTCTAAATAACTTCCATCAATCGCTGATTAATTACTACAGTCCCAATATTTATGTGCCATCCTAAAATTTTGTTTCATCAATTTTGGCTTTGTTCTCACTTACCAGATATAGAGTCTTATTGTTTTTGAGCTTTTAACACTATCCATATAAGCCGAAACCATCTTTCTACATTTTATTTCTTACATTGACAAAATCAAATATGTTTTAATGCATGCTAATGCTTACTAATCAACTCACCTGATATTAGCTATGTACCATCTGTCAAGGAAAGTTAGCGCATTGACATTGTTGACCATTGTTCAGTTGAATTGTCGTCCGTTGTTGCACATCCATAATTCCTATGTTGTAATGGTCGTTACGTTCGTGAAACAAACTAACAGACAACGTCTTCATATTATTTGCAAATGGTTTCAATTATTTGATACAAGTGACTTGAAAGCAATAGTTTAAATGTCGCTCTTATTTATATTTCGTTTAAGAAAAAACCAAGAATGACAAAAAACGCACGTCCTAGATTCCGCTTCCTAGCCACAATTCAACTCAAAATATTATGAAATAACAAATGTAATAAATACACTTATGAATACGACGGAGTACTATATGTTTCGCTGATCAGTAAAAGTGACTGTGTACACCATTCCGTATATGTGCATAGGCACATAGTGAACATTTTAAGGTTAATTTTATTGATTCTACCATTTATCTAATATTTTGACGAGAAACTTAATTGCGATCGGGCTTAACATATAGTTCGAATCACGCCTACACCACTCATATCTCTGCTGTAGCCAAACGCCTTACTATTTTGACAAGACATGATTCCAGCATTATACACAGGCGAGTTTAGCTATTCGACTTGTCGTCAAGCATTTCGAACGTGAGTAACTTTTATTTAGCTTTCAATCCATAAACTTTCGAATAAATTGATTCGAATAGGGAAGTACCAATTCAGACAACCAAAGCTTTGATTGAGTATTCTCACTGCGTTAATTCTGTTGTGTTCACTGTGGAAGTTTCAATAGTACAAATACTGACTACAAAAATACTTCATTGAAACTTCTGGTGTTTAATATTTACTACGAAATCTTGAAGTAGATACTTTGAAAATTATTAAACTGAGAATAATGTTCTTGTAGGCTTAGAAAACAAAAGAAGATTGTTGAATGATTTTAATAACAATGGAATATTGAGACAGAATTATGTTATCAATTTCATTTACATTTTGGCCTTCTCTTCTGACTGTCTAATGAGCGAAATGTGTTAACAATGATGAAAACAATACAAGACAGTGAGGTGAAGAGGATAACAGACTGGTAAAATGATAACATATTCGTGTCTAGAGTTTTCATTGTGCATTCACAATAGATTCTGTTTTTCTTTATTTCACTACCATCGTAACGTATTTTTTGATCATGTAGTCTTATCGAATAAGCATTTGAAGTGACAACTCACTTGAGTTGTCGTCGTGCATAATTTCCTATGACTGACAGACTTATGAATGAATGTAATAGCTAAATTACACGCATAGTAATTTGATGTGTTTTGTGTAAACTTACATGTTTTACTTTTACCCTGATTCATGAATCTTAGCACAGTTTTGTTAATTAAGATCACTTACTAGTAAATCTTTTGAATCATGGTGTTTTCTGTCTTCCCACTGAAATAGGGACGTTCTACAACCTAGCGTGTGGGTCATCACCAAATGATTTTAAAATGTTATATTTTCCCCCACTAATCAATAAATCCTAACTAATTGTGTGAACAGAATTTGTTACGAATAAATCTCCGTGAAACGATTGTTCTAGTTTCGACATTCGATTAGATACGTTTTAAAGACCACACCGAAGCACATGACATCGTAGTTAGAAAAGCTTCAACACATTTAGAGAAAAAGAAGAATAAATTAAAATTAATGCATGTGGTCTGGATGACTTTTGTGTTGTGAACTAAACATTATATTCTGGCACATAAAAATTCATCTATTAGAATTACATACAACAACGACAGCAGGCTTTTCTCAACTTAACAGTCGTGAACATACGCCTGTGATTCTATGTAAAACTATCCTGTACAATTTTATCTAGTGAATATTTAAAATGTCAGTTAATTGGAATCTCATGTCATCAAATTTGGCTAATTTATTTAACGACGATCGTAAATCCGGATTAATTGCTCTAAGTAATAAGGAATAATTGATCATCCATTGCAATTTCGTGAAAACAATAAAACATATGATGTAGGAGTTAATCAGTAGAGAAATCTCAGAATGTTTGACACTGATGTTGAGTAAATTTCTATGCATATCATGTCAGGCTAGATGTGAATTCTGTAACTGTCAGTAATTCCGATGAATGCCAATGTAATGACGACAAAAATTGCTGTGGCTGATGTGTACCACCAATTATTGGAAATGGTCTTTTGCGCACGAAGTCACAATGAAAAACGTCATTGGTTACCCAGCCTATTTCTGCATATGAGTCAGATACACATTTGATCACAGACCAAAATAGGAAAAACACAATCCGTATAATCGAACAGGAAGGCCATATTATATTTCAGCCGTTCTTTTGCTCATACACAAAGCCAGTGTACACAACCAAATAACTGTAGTTTATAAATGAAGGATAATATACAAACAGTAAATTTGTTAAACAGAAAGTCAGGGCACGTGAGACGTTTTGATGAAAGGAATCAAATACTTACATTACACACAACTAAAACGATTGACATGTTCTTCGAACACATAGTTAGAAAAATTAGTCATTCTTAAGTAGTCGTCCAACAAAACAGTCAATGTAATTATACTTATTACACAGAAACCACCACAGTAGCTTTGCAATTATAAATATATATTCTGTTGGCTGCTGAGATAAGAATAATTAGTGTTCTGAAGTTATGCTATCGTGAAAAGTTGAGCCTAACCAAACAACTTTCTCTCTTGAAAGAATGCTAATTGACACGCTGATACCGTGACTGAAAATTTTAAGATGTTTATAAAGTTTCAGTGGGAAATAATGACTGATGGGGTTCAGGCTCGTCAGTATGAAAATAGTTATCACTGATATTAATGGATCATCGTCGTGTAGTATCACAAATTCACGAGTGTAGGGATTCCATTATTAGGTGCCCGATCAGTGGTACAGTGGATTAGGTGCCTGACATTCTGGAGCCTCCAGGGTGGTACCCGGGATACATAATGATGAGGAGTTACATTAGAACGGGACCTATTCCTATGTTTTCCTGGTTAACAACGAAATTATTCACACATCAACATTTTGTAATATATTTTCGTTAGCATTAATATCAATTCAAAGCTCTATTTTCGTTCTATACAGACATCACAAATCACATCCTTGTTATTTATCCTTATGATAATTTGTGGACATCGCATGCAAGCGCACCTATTTATTTCAGCCCAGTACTTAGCTCGCTTATGTACCAGAACGTTTAAGGACTGTTACAACTATTATGGGAACATGAATATAGTGCAACTGGAATTTTGTGTCACAGATTATTTCAGGTTGCTCTAGTAAATACATGATCAGACAAAGCATCTCAGCTCTGCATCAAATCATTTTATCTCTAGAATGTCAGTGATTGTGTCTAAATTATTATTCCCACTATTGGTTTTATTGTTATTATCAGTTCACACAATACCGGTTCGATATCAAACATTTAGAGTTCATGCATTGCTGTTTAATTTCTGTGGAATTTGTGGTACCTTAGTCAATTCACATTACTAACACTGACGCGTGCCGAAAGCTGTCCATGATGCACATTAAATAAACAACATATTTTCACGCAATCTACAATACGACTTCAATCACGATAATCAGATTAACCATTTTTGACCCCGAAATTACCCAACCAAATTATTTTACGCGATACTCATCACGTAAATTATTCTGTTACGGTAGAAGTTTGTTCCTTATTGTGCAAAAATGTAGCTTGAATTCTATGCAAGATGAGCAGCTGCTGTCAGTCACTGAAATAACTAAATTAGTAGATGAATTTGTTCTTACTAAAGTATTTAATTACACAAAATGACAATAAACACACTGGAATATTAGGTTCAAATTACTTAATACACAAACAATCAAATTTTCGCGCAAATTGTTGATAAGGTTTTTTCAATGTTTAGATTCATCTTTAGTGGTTTCTATTCTTAATCACAAAAAGATATTACAATTGAAACCTTTACTTATTTCGATGTAATTATGTTCGGCCTCCAATTGTTTTCTGTTTCCCACAGATAATGTATATATATTTATATGAAATTTCCAAAACTAAACTTCTGCAATGGCAAACCTTGTAGTTTTATATGACGTCGTGATGGCTTAATATAATAACAGTGAATCTGATGATTCAGGCTCCTCAAATAATTAGTCTATATTGATCTATAAATCACAGTTACCACTCAACGCACTTGTTACAAACATTGTCAAAGCTTAGCCGAATTCAAAACATTCAACTCCACATGTGATTTTGACATTCAACATACTAGTGAACATAAAGTTCAGGTAAAGTGCGACTTTCATTTTGTCAAAATTCGAATCATTGATGTGCTGCATGTTCAAGTAGTATTACATCAAGTTAGTCAAGCTTAAAATATGTAGGGCATATTTACATTCAAAGTTAAAAGGCCTGTTTACCGTTGTCTACTTAAAAAAAGTTTACTGCTTTGTAAACAGCACTATCTTTTAAAGAAGGGTAACCGAACCATTCTTAATTAGATTGTAGTAACCAAATACGTACTGCGGTTATGATGAACCAATTTACGAAAACTGTGAGACTATCACAAATTTTTTAACACATGCATTTCTGCATTGTATCGTCAAACATTTGATTTTAGTTGCAAATAAATATTGAATAATATAAATATATATGTATTCACTAGCTTGAGTTATTATGGATATCGTAATATAACCGACTATCACAATACTTTTTATAGAATTCAGTAATCACTAGTCTCTCTTGAATGGCAAATCGATCAGACATTCAGTTAAATAAATATTCTAAATTATATAGAAAAAATTTCATGCATTTCTTTGCAATTCATTTGTCGATTCCAAACACTTTAGAAGTTAATGCAAACTTATTCTCAATAAATAATGAACCATGAAACTATACTAGCACTAACTAAACCATTATTTACACTTATTACAAAAACATGGTATTCTGCTTTAGTGAGTAACTGTAAATTGGGCACCAAAAGCTACATACTATATCGCCTCAACCAATAAATTCCTTCTACGCTACCACATATATATTCATAAGCTAGTCAATAACGAGATTAAAAAATGTGGACTGGAATTTCCTACACAGCCTCCTGAAATACTTCGGTAGTCTAATGGTGTAACAGATAAGATATGCACAATTACACAATACATATATTTAGTGTTCAAGTAGTGACAATTTCTATATCGTTTACTTGAATCAAGATTCATATCCTAATATGTTACGAATATCCTGACAGTTACACTTTATGCAAATATTTGTATCAATGTAAACTCATATGATTGTGATCATGCCTGTAAACTAGCATGCTTTCATGTATACGATGATACTAGAGAATGAATGCTCTTAATTTATTAATTTATTTATTTCGTTATTTGTTTTGGCATAAACAACAAAAATTTCACATTGTAAGTCAACTCTTTGCATGAATTATTCCACAAAGAAATTCTCCGCAATGTAAAACAGCTTGTCGCAAATCATTCGTGAAACTTATGCGCTTTACGTAATTGTGCGTTACATTGACAAGTTCTACTGTTTCGGTGGCAGGCTAAAAGTGTTTACGCTAACTATTTTCTTCTACTCCTCTTGTAGTTGCCTAAGTAACAACGACATTTCACAATGACAGGCTGTATGTAGATGAAACTCAGCACGATTGTTTACCATAGAACGGTTATACGTCAATAATCGTTACCTGTAATATGAAGATTATAATTCATTTTCTGAAAAAACGAAATTTACTCACAACCTAATGTTTAAGCAGTAAAACCATTGTTGTTCATTCTGTCGGCTGCGGTGTGCCTCGACTACTTATAAGTGGTCAACACGTAATTCCACACTATTGTTTATAAACAAACTGGCAATTAAAAGATTGCTAATTGAACGTTGGCATTTATCTAAAGGGAAAGAGGGCTTTCCATGTTACATATACCATTCACACTAATTATTAACCTGTAATTACACGATGATTACTGAAATGGTAAGATTAAAAATTCGTAACTTGAATTGAACTATTTAATTAATTCAAGTACATTAAATAATTATGCTAAAATCAATTTTAAATCATAAAGCGATCAAAAACATGGAATAGTCAAAAATCATACTGAATATTAAAATGTTCAACCTTGGAGTCTTATTCAATATCCCACGATTTCTTGATTTTCTTATAATCCATAGAAATTTTGTTTATTTGAGAATTTTGACAAGAGCATGTAATAGTATGTATAAATGAAAAAAGATGTTATTAATGACAAATTAGTAAACGATATACTGAAATACCTCTATAAATTCACTGTTGAGTAGTCAAAATATGCAAAAACACTCTGATTCACTCATTTATCTGAAATCATATGATTTAATTGTATAAAGTTTAATTAATAATACCCTGTATTTGATAGTCAAACAACTAACTACGGAAAGTAATTGTGACGATTATTAATTTACGGTCTTCTGACACGTCGAACATCAATGTACTTATTTTAGTAGATGAAAGTATCAACTTTTATTTAACAGAAATGGACGTGAATAACTTATTCACGTTAATCGGTTTGGCTTACTAATAACATAATATAGTTTGTATGATCATACGCATTAAAAAGGTTAACTTACTTGTAGATGAGTAAGAACTAACTGTGGAAAAAAATCACAGTAAATAGCATTTGCACCAAATTGATTTATTTATTTTGTAGCATCTGCGAAACTGATTTTATTGTGTACAACATTCATTCAAATTTGACCATCAAAATAATAAATGAAGAAGCAACGATACAAAGAAAAATATTTTCCATAAGGAATGTAACAAGCTATTACTGAACAAGTAAAACTACTAACAATCTATGAATATAAGTAAAAAAATAGATTGTACAAACACGTCAACGAGTTTTCGGACGAATAATCTAATTACGCTAATCACATTCGTCTGTTTGTAATAACTTTTGTCGAATAACACGCTAAGCGTATGTCAAAAAATTATATCATTCATGTGAACTATGAATAATCTGTCTGGTAAAGACTAATACACTTTCATTAACAATTTATTCAAACAATACACAAATCTTGTTAAAATCCAACGTTAATTGGGAATAATGTTATGTTAGTGAATAAATAATTGGATTATTGCAACTCACGTAGAAGAGAAAACATGTTGACTGTGGAAATTTAATGTGGAACAAATTGGAATGGATATCATTCAAACAGAAAATGGATTTACCGACTCGGTTTATGCAAAATTAAAACATTCTTATGATAAATGAGTTGATAATAAACGTGTCTTACGACCATTCGTCTTCAAACACATTGGATGTTTTCAACTACACCATAGTATAATGTTTTATGATATTACGGATCTTCATAACTGCTAACAAGGTTACAAGTAATCTTTTCCTATGCTATTTCCACTGGATATAAAACGCATCTTCTGTAAACATTTTACAATATCATTGTGAAGTAATAATATCATTCAATAATCATTGACTAATTTCAATAAAGCAACTTACCAACAATCGACCACATGCTTTCTATGCAAGGTAAACATCAAATGTGGTTAAATATAGCGATGAAATTGAAAAGAATGCACAGAATGAAAGCTAATTAGATCAGAATATTTTCCACATTTTTTAACACTAATTTGTACACGATACAACATTGTTTAACATCATTTTTTATTTTAATTAACCCCGATATGAATAAATATGTTTATGATTTACTCTTCATTCCTGTTTTCATGATTTAATGCATATTAATCTGATATTCTTATTATGTTCTAAGCTAACGTTGATTACTTTTTGTCTCTATCTCACACTTACGTCAACCTACAACTACATACAGTCTAAACAATTAACTAATAATCATCGAACATTGCAGTCATTCTAGTGAAATTTTCTTAGTGTTATACGAAACACTTACGATGTATTTCAGGTAACTCTTCATAACCTGATAATTATGTAGGAATGAAGAAAATATATTGATATTATTAGTGTTTACACTCAAATATATACATAATAAATCACAAACATATTAAGAATACTTGATCACTTTGAGAAATCTTTGACTTTGCTATAAGAATCATTTTGTCACGTTGAACAAGTTTAAATGATATTATTCAATTCGAATACTTGATTTGTTTGCATGTTCTACACATACTACATTGTATATTGAAGGCTGAATTTTAGTCAAGAGTCTATCATGATGTTTCAATCATGAGTGCATATTGATGAACACAGAAGTTAATGGAAACTGAAAATATCCTCGTACAAATTGAAATCACTTGATATAATTTAAATCTTGTCCCTTATTAAATTACAACTATTACCACTTGTCTATGGCATGACATAATAAACTAAATATCAGAGACCGATCGTATAAACATACGACGTTTAAAATTTCATACTAAAACATACTCGAAATGGTGCTTTCTAAACAGTAAAACAATAAAAAAGATTAGAACAGATCGTGATAATCTGTCAACTATAGTACTATTATTAGTGATGTAGGAAGCACTCACGACGTTTTTGGGGTATTCGTTCATAAACTGATAATCATGTAGGAAACAATGGGATATTTATCATTATTGGTGTTTACACTCACGTTTATGCATAATAAGTTACAAATATATTAGGAATACTTGATTAATCTGAGCAATCGATGACTCTGTCATGAGAATGATTTCGTCACTTTGAAAATAAAGTTCCGAATCCTACTTCCATCAAGTTACCTATATACAGAATAAATAAATTTCTAAAGAGGTCTGTTCAACTTATATTCATATTGTCAGCTAGGTGGAGTGGGGAAAAATTCGAATGGTAGGTTTTGTGATAATTGTTATTTTTCTGTCGGTTAATTTTTGTAAATCTGATTTTATCAACCGGAGAATGATGTATTACGGTATTCTGTAAACGTAGTTGGTGTGTTGCTTAAGTGATTTAGTCCACAGTATTTAACAAAAATATAATATAGTAAAATGTCAAAGTATATAACACTTACGATGAGGCCTGAATAATCTTTCATAATATGATGAATCTTTAATATTTTGAAAAGAGTTGTAATTTGTTTAGATAGTGATAAGCTTTCAGCATGTCAGAAATATCATGTTATTGGAAATAAAAACCCTTTAAACAATCATGTGTGTAATGAAATTGAACAATGACACTGTCAACATCAAAATGAATATTGCTACTTATGAGGTTGAGTTACATTGCAGTAATTCAATGCTTTTCCCACATATACAGGACAGTGGTAGATAAAATCTAATTTAGTTGTCGTTTGGATAATAAAATGCCTCAAGCACATATTTATTTGAAGCATTTTTCAGTTCAAAGATAATCAAGTTAATAAATAGTTTAATACGCTTACTAGTTGAATTAACGACAAGACTGTCAGTCAAATCTGAAACGTTGATGAATAGTTTTAGTAATGAATACCTTATTTCCATTTGAAGGATTCAGGGTGCAATAAATTAAATCTTTGATATATAGTCAAGTGTTTACATCAAACAGAAAGTCAAATTGCAAATCGTTTACAGCAATCAATTACAGTTAAAATTTGCTAATGTTTAGCACCAAGTGTGAAGAATAAATCAGTGAATCTTAACTACATCGAGCATGTGACATTCATTTCATGCATATAATGACTGAACTGTCTTATTCATATATTATATTTGGTACTGACTCAGTGAGCGAGTGAATAAGGAGTTGTCCTCAAAATTCTTACGCGTGGACTTTAGGTAATTTTCTGCATCTGTCTATTTTTTTCAGAAAGATGATTCACAGTTGTACGTTATTGCAAGTAGGTTGAATAGACATGTGTTTTAAACAGTGATAATAAAATTCGTCGAAAATGTTTGAAGGCATCTCAATGGTATTTAATCCACTCGACATTAATACAATTGATAAGGCTGAACGATACGTATATGCAGAATTCACGTGATTTGTTTTATACACTTTTATAATAAACACTTACCCATAAATACTATATAATGTTCTTCAAGTATTAACTTACTTATTAATATCATTAATGTTGTAAGTGATCACTAGTAGTAGAAAATAAGTGTTAGTGATTTTCATTATGTTCTAATAATTTTTTGGGGTTGTTCAGCGGTTTTTATACCGTTTTATTCGTGTAATATAGCCAATCAATAGAACTGTGTATTGAACATATCCTGTGATTGGTCGAATAAAGCATTACATATGCACAGTGGAAGCTGAGTAATCTAGGCCGACGAATAGTAGTTAGGTTTCTACTTCTATCAGTTCTTATTTGTTGAATAAGTGCTACAAATGTGGTTAAAAAATAATATTCATTTTAATAATTTGCTGACATAAATATATCATTAACAATTATTCAAAAAATGATAGGTTTAATTAAAGCATAGACATTTGTCAAACAGTTAAGTAGAAATCACTATGGAAAAGAGAAAAAAACAATCACATAGAGTTGTAAAACTGATTTTAAACCTAAGAAATGTCTTAGGAATAAATATTACTTTTAATAAAAATGCTGACACTGTTGACTTAGGACAATGAAATTAGTTGTAGTTTACGAAAACATACGCACGCTTTTCGTCTCTGGCTCCATTATTCTAGGAAACGGCTAGGAGTAAACTGAATAAACCATATAAAATATTTAGATATGGGCACAGGCCAACAACATTTCAAATTTGGATAAGAACACCAACCAAACACATATTTGAGGATATTCTGCCATGGTGATGAAACCAATGTGGTTGATTTTGATTAGTAAGATATTGATGAATTAAGCGAGTTGATAATTAGTGCTAGAAGTAATTTTCTTTAAGCAGACTGACTCCTAATAAGAGTAGCCCACAATCTTGGGGAGAAGGTGATATAGAAAAATGTATGAAGTAGACAAAAATTAATTAGTAGTAGCAAAATAATCAGTTTTCAACAAGAATCTTCTTTCTCCGTTTTTCACCATTACAACGCTCATAATTGCAATGTTAACAGTTTTAGAATTTTAATGAATCGTAACTTATTAAATCAAGGTTAAATGTTAAGTCGTTAAAGATTAAGTACAAATTTTAGATTCTAAATATAAAATGATTATTGCTTAAATCCTAGGGTAGAACCAGTATTGCGAATAGTTTGTGACAATTTATCTCAGAGTTTGCTGTAAATACATAGTTATTATTCTCAGTTATCATTTGGTACATGAGAGCAAACCATTTTACAGTCATCATATGAATAATATGGGTTTACTTACATACAAGGATTTTGCTAAGTGGACATTGTCAGGACAGTCTTGAGTTATGAAGATATGAATTGAAACCAAAATCAACAGCATCATAGTTTACAGTACTATGATACCAAATATAAGTATCGTATCATGTGGCATTTTATACTTACTGATAAACAATTTTAACTCGTAGTTCTGAAGATCGTATCTAAGCTTTTGTTTCCATTAAGTAGAAAGAAAAAGCTGTGAATGAAATTCCGTCAATTATTTTAATGAGGAATATTAAGGTTTATCGTAGTCGACGACAACACAAAGGTTCTACAGAGAGTAATTAGCATCAAATCTTCCTCTATTTAGATGCTGTGTGAAACTTCTTAATACACTTTTACACGTATACCATCTATGAATGAGCCATATTCGAACTTAGAACAGCAGGCAAAAGTTATACAAATAACAAAATAATAGTTCGCACTACGATAATAATTTATCAAACGGGGTCGTCATGAAAGATTTACTTTTAATACATTTAAGCTAGGATTACAACATGACAACGCTTCTTCTGTACAATAAAAGACTCTTTTTTACCACATTGAATGCCACATAAATTCAGTTGTATCAATTACGGAAACTCTATTATTATTATGTCTTCAAAGAAACACTGAATTCTTTGAAAAATCCCATCATATTTTTGTCCCTAAGTAGGAATTTAGGAACAATTACTGTTATTGCAATCTGTATTACAAGTGTGTTAATCATTGATATCTTAGGCTTGCTTCTATTTTCACTTATTATATGTATGTCCACATTGTATGTTTTCTCTTCTAAGTACTTCCACTTAATATACGTCATCATGATCATGCTTGTACACTGGCATGAAATCTGTACAGTTTTATAATATATCTATACATCTATTAACTTTTTCAATCCAGTGATTTGTTTTATGTCAATGTAGAGTAGAGAAATAAATCACAATTCATTATTCTAATTAAATAAACAGAAACTAAAGAGAATTGTGTACTTATATAAGCTGCATCTGACAGATGAAACTGATGAGATTTTTCTAACTTAAAATTTTGTCAAATTCTGAAATAATATGAATCCATATGTATTACACATATTTTATTGATTATACTAGAAGCTGATTTTATCATTGTGATTAGAATGTGAACAATTTGAAAATAATTTGTAAGTAATGGATGTGTTTTAATTGACAGCATAATGATAACACTACCATAAATGTTGCCGAAATCCACTGTCAACAGACCATTCCAGCTTATGCCTCCTCTAGTTTTCATTGTGTGCAGTTGGATATCGATGATAGTGTGATTCTCTGTAACGTCATTTTGTCATGAGATCGTCTAGTGTTTGACCTCTTATTCAAGCTGAATTTGAATTTGTTGAAGTTACTTGTTGTCGTTCACATCAACCTTATTTAATGATCTCATCTAGTGTATGTATTCTATTGATATACACTGACAAGTTGTATTGTGTTATTGTATGAGCGATTCCTGTTCTGTTTAAAATGGATATTGTTTAATAAGATTAAGGTACGATGTTGTAAAATTGAACAGTTCTCACCTGCATATATAAGTTATAATATGATTTGAAGATAATGTTTATCAATGATAATTTCTCTAAAGAATATTTAACTGGTAAACCACTCAACCAGCATATAACGTTTGGTATTCTTGATTTTAGATTGCCTACAATGCATTCTGTGGAAATGGCTTGTGGCGGATTGTTTCAGATTATTGTAAACGTGTTTGTGGAACAATTCATATAAATTGAATATATATATTGTAGCATTTTTCATTTTTGCAGCTGATTTGCGTAGGCTATAGAAAGAGAGTTCATCGAGCTGAATTGAACTAGACAATGAAAACACCGATTATTTTAATATTTTGTAGAAGAATTCGATTTCACTACAGTCGGCGCCTTTATAGAGTGGTGTAGATCACATTTTACCTTCTCGATGCTACTGTTCTATAATGTAGATTTGTAATTCCTATCGAACATTTTTAATATTCTAATTATGGGTGTAAAGTCGAACATCAGTAGATCTGTCGAACCCGGGGTCACTAGATTATAAATTTATTCGGTATTTGTGTTGTTATAAACTCAGCATTGTGTGCTTTAACGGGCTGGTTTTTAAAGACACGATCCCTGAGTAAATAAGCGTAGTCAATGTGTGCTAATAAAGATATTAGCATCAACCGTAACAAACAAGGTATAACAATTAATAGCTTTTATTGAAGAACACCCAACAAGTTTGCCACTTAACTTACACTATCACTTCTTGAATCACTAAGTAAGCTTACAAACTCACAACAAATATTTACAATCCAAGACAGCGGATTTCTTGTAGTGTTTGGTATTTATTACAGTTTCGACTAGTTTCTTTCTACCGTTATTAAGAATATCACGGAATAGATCAAGAATAAAATAGGTGCCTTTTCAATTTGAACCATCATGCAAGATTCGATGGAAATCAGAATTTGTAGGGAATTTAAGGCATTTATTGTATTTGTATACCACATTTTGTACTTAAAAGCTAAAGTGTAGCCTGAAATTGTTGCATTAATAGCTTTCACCTGTGAGCTACATTTATTTGGCTAAAAATCATGATAGTTTGCATTATTTATGAAAAAATAGTAAGATCTTAAATATATCAGTTCTGTGAGTGCTTTAATTTAATCTGCTAAATATTCAGTGTTCATAAAGCACTGGTTTATTTATACTGCTTTGTTCCAAAGGTGTAACGAAGTAACAACCAAACGTTTACAATTTGACAAATTATGTTCATCTTATCTGTTACACCATTAGACAACTAAATTATTTCAGAAGGCTGTGTAGTAAATTCCAGTCCACATTTTTCAATCTCGTTATTGACTAGCATATGAATATATATGTAGTGGAGTGAAAGGAATTTAAAGGTTGGGGCGATATAGTATGTAGCTTTTGGTGCCCAATTTACAGTTACTTACTAAAGCAGAATACCATGTTTTTGTAATGAGTGTAAATAATGGTTTAGTTAGTGCTAGTATAGTTTCATGGTTCATTATTTATTGAGAATAAGTTTGCATTAACTTCTAAAATGCTCGGAATCGACAAATGAATTGTGAAGAAACGAATGAGATCTTTTCTATATAGTGCAGGATATATATTTAACTGAATGTCTGAACGATTTGCCATTCAAGAGAGACTAGTGATTACTGAATCCTATGAAAATTATTGTGATAGTCGGTTATATTACGATATCCATAATAACTCAAGCTAGTGAATATATATATTTATATTAATCAAAGTTTGTTTGCAACTAAGATCGAATGTTTGACGATACAATGCAGAAATGCGTGTGCTAAATTATTTGTGATAGTCTCACAGTTTTACTTAAATTGGTACATCATTACCGCAGTAAGTATTTGGTTACTACAATCTAATTAAGAATGGTTCGATTACCCTTCTTTACAAGATAGTGCTGTTTACAAAGTAGTAAAATTTTTTCAAGTAGACAATGGTAAACAGGCCTTTTAACTTTGAATGTAAATACGCCCTACATATTTTAAGCTTGACTAACTTGATGTAATACTACTCGAACATGCAGCACATCAATGATTCGAATTTTGACAAAATGAAAGTCGCACTTTACCTGAACTTTATGTTCACTAGTATGTTGAATGTCAAAATCACATGTAGAGTTGAATGTTTGGAATTCGGCTTAACTTTGACAATGTTTGTGACAAGTGCGTTGTTTTTGAGTGGTAACTGTGATTTATAGATTAATGTAGACTAATAACTTGGGTAACCTGAACCAGCAAATACACTGTTATTATATTCAGCCATCAGGACGTCGTATAAAACTACGAGGTTAGCCATTGCAGAAGTTTAGTCTTGGAAATTTCATATAAATATATATACATTATCTCTGGGAAACAGAAAACAATTGGAGGCCGAACATAATTACATCGAAATAAGTATAGGTTTCAAATATAATATCTTTTTGTGATTAAAAGTAAAAACCAAAAAAGATGAATCTAGACATTGAAAACTTATTAATTGTCTGCGCGATAATTTAATTTCTGAATTTCATCCTATGACGTGGATGCAAAAATGGACTTTGTAGTGAAAACTAGGTTTCATTAGTGACAAATTAAAAACTCACAGACTAAGAAAATCTGCTAAAAATTTAGTGCAACAGTAAGTTGAAATATACTGAGTCGTCTAAACATACAATGGTCATCTAATTGGGCTCATTTATTGAAGATCTATTGATTTAATCATGCAAACTTTGAGGTACAACACACTGTTTCATATGATAGGTCGATCAATCAATGATTATCAAATCTTCGAAGACTAAAGTACTTATTCCAATAAATGGAGATGTTAGCTAATTTAATAAAAACTAACATGTATTTATTGTTTCGGTTGACCCGTTTACTTTATCAACAACGTGATAAGCTTTCGATGGTCATCTGAATTAAAGAGAATGACTCACATGTGGACGAATGATATTTAGCTTCTAAAAAATTAATCACAGTAAATAGGATTTTCACGTAGGTAATTTGTTTTATTTGCGATAACAGTATAGCTTATCGCTTTCTGTACGACACTCATTTAAATAAGTTTATTGGAACAGTGAATAAATAAGTTGAGAATCGACAATTACTATTTTTCGACAGGATTGTAATCTATGAACGCAAAGTACCAGAAACTATGATTAAAAACAAAAGAAGATATAATGCTTTAATATTTTACACAAATACAACAATAATGCATATACATGAGAATGAATAAAGTCTAAACATCACCACTCATTATATTTGATTAAGTGACTCACTAGCAGAATCTAAAAGTAGTGCTATGTAAGCCCAACCTGAAGTAAAGAAGAATAAAATGATGAAATAAAAAAATGCATTTGCTAGAATCTAAATATGGCAGCGTGTCTTCTATGAACAGTTTATGTCTTTGTTCTGACATGATAAAAGTCCCTTTATTTCCCTAACAATTACACGAATTTCGAACAAATGGATGAATACCGTATTATTGTGTACTACTACGATTATGCAAAGCGCAGTCAAACAGTTCTATAAATATTGATTATTGCGCGTCTGCCCAATGCCCACTGAGTCCGAAGCCAGAACTTAAAGAACACGAGCCGATAAACCAACCAAAGAGAATCCAATTATACCTCATGCATTACTTTGTACATACATGAAACCAGAACACCAAGCGAACCAATTAGAAATTTAACAATAATACAGAACAAAGATAATAGTGACAGTGGATAAAGTAACTTGTACACAAATAATTAACTGTAATTCATAATTAGAGATAATATAATAACAGCAAATATACTAATCAGGAGGATAGGGTAAGAGGGAGGTAATATTTATAGAAATGTAATGTTTACATTACCCTTAGTCAGAATAATTAAAATAGTGCTTTAAAACACATTTCTCAAAGTTTGCCATTCTTCTTAAGTGGTCCGGTATAACATAAATGAGTTTTAATTTTTTAGCTACTTAAAGTAATTGTTTGGAAATTTATGACATCAAGTTGGCGTATTCCGTTTGTGATTGTATTATGTCGTTAGTCATGTAATTAGGTAACTTTGCGGAATTTTAACAGTATGAGAGAACAGTGTTGATGAACGTTTTCAATTTACGTTTGCATTGTCGTAGAACATTTTTGTCAATTTATATCCAAAAAGATTGTTTCAACCGTTTAATGCATATGATTCATATGTTTCTACTGACAGGTTAGTCATTAACTGTTGAATTTATTTCCAACCGCGTATCATTGAACACACATTTTAATACAACTAGATTACCATACAAGCAGGTTTAAATAAAAAGCACAAAAGAGTTACTGATTGTTGCAATAAGACGCATCAAATTTTAGAGTTAGTTAGTACAGTAAAATTTACAATCTGCTACTGGCTTGTGAAATACAAAACCATGAATAGACATATATGTTTTGATAGAAGTGATAACTTTGCATTTGAATGCATCATGATAAATAACTAATAGAATATACGTTAACGAAATTCCCTACAATATATATCACACTTCATTTCAGTTACTTTTTATAAAACTGTAATTCGAATTCTTCTGCACATATTGTGTCTTACATGCATTACATTACAGATCACTATATTTCACACTTATTTAAATGCACAAAAACAGCATAATTACATATATATGAGAAAAAGCAAAGTGTTTACATCACCACTAAATAATTTAAAGTAGGTGACTCAGATATTAAATTACTACTATCTGCAGTGCATCATACAATCATGTGTTCAATTCGTGTGACAATGCATACAACATCAACTGTGGAAATGATAATAGACTATAATTGGCCTCCTTTACATTGAACTAATTTAACGTTTTAATCAAGTTAGTAAAGGACTGTTTGATTTTGTGATGTCACACCTAATCATTACAGGAAAATACTCATTTAAAATGTTTAACAATAATTAACGAAAGTAATTGTTAATGTTCTAACTTTAAAGATTTACTCGTTTTATTGATGACAAGGTTGTTAAACACATCTGAAATGTAAACGGATTAGTGATTGCATGTGATGTTTTGCAGATAAGGAATTCAGCATATGGCGATATAATTCTAATGGTTATTTTTACTTGATAAGTAAACTGATGGCAGCCCTAGTAGTAACATTTCACAAGTAGATATTATTCATGGTGTGTGTAGGTGTGGCCTTCCGCACTAATGATAATGACTACATGTTCATAATATATCGTGGATAGGCTAAAGTCGACATACTAATCATTCCATACTAGTTCAATTGTCCAACTGTTACATTTTTATTATAACACTTAACGTAAATAAACTTTGTCCAGAAGTAAAATTGTTGTGATGGCATTCTACAAAGTAGGTTTCTCAGGTTTAACATAGGTATCAATGGGTCAATTAAATTTGTGTTACAACAGTAATAGTCGAATAACTTGTGAATATTGTGTCTATTCAAGCGTATTCTGCCGCTTTTTTATCATAATTATATTGGTAAATACAAACGAATTCTCCATATGTAGAGTTCACATGATTCATTTTATGTAACTTCATAATTCACACCTGTTGCTTATTTCCATGAGATTATTTAAACTCGCTGATAGATAAGATTCTTGTTACTATAAATGATAAAAAAGTCGAAATCGAGTCGGATGCGTCTTGTCTGTATAATTTTATCGGGTTATTCACTTGATCGTATGCTGTTTCAATTGTGTGATCTGGTCACTCAGAAATGTCGTGTGTTCAGGGAGGTTCATATTGATTGACAGAATACGGCAGTGCGAATACTTTGTGAATGATTCGGGTAGAATACCGGCATCGCTTAAAGTTGTATGAATATGGTGATTGGTGACAGCGAAAGTACATTCGCATGATTTGTTGTATTGTAATTACTGAGATGTGATTCGTTTGAAATCGATTCAATGATGTTCAATGTGATTGGATGATGAGGACATGCGTTTGTTATACTCCTTTAACAAAGCATTGAATAACAGCCTGTTGAGTGATAAAATTCACAAATCCAAGGAACTAGGAGATTATGTCTATGAAAACTAATTGCTAGATTCAAAGGTAAGTTGGAGGTGTGAGATCCGTTGAATAACTAAAGGGAAAGTCAACTGAAATGGAGAAAGTAACAATCACCTAATATGCTTATGACAAATATGACTGACTAAATTGGAATATTTTACTTTTGTCAGTATAATCAATTCATACAATAAGCCAAAATAGTTGATTTATAACGATTGTAATATGACTTGCTTGACATGTGTCAAGTTTACTACAATTATAATTTGGCACTTGACAGCTAGAGAAATTCAGTTGCATTCCCCTACAGCCAACTAAAGTGAAAATTGCTAGCTGAATTTGCTTTGCATTTTACTTATAATGATACAAAATTTTATCACTGGAAGTTGAACAAAAACAGCAACAGTTATTACGAATAAATTCGTGTCTAAATTACAATCACGAACAATGTTAATTTAGCCATTAAGAAAAAGTTAGGATTCGGATAATAATTAACATATGTAAATTAAAGGAACAAGGCACTTTGACACTGCCTAGTATAAGCCTACGTGATATACTTTAGGCGGCTGATTTGCCCCAAATCTATTTAATCATTTGATTATCTGTTATATAGAACTGATTTAGGTCAACCATTTAATGTGTCATGCTAACAAATATAGTATGGTATCCACAATATTTGACATGTGATACTTTGTCAATTGGCTAGTGTATATGGACGTATAGGATTAAAATTGACTCACGTATCATTAATTATATTGTCGAAATTAGTGCAATCTTCCACAGTTAGGTTTTTTCATAAAACTCCATCATTCATCAATTTCGATGAGCCCTGTAATCATCGTTGATACAGTAGTATGTGACTACCTACAGAAAACAATATTGTGTTAGCAGGGTACATTATGTGAACTATAAATGCACTTGCTTCGAATAGAATGAGAAAATTCTAAGTGTAAGCTGATATGTAATCCTCGTCGACCTAGGGGCTTCTAAATAACTTCCATCAATCGCTGATTAATTACTACAGTCCCAATATTTCTGTGCCATCCTAAAATTTTGTTTCATCAATTTCGGCTTTGTTTCTACATACCAGATATAGGGTATTTGTAATGTATGAGCTTTTAATACTATTCAAATGAGCCATACCATTTGTCTATATTTTATATTTTACATTGACAAAATCAAACGTGTTTTAATGCTTGCTTATGCTTACTAATCAACTCACCTGATATTAGCTATGTACCATCTGTCAAGGAAGTTAGCGCATTGACATTGTTGACCATTGTTCAGTTGAATTGTCGTCCGTTGTTGCACATCCATAATTCCTATGTTGTAATGGTCGTTACGTTCGTGAAACAAACTAACAGACAACGTCTTCATATTATTTGCAAATGGTTTCAATTAATTTGATACGAGTGACTTGAAAGCAATAGTTTGAATGTCGCTCTTATTTATATTTCGTTTAAGAAAAAACCAAGAATGACAAAAAACGCACGTCCTAGATTTCGCTTTCTAGCCACAATTCAACTCAAAATATTATGAAATAACAAATGTAATAAATACACTTATGAATACGACGGAGTACTATATGTTTTGCTGATCAGTAAAAGTGACTGTGTACACCATTCCGTATAAGTGCATAGGCACAATAAATACAATTCTGCAAAGTGAACAGTTAGAGGTTAATTTTATTGATTCTACCATTTATCTAATATTTTGACGAGAAACTTAATTGCGATCGGGCTTAACATATAGTTCGAATCACGCCTACACCACTCATATCTCTGCTGGAGCTTAACGTCTTACTAATTAAACAAGACATGATTCCAGCATTATAAATAGGCGAGTTTGGCTATTCGACTTGCTGTCAAGCATTTCGAACGTGAGTACCTTTTATTTAACTTTCAATCCATGAACTTTTGAATAAACTGATTCGAATAGGGAAGTACCAATTCAGACAACCAAAGCTTTGATTGAGTATTCTCACTGCGTTGATTCTGTTGTGTTCACTGTGGAAGTTTCAATAGTACAAATACTGACTACAAAAATACTTCATTAAAACTTCTGGTGTTTAATATTTACTAAGAAATCTTGAAGTAGATACTTTGAAAATTATTAAACTGAGAATAATGTTCTTGTAGGCTTAGAAAACAAAAGAAGATTGTTGAATGATTTTAATAACAATGGAATATTGAGACAGAATTATGTTATCAATTTCATTTACATTTTGGCCTTCTCTTCTGACTGTCTAATGAGCGAAATGTGTTAACAATGATGAAAACAATACAAGACAGTGAGGTGAAGAGGATAACAGACTGGTAAAATGATAACATATTCGTGTCTAGAGTTTTCATTGTGCATTCACAATAGATTCTGTTTTTCTTTATTTCAATATCATCGTAACGTATTTTTTGATCATGTAGTCTTATCGAATAAGCATTTGAAGTGACAACTCATTTGAGTTGTCGTCGAACATAATTTCCTATGACTGACAGACTTATGAATGAATAAAATAGCTAAATTACACGCATAGTAATTTGATGTGTTTTGTGTAAACTTACATGTTTTACTTTTACCCTGATTCATGAGTCTTAGCACAGTTTCGTTAATTAAGATCACCTACTAGTGAATCTTTTGAACCATGGTGTTTTCTGTCTTCCCACTGAGATAGAGGTGTTTTGCAATTTAGCGTATGGGTGAGCATTATTAACAATTCAAAATACTATTCTCGTTCTATACTGACTTCAAAATTCTCATCTTGGTTATTCGTTTACATCATAATTTCTGAACATCACATGTAGGCCACTTTTTCATTTCAGCCCAGTTCTTAGCTCGCTTATGAACCAGAACGTTTAAGGACTGTTACAACTATTATGGGAACATGTATATAGTGCAACTGGAACTTTGTGTCACAAATTATTTCAGGTTGCTCTAGTAAATACATGATCAGGCAAAGCATTTGCATCAAATCATTTTATCTCTAGAATGTCAGTGATTGTGTGTAAATTATTATTCCCACTATTGGTTTTATTGTTATTATCAGTTCACACAATACCGGTTCGATATCAAACATTCAGTGTTCATGCATTGCTGTTTGATTTCTGTGGAATTTGTGGCACCTTAGTCAATTCACATTACTAACACTGAGGCGTGCCGAAAGCTGTCCGTGATGCACATAAAATAAACAACATATTTTCACGCAATCTACAATATGACTTCAATCACGATTCTCAGATTAACCATTTTCGACCCCAAAATCACCCAACCAAATTATTTTACGCGATACTCATCACGTAAATTATTTAGTGACGGTAGAAGTTTGTTCCTTATTGTGCAAAAATGTAGCTTGAATTCTATGCAAGATGAGCAGCAGCTGTCAGTCACTAAAATAACTAAATTAGTAAATGAATTTGTTCTTATTAAAGTATTTGAAAAGGCACCTATTTTATTCTTGATCTATTCCGTGATATTCTTAATAACGGTAGAAAGAAACTAGTCGAAACTGTAATAAATACCAAACACTACAAGAAATCCGCTGTCTTGGATTGTAAATATTTGTTGTGAGTTTGTAAGCTTACTTAGTGATTCAAGAAGTGATAGTGTAAGTTAAGTGGCAAACTTGTTGGGTGTTCTTCAATAAAAGCTATTAATTGTTATACCTTGTTTGTTACGGTTGATGCTAATATCTTTATTAGCACACATTGACTACGCTTATTTACTCAGGGATCGTGTCTTTAAAAACCAGCCCGTTAAAGCACACAATGCTGAGTTTATAACAACACAAATACCGAATAAATTTATAATCTAGTGACCCCGGGTTCGACAGATCTACTGATGTTCGACTTTACACCCATAATTAGAATATTAAAAATGTTCGATAGGAATTACAAATCTACATTATAGAACAGTAGCATCGAGAAGGTAAAATGTGATCTACACCACTCTATAAAGGCGCCGACTGTAGTGAAATCGAATTCTTCTACAAAATATTAAAATAATCGGTGTTTTCATTGTCTAGTTCAATTCAGCTCGATGAACTCTCTTTCTATAGCCTACGCAAATCAGCTGCAAAAATGAAAAATGCTACAATATATATATTCAATTTATATGAATTGTTCCACAAACACGTTTACAATAATCTGAAACAATCCGCCACAAGCCATTTCCACAGAATGCATTGTAGGCAATCTAAAATCAAGAATACCAAACGTTATATGCTGGTTGAGTGGTTTACCAGTTAAATATTCTTTAGAGAAATTATCATTGATAAACATTATCTTCAAATCATATTATAACTTATATATGCAGGTGAGAACTGTTCAATTTTACAACATCGTACCTTAATCTTATTAAACAATATCCATTTTAAACAGAACAGGAATCGCTCATACAATAACACAATACAACTTGTCAGTGTATATCAATAGAATACATACACTAGATGAGATCATTAAATAAGGTTGATGTGAACGACAACAAGTAACTTCAACAAATTCAAATTCAGCTTGAATAAGAGGTCAAACACTAGACGATCTCATGACAAAATGACGTTACAGAGAATCACACTATCATCGATATCCAACTGCACACAATGAAAACTAGAGGAGGCATAAGCTGGAATGGTCTGTTGACAGTGGATTTCGGCAACATTTATGGTAGTGTTATCATTATGCTGTCAATTAAAACACATCCATTACTTACAAATTATTTTCAAATTGTTCACATTCTAATCACAATGATAAAATCAGCTTCTAGTATAATCAATAAAATATGTGTAATACATATGGATTCATATTATTT
Source organism: Schistosoma japonicum (assembly GCA_025215515.1). NCBI lineage: Eukaryota > Metazoa > Platyhelminthes > Trematoda > Strigeidida > Schistosomatidae > Schistosoma > Schistosoma japonicum. The sequence continues at coordinate 70,374,459 of CM046069.1, forward strand.
CAGAATTTGACAAAATTTTAAGTTAGAAAAATCTCATCAGTTTCATCTGTCAGATGCAGCTTATATAAGTACACAATTCTCTTTAGTTTCTGTTTATTTAATTAGAATAATGAATTGTGATTTATTTCTCTACTCTACATTGACATAAAACAAATCACTGGATTGAAAAAGTTAATAGATGTATAGATATATTATAAAACTGTACAGATTTCATGCCAGTGTACAAGCATGATCATGATGACGTATATTAAGTGGAAGTACTTAGAAGAGAAAACATACAATGTGGACATACATATAATAAGTGAAAATAGAAGCAAGCCTAAGATATCAATGATTAACACACTTGTAATACAGATTGCAATAACAGTAATTGTTCCTAAATTCCTACTTAGGGACAAAAATATGATGGGATTTTTCAAAGAATTCAGTGTTTCTTTGAAGACATAATAATAATAGAGTTTCCGTAATTGATACAACTGAATTTATGTGGCATTCAATGTGGTAAAAAAGAGTCTTTTATTGTACAGAAGAAGCGTTGTCATGTTGTAATCCTAGCTTAAATGTATTAAAAGTAAATCTTTCATGACGACCCCGTTTGATAAATTATTATCGTAGTGCGAACTATTATTTTGTTATTTGTATAACTTTTGCCTGCTGTTCTAAGTTCGAATATGGCTCATTCATAGATGGTATACGTGTAAAAGTGTATTAAGAAGTTTCACACAGCATCTAAATAGAGGAAGATTTGATGCTAATTACTCTCTGTAGAACCTTTGTGTTGTCGTCGACTACGATAAACCTTAATATTCCTCATTAAAATAATTGACGGAATTTCATTCACAGCTTTTTCTTTCTACTTAATGGAAACAAAAGCTTAGATACGATCTTCAGAACTACGAGTTAAAATTGTTTATCAGTAAGTATAAAATGCCACATGATACGATACTTATATTTGGTATCATAGTACTGTAAACTATGATGCTGTTGATTTTGGTTTCAATTCATATCTTCATAACTCAAGACTGTCCTGACAATGTCCACTTAGCAAAATCCTTGTATGTAAGTAAACCCATATTATTCATATGATGACTGTAAAATGGTTTGCTCTCATGTACCAAATGATAACTGAGAATAATAACTATGTATTTACAGCAAACTCTGAGATAAATTGTCACAAACTATTCGCAATACTGGTTCTACCCTAGGATTTAAGCAATAATCATTTTATATTTAGAATCTAAAATTTGTACTTAATCTTTAACGACTTAACATTTAACCTTGATTTAATAAGTTACGATTCATTAAAATTCTAAAACTGTTAACATTGCAATTATGAGCGTTGTAATGGTGAAAAACGGAGAAAGAAGATTCTTGTTGAAAACTGATTATTTTGCTACTACTAATTAATTTTTGTCTACTTCATACATTTTTCTATATCACCTTCTCCCCAAGATTGTGGGCTACTCTTATTAGGAGTCAGTCTGCTTAAAGAAAATTACTTCTAGCACTAATTATCAACTCGCTTAATTCATCAATATCTTACTAATCAAAATCAACCACATTGGTTTCATCACCATGGCAGAATATCCTCAAATATGTGTTTGGTTGGTGTTCTTATCCAAATTTGAAATGTTGTTGGCCTGTGCCCATATCTAAATATTTTATATGGTTTATTCAGTTTACTCCTAGCCGTTTCCTAGAATAATGGAGCCAGAGACGAAAAGCGTGCGTATGTTTTCGTAAACTACAACTAATTTCATTGTCCTAAGTCAACAGTGTCAGCATTTTTATTAAAAGTAATATTTATTCCTAAGACATTTCTTAGGTTTAAAATCAGTTTTACAACTCTATGTGATTGTTTTTTTCTCTTTTCCATAGTGATTTCTACTTAACTGTTTGACAAATGTCTATGCTTTAATTAAACCTATCATTTTTTGAATAATTGTTAATGATATATTTATGTCAGCAAATTATTAAAATGAATATTATTTTTTAACCACATTTGTAGCACTTATTCAACAAATAAGAACTGATAGAAGTAGAAACCTAACTACTATTCGTCGGCCTAGATTACTCAGCTTCCACTGTGCATATGTAATGCTTTATTCGACCAATCACAGGATATGTTCAATACACAGTTCTATTGATTGGCTATATTACACGAATAAAACGGTATAAAAACCGCTGAACAACCCCAAAAAATTATTAGAACATAATGAAAATCACTAACACTTATTTTCTACTACTAGTGATCATTACAACATTAATGATATTAATAAGTAAGTTAATACTTGAAGAACATTATATAGTATTTATGGGTAAGTGTTTATTATAAAAGTGTATAAAACAAATCACGTGAATTCTGCATATACGTATCGTTCAGCCTTATCAATTGTATTAATGTCGAGTGGATTAAATACCATTGAGATGCCTTCAAACATTTTCGACGAATTTTATTATCACTGTTTAAAACACATGTCTATTCAACCTACTTGCAATAACGTACAACTGTGAATCATCTTTCTGAAAAAAATAGACAGATGCAGAAAATTACCTAAAGTCCACGCGTAAGAATTTTGAGGACAACTCCTTATTCACTCGCTCACTGAGTCAGTACCAAATATAATATATGAATAAGACAGTTCAGTCATTATACGCATGAAATGAATGTCACATACTCGATGTAGTTAAGATTCACTGATTTATTCTTCACACTTGGTGCTAAACATTAGCAAATTTTAACTGTAATTGATTGCTGTAAACGATTTGCAATTTGACTTTCTGTTTGATGTAAACACTTGACTATATATCAAAGATTTAATTTATTGCACCCTGAATCCTTCAAATGGAAATAAGGTATTCATTACTAAAACTATTCATCAACGTTTCAGATTTGACTGACAGTCTTGTCGTTAATTCAACTAGTAAGCGTATTAAACTATTTATTAACTTGATTATCTTTGAACTGAAAAATGCTTCAAATAAATATGTGCTTGAGGCATTTTATTATCCAAACGACAACTAAATTAGATTTTATCTACCACTGTCCTGTATATGTGGGAAAAGCATTGAATTACTGCAATGTAACTCAACCTCATAAGTAGCAATATTCATTTTGATGTTGACAGTGTCATTGTTCAATTTCATTACACACATGATTGTTTAAAGGGTTTTTATTTCCAATAACATGATATTTCTGACATGCTGAAAGCTTATCACTATCTAAACAAATTACAACTCTTTTCAAAATATTAAAGATTCATCATATTATGAAAGATTATTCAGGCCTCATCGTAAGTGTTATATACTTTGACATTTTACTATATTATATTTTTGTTAAATACTGTGGACTAAATCACTTAAGCAACACACCAACTACGTTTACAGAATACCGTAATACATCATTCTCCGGTTGATAAAATCAGATTTACAAAAATTAACCGACAGAAAAATAACAATTATCACAAAACCTACCATTCGAATTTTTCCCCACTCCACCTAGCTGACAATATGAATATAAGTTGAACAGACCTCTTTAGAAATTTATTTATTCTGTATATAGGTAACTTGATGGAAGTAGGATTCGGAACTTTATTTTCAAAGTGACGAAATCATTCTCATGACAGAGTCATCGATTGCTCAGATTAATCAAGTATTCCTAATATATTTGTAACTTATTATGCATAAACGTGAGTGTAAACACCAATAATGATAAATATCCCATTGTTTCCTACATGATTATCAGTTTATGAACGAATACCCCAAAAACGTCGTGAGTGCTTCCTACATCACTAATAATAGTACTATAGTTGACAGATTATCACGATCTGTTCTAATCTTTTTTATTGTTTTACTGTTTAGAAAGCACCATTTCGAGTATGTTTTAGTATGAAATTTTAAACGTCGTATGTTTATACGATCGGTCTCTGATATTTAGTTTATTATGTCATGCCATAGACAAGTGGTAATAGTTGTAATTTAATAAGGGACAAGATTTAAATTATATCAAGTGATTTCAATTTGTACGAGGATATTTTCAGTTTCCATTAACTTCTGTGTTCATCAATATGCACTCATGATTGAAACATCATGATAGACTCTTGACTAAAATTCAGCCTTCAATATACAATGTAGTATGTGTAGAACATGCAAACAAATCAAGTATTCGAATTGAATAATATCATTTAAACTTGTTCAACGTGACAAAATGATTCTTATAGCAAAGTCAAAGATTTCTCAAAGTGATCAAGTATTCTTAATATGTTTGTGATTTATTATGTATATATTTGAGTGTAAACACTAATAATATCAATATATTTTCTTCATTCCTACATAATTATCAGGTTATGAAGAGTTACCTAAAATACATCGTAAGTGTTTCGTATAACACTAAGAAATTTCACTAGAATGACTGCAATGTTCGATGATTGTTAGTTAATTGTTTAGACTGTATGTAGTTGTAGGTTGACGTAAGTGTGAGATAGAGACAAAAAGTAATCAACGTTAGCTTAGAACATAATAAGAATATCAGATTAATATGCATTAAATCATGAAAACAGGAATGAAGAGTAAATCATAAACATATTTATTCATATCGGGGTTAATTAAAATAAAAAATGATGTTAAACAATGTTGTATCGTGTACAAATTAGTGTTAAAAAATGTGGAAAATATTCTGATCTAATTAGCTTTCATTCTGTGCATTCTTTTCAATTTCATCGCTATATTTAACCACATTTGATGTTTACCTTGCATAGAAAGCATGTGGTCGATTGTTGGTAAGTTGCTTTATTGAAATTAGTCAATGATTATTGAATGATATTATTACTTCACAATGATATTGTAAAATGTTTACAGAAGATGCGTTTTATATCCAGTGGAAATAGCATAGGAAAAGATTACTTGTAACCTTGTTAGCAGTTATGAAGATCCGTAATATCATAAAACATTATACTATGGTATAGTTGAAAACATCCATTGTGTTTGAAGACGAATGGTCGAAGACACGTTTATTATCAACTCATTTATCATAAGAATGTTTTAATTTTGCATAAACCGAGTCGGTAAATCCATTTTCTGTTTGAATGATATCCATTCCAATTTGTTTCACATTAAATTTCCACAGTCGACATGTTTTCTTTTCTAAGTGAGTTGCAATAATCCAATTATTTGTTCACTAACATAACATTATTCCCAATTAACGTTGGATTTGTGTGTGTATTGTTTGTGTATTGTTTGAATAAATTGTTAATGAAAGTGTATTAGTCTTTACCAGACAGATTATTCATAATTCACATGAATGATATAATTTTTTGACATACGCTTAGCGTGTTATTCGACAAAAGTTATTACAAACAGACGAATGTGATTAGCGTAATTAGATTATTCGTCCGAAAACTCGTTGACGTGTTTGTACAATCTATTTTTTTTACTTATATTCATAGATTGTTAGTGGTTTTACTTGTTCAGTATTAGCTTGTTACATTCCTTATGGAAAATATTTTTCTTTGTATCGTTGCTTCTTCATTTATTATTTTGATGGTCAAATTTGAATGAATGTTGTACACAATAAAATCAGTTTCGCAGATGCTACAAAATAAATAAATCAATTTGGTGCAAATGCTATTTACTGTGATTTTTTTCCACAGTTAGTTCTTACTCATCTACAAGTAAGTTAACCTTTTTAATGCAAATGATCATACAAACTATATTATGTTATTAGTAAGCCAAACCGATTAACGTGAATAAGTTATTCACGTCCATTTCTGTTAAATAAAAGTTGATACTTTCATCTACTAAAATAAGTACATTGATGTTCGACGTGTCAGAAGACCGTAAATTAATAATCGTCACAATTACTTTCCGTAGTTAGTTGTTTGACTATCAAATACAGGGTATTATTAATTAAACTTTATACAATTAAATCATATGATTTCAGATAAATGAGTGAATCAGAGTGTTTTTGCATATTTTGACTACTCAACAGTGAATTTATAGAGGTATTTCAGTATATCGTTTACTAATTTGTCATTAATAACATCTTTTTTCATTTATACATACTATTACATGCTCTTGTCAAAATTCTCAAATAAACAAAATTTCTATGGATTATAAGAAAATCAAGAAATCGTGGGATATTGAATAAGACTCCAAGGTTGAACATTTTAATATTCAGTATGATTTTTGACTATTCCATGTTTTTGATCGCTTTATGATTTAAAATTGATTTTAGCATAATTATTTAATGTACTTGAATTAATTAAATAGTTCAATTCAAGTTACGAATTTTTAATCTTACCATTTCAGTAATCATCGTGTAATTACAGGTTAATAATTAGTGTGAATGGTATATGTAACATGAAAAGCCCTCTTTCCCTTTAGATAAATGCTAACGTTTAAATAATTGCCATTTTTTGATAAAAAATAGTGTGGAATTACGTGTTGACCACTTATAAGTAGTCGAGGCACACCGCAGCCGACAGAGTGAACAACAATGGTTTTACTGCCTAAACATTAAGTTGTGAGTAAATTTCGTTTTTTCAGAAAATGAATTATAATCTTCACATTACAGGTTACGATTATCGACGTATAACCGTTCTATGGTAGACAATCGTGCTGAGTTTCACCTACATACAGCCTGTTATTGTGAAATGTCGTTGTTACTTAGGCAACTACAAGAGGAGTAGAAGAAAATAGTTGGCGTAAACACTTTTAGCCTGCCACCGAAACAGTAGAACTTGTCAATGTAACGCACAATTACGTAAAGCGCATAAGTTTCACGAATGATTTGCGACAAGCTGTTTTACATTGCGGAGAATTTCTTTGTGGAATAATTCATGCAAAGAGTTGACTTACAATGTGAAATTTTTGTTGTTTATGCCAAAACAAATAACGAAATAAATAAATTAATAAATTAAGAGCATTCATTCTCTAGTATCATCGTATACATGAAAGCATGCTAGTTTACAGGCATGATCACAATCATATGAGTTTACATTGATACAAATATTTGCATAAAGTGTAACTGTCAGGATATTCGTAACATATTAGGATATGAATCTTGATTCAAGTAAACGATATAGAAATTGTCACTACTTGAACACTAAATATATGTTTTGTGTAATTGTGCATATAATAATGAACCTCGCGGTTCTTCCCCTAGGCGTTACAATCCTGTGAAAGCAAAGTTTATCACTTAGCATGTCTAGATGCGAGATTAAGCCAGGACTGCTTAGAACTTGAGCAATGAATAATAATGAGTTGTATTTTGCATGAACGTTTCATAATTTCCTCAAACATCATCATCTACAACTAGATAGAAAGCAGACAGAATACAAAGCAACACCACTGATATCCACAAACAAATTGGCAAATATTAGTGTCTACGCAAGAATTGAAGAACACAATACACCACTGATGCCTATAATTGGATTAAAAGAAATAAGCTCTGACATATGACTAAGACAGTTGATCGGTGCTCACACTTACATAGTCCCTATTATTTCGCTAGTGGAGTAATAAACTATGGTATATTTAAACATTTTAATGAGATATCAGAAGTGATGAATTTACCAATATATCGTATGAATAAATGAAGTAAATCAGTTTATGAAATGGCTTGTGGCGGATTGTTTCAGATTATTGTAAACGTGTTTGTGGAACAATTCATATAAATTGAATATATATATTGTAGCATTTTTCATTTTTGCAGCTGATTTGCGTAGGCTATAGAAAGAGAGTTCATCGAGCTGAATTGAACTAGACAATGAAAACACCGATTATTTTAATATTTTGTAGAAGAATTCGATTTCACTACAGTCGGCGCCTTTATAGAGTGGTGTAGATCACATTTTACCTTCTCGATGCTACTGTTCTATAATGTAGATTTGTAATTCCTATCGAACATTTTTAATATTCTAATTATGGGTGTAAAGTCGAACATCAGTAGATCTGTCGAACCCGGGGTCACTAGATTATAAATTTATTCGGTATTTGTGTTGTTATAAACTCAGCATTGTGTGCTTTAACGGGCTGGTTTTTAAAGACACGATCCCTGAGTAAATAAGCGTAGTCAATGTGTGCTAATAAAGATATTAGCATCAACCGTAACAAACAAGGTATAACAATTAATAGCTTTTATTGAAGAACACCCAACAAGTTTGCCACTTAACTTACACTATCACTTCTTGAATCACTAAGTAAGCTTACAAACTCACAACAAATATTTACAATCCAAGACAGCGGATTTCTTGTAGTGTTTGGTATTTATTACAGTTTCGACTAGTTTCTTTCTACCGTTATTAAGAATATCACGGAATAGATCAAGAATAAAATAGGTGCCTTTTCAATTTGAACCATCATGCAAGATTCGATGGAAATCAGAATTTGTAGGGAATTTAAGGCATTTATTGTATTTGTATACCACATTTTGTACTTAAAAGCTAAAGTGTAGCCTGAAATTGTTGCATTAATAGCTTTCACCTGTGAGCTACATTTATTTGGCTAAAAATCATGATAGTTTGCATTATTTATGAAAAAATAGTAAGATCTTAAATATATCAGTTCTGTGAGTGCTTTAATTTAATCTGCTAAATATTCAGTGTTCATAAAGCACTGGTTTATTTATACTGCTTTGTTCCAAAGGTGTAACGAAGTAACAACCAAACGTTTACAATTTGACAAATTATGTTCATCTTATCTGTTACACCATTAGACAACTAAATTATTTCAGAAGGCTGTGTAGTAAATTCCAGTCCACATTTTTCAATCTCGTTATTGACTAGCATATGAATATATATGTGGTAGAGTGGAAGGAATTTAAAGGTTGGGGCGATATAGTATGTAGCTTTTAGTGCCCAATTTACAGTTACTTACTAAAGCAGAATACCATGTTTTTGTAATGAGTGTAAATAATGGTTTAGTTAGTGCTAGTATAGTTTCATGGTTCATTATTTATTGAGAATAAGTTTGCATTAACTTCTAAAATGCTCGGAATCGACAAATGAATTGTGAAGAAACGAATGAGATCTTTTCTATATAATGCAGGATATATATTTAACTGAATGTCTGAACGATTTGCCATTCAAGAGAGACTAGTGATTACTGAATCCTATGAAAATTATTGTGATAGTCGGTTATATTACGATATCCATAATAACTCAAGCTAGTGAATATATATATTTATATTAATCAAAGTTTGTTTGCAACTAAGATCGAATGTTTGACGATACAATGCAGAAATGCGTGTGCTAAATTATTTGTGATAGTCTCACAGTTTTACTTAAATTGGTACATCATTACCGCAGTAAGTATTTGGTTACTACAATCTAATTAAGAATGGTTCGATTACCCTTCTTTAAAAGATAGTGCTGTTTACAAAGCAGTAAACTTTTTTTAAGTAGACAACGGTAAACAGGCCTTTTAACTTTGTATGTAAATATGCCCTACATATTTTAAGCTTGACTAACTTGATGTAATACTACTTGAACATGCAGCACATCAATGATTCGAATTTTGACAAAATGAAAGTCGCACTTTACCTGAACTTTATGTTCACTAGTATGTTGAATGTCAAAATCACATGTAGAGTTGAATGTTTGGAATTCGGCTTAACTTTGACAATGTTTGTGACAAGTGCGTTGTTTTTGAGTGGTAACTGTGATTTATAGATTAATGTAGACTAATAACTTGGGTAACCTGAACCAGCAAATACACTGTTATTATATTCAGCCATCAGGACGTCGTATAAAACTACGAGGTTAGCCATTGCAGAAGTTTAGTCTTGGAAATTTCATATAAATATATATACATTATCTCTGGGAAACAGAAAACAATTGGAGGCCGAACATAATTACATCGAAATAAGTATAGGTTTCAAATATAATATCTTTTTGTGATTAAAAGTAAAAACCAAAAAAGATGAATCTAGACATTGAAAACTTATTAATTGTTTGCGCGATAATTTAATCGTTATTTGTGATGCGTAAGTCGAACCTAAAATTCCAGTGTTTTTATTGTCATCTTGTGCGATCAAATACTTTAATAAGAACAAATTCATTTACTAATTTAGTTATTTTAGTGACTAACAGCAGCTGCTCATCTTGCATAGAATTCAAGCTACATTTTTGCACAATAAGGAACAAACTTCTACCGTCACTAAATAATTTACGTGATGAGTATCGCGTAAAATAATTTGGTTGGGTGATTTTGGGGTCGAAAATGGTTAATCTGAGAATCGTGATTGAAGTCATATTGTAGATTGCGTGAAAATATGTTGTTTATTTTATGTGCATCACGGACAGCTTTCGGCACGCCTCAGTGTTAGTAATGTGAATTGACTAAGGTGCCACAAATTCCACAGAAATCAAACAGCAATGCATGAACACTGAATGTTTGATATCGAACCGGTATTGTGTGAACTGATAATAACAATAAAACCAATAGTGGGAATAATAATTTACACACAATCACTGACATTCTAGAGATAAAATGATTTGATGCAAATGCTTTGCCTGATCATGTATTTACTAGAGCAACCTGAAATAATTTGTGACACAAAGTTCCAGTTGCACTATATACATGTTCCCATAATAGTTGTAACAGTCCTTAAACGTTCTGGTTCATAAGCGAGCTAAGAACTGGGCTGAAATGAAAAAGTGGCCTACATGTGATGTTCAGAAATTATGATGTAAACGAATAACCAAGATGAGAATTTTGAAGTCAGTATAGAACGAGAATAGTATTTTGAATTGTTAATAATGCTCACCCATACGCTAAATTGCAAAACACCTCTATCTCAGTGGGAAGACAGAAAACACCATGGTTCAAAAGATTCACTAGTAGGTGATCTTAATTAACGAAACTGTGCTAAGACTCATGAATCAGGGTAAAAGTAAAACATGTAAGTTTACACAAAACACATCAAATTACTATGCGTGTAATTTAGCTATTTTATTCATTCATAAGTCTGTCAGTCATAGGAAATTATGTTCGACGACAACTCAAATGAGTTGTCACTTCAAATGCTTATTCGATAAGACTACATGATCAAAAAATACGTTACGATGATATTGAAATAAAGAAAAACAGAATCTATTGTGAATGCACAATGAAAACTCTAGACAGGAATATGTTATCATTTTACCAGTCTGTTATCCTCTTCACCTCACTGTCTTGTATTGTTTTCATCATTGTTAACACATTTCGCTCATTAGACAGTCAGAAGAGAAGGCCAAAATGTAAATGAAATTGATAACATAATTCTGTCTCAATATTCCATTGTTATTAAAATCATTCAACAATCTTCTTTTGTTTTCTAAGCCTACAAGAACATTATTCTCAGTTTAATAATTTTCAAAGTATCTACTTCAAGATTTCGTAGTAAATATTAAACACCAGAAGTTTCAATGAAGTATTTTTGTAGTCAGTATTTGTACTATTGAAACTTCCACAGTGAACACAACAGAATCAACGCAGTGAGAATACTCAATCAAAGCTTTGGTTGTCTGAATTGGTACTTCCCTATTCGAATCAGTTTATTCAAAAGTTCATGGATTGAAAGTTAAATAAAAGGTACTCACGTTTGAAATGCTTGACAGCAAGTCGAATAGCCAAACTCGCCTATTTATAATGCTGGAATCATGTCTAGTTTAATTAGTAAGACGTTAAGCTCCAGCAGAGATATGAGTGGTGTAGGCGTGATTCGAACTATATGTTAAGCCCGATCGCAATTAAGTTTCTCGTCAAAATATTAGATAAATGGTAGAATCAATAAAATTAACCTCTAACTGTTCACTTTGCAGAATTGTATTTATTGTGCCTATGCACTTATACGGAATGGTGTACACAGTCACTTTTACTGATCAGCAAAACATATAGTACTCCGTCGTATTCATAAGTGTATTTATTACATTTGTTATTTCATAATATTTTGAGTTGAATTGTGGCTAGAAAGCGAAATCTAGGACGTGCGTTTTTTGTCATTCTTGGTTTTTTCTTAAACGAAATATAAATAAGAGCGACATTCAAACTATTGCTTTCAAGTCACTCGTATCAAATTAATTGAAACCATTTGCAAATAATATGAAGACGTTGTCTGTTAGTTTGTTTCACGAACGTAACGACCATTACAACATAGGAATTATGGATGTGCAACAACGGACGACAATTCAACTGAACAATGGTCAACAATGTCAATGCGCTAACTTCCTTGACAGATGGTACATAGCTAATATCAGGTGAGTTGATTAGTAAGCATAAGCAAGTGGGAACAAAGCCGAAATTGATGAAACAAAATTTTAGGATGGCACATAAATATTGGGACTGTAGTAATTAATCAGCGATTGATGGAAGTTATTTAGAAGCCCCTAGGTCGACGAGGATTACATATCAGCTTACACTTAGAATTTTCTCATTCTATTCGAAGCAAGTGCATTTATAGTTTACATAATGTACCCTGCTAACACAATATTGTTTTCTGTAGGTAGTCACATACTACTGTATCAACGATGATTACAGGGCTCATCGAAATTGATGAATGATGGAGTTTTATGAAAAAACCTAACTGTGGAAGATTGCACTAATTTCGACAATATGAATAATGGTACGTAAATCAATCTTAATCCTATACGTCAATATACACTAGCCAATTGACAAAGTATCACATGTCAAATATTGTGGATACCATACTATATTTGTTAGCATGACACATTAAATGGTTGACCTAAATCAGTTCTATATAACAGATAATCAAATGATTAAATAGATTTGGGGCAAATCAGCCGCCTAAAGTATATCACGTAGGCTTATACTAGGCAGTGTCAAAGTGCCTTGTTCCTTTAATTTACATATGTTAATTATTATCCGAATCCTAACTTTTTCTTAATGGCTAAATTAACATTGTTCGTGATTGTAATTTAGACACGAATTTATTCGTAATAACTGTTGCTGTTTTTGTTCAACTTCCAGTGATAAAATTTTGTATCATTATAAGTAAAATGCAAAGCAAATTCAGCTAGCAATTTTCACTTTAGTTGGCTGTAGGGGAATGCAACTGAATTTCTCTAGCTGTCAAGTGCCAAATTATAATTGTAGTAAACTTGACACATGTCAAGCAAGTCATATTACAATCGTTATAAATCAACTATTTTGGCTTATTGTATGAATTGATTATACTGACAAAAGTAAAATATTCCAATTTAGTCAGTCATATTTGTCATAAGCATATTAGGTGATTGTTACTTTCTCCATTTCAGTTGACTTTCCCTTTAGTTATTCAACGGATCTCACACCTCCAACTTACCTTTGAATCTAGCAATTAGTTTTCATAGACATAATCTCCTAGTTCCTTGGATTTGTGAATTTTATCACTCAACAGGCTGTTATTCAATGCTTTGTTAAAGGAGTATAACAAACGCATGTCCTCATCATCCAATCACATTGAACATCATTGAATCGATTTCAAACGAATCACATCTCAGTAATTACAATACAACAAATCATGCGAATGTACTTTCGCTGTCACCAATCACCATATTCATACAACTTTAAGCGATGCCGGTATTCTACCCGAATCATTCACAAAGTATTCGCACTGCCGTATTCTGTCAATCAATATGAACCTCCCTGAACACACGACATTTCTGAGTGACCAGATCACACAATTGAAACAGCATACGATCAAGTGAATAACCCGATAAAATTATACAGACAAGACGCATCCGACTCGATTTCGACTTTTTTATCATTTATAGTAACAAGAATCTTATCTATCAGCGAGTTTAAATAATCTCATGGAAATAAGCAACAGGTGTGAATTATGAAGTTACATAAAATGAATCATGTGAACTCTACATATGGAGAATTCGTTTGTATTTACCAATATAATTATGATAAAAAAGCGGCAGAATACGCTTGAATAGACACAATATTCACAAGTTATTCGACTATTACTGTTGTAACACAAATTTAATTGACCCATTGATACCTATGTTAAACCTGAGAAACCTACTTTGTAGAATGCCATCACAACAATTTTACTTCTGGACAAAGTTTATTTACGTTAAGTGTTATAATAAAAATGTAACAGTTGGACAATTGAACTAGTATGGAATGATTAGTATGTCGACTTTAGCCTATCCACGATATATTATGAACATGTAGTCATTATCATTAGTGCGGAAGGCCACACCTACACACACCATGAATAATATCTACTTGTGAAATGTTACTACTAGGGCTGCCATCAGTTTACTTATCAAGTAAAAATAACCATTAGAATTATATCGCCATATGCTGAATTCCTTATCTGCAAAACATCACATGCAATCACTAATCCGTTTACATTTCAGATGTGTTTAACAACCTTGTCATCAATAAAACGAGTAAATCTTTAAAGTTAGAACATTAACAATTACTTTCGTTAATTATTGTTAAACATTTTAAATGAGTATTTTCCTGTAATGATTAGGTGTGACATCACAAAATCAAACAGTCCTTTACTAACTTGATTAAAACGTTAAATTAGTTCAATGTAAAGGAGGCCAATTATAGTCTATTATCATTTCCACAGTTGATGTTGTATGCATTGTCACACGAATTGAACACATGATTGTATGATGCACTGCAGATAGTAGTAATTTAATATCTGAGTCACCTACTTTAAATTATTTAGTGGTGATGTAAACACTTTGCTTTTTCTCATATATATGTAATTATGCTGTTTTTGTGCATTTAAATAAGTGTGAAATATAGTGATCTGTAATGTAATGCATGTAAGACACAATATGTGCAGAAGAATTCGAATTACAGTTTTATAAAAAGTAACTGAAATGAAGTGTGATATATATTGTAGGGAATTTCGTTAACGTATATTCTATTAGTTATTTATCATGATGCATTCAAATGCAAAGTTATCACTTCTATCAAAACATATATGTCTATTCATGGTTTTGTATTTCACAAGCCAGTAGCAGATTGTAAATTTTACTGTACTAACTAACTCTAAAATTTGATGCGTCTTATTGCAACAATCAGTAACTCTTTTGTGCTTTTTATTTAAACCTGCTTGTATGGTAATTTAGTTGTATTAAAATGTGTGTTCAATGATACGCGGTTGGAAATAAATTCAACAGTTAATGACTAACCTGTCAGTAGAAACATATGAATCATATGCATTAAACGGTTGAAACAATCTTTTTGGATATAAATTGACAAAAATGTTCTACGACAATGCAAACGTAAATTGAAAACGTTCATCAACACTGTTCTCTCATACTGTTAAAATTCCGCAAAGTTACCTAATTACATGACTAACGACATAATACAATCACAAACGGAATACGCCAACTTGATGTCATAAATTTCCAAACAATTACTTTAAGTAGCTAAAAAATTAAAACTCATTTATGTTATACCGGACCACTTAAGAAGAATGGCAAACTTTGAGAAATGTGTTTTAAAGCACTATTTTAATTATTCTGACTAAGGGTAATGTAAACATTACATTTCTATAAATATTACCTCCCTCTTACCCTATCCTCCTGATTAGTATATTTGCTGTTATTATATTATCTCTAATTATGAATTACAGTTAATTATTTGTGTACAAGTTACTTTATCCACTGTCACTATTATCTTTGTTCTGTATTATTGTTAAATTTCTAATTGGTTCGCTTGGTGTTCTGGTTTCATGTATGTACAAAGTAATGCGTGAGGTATAATTGGATTCTCTTTGGTTGGTTTATCGGCTCGTGTTCTTTAAGTTCTGGCTTCGGACTCAGTGGGCATTGGGCAGACGCGCAATAATCAATATTTATAGAACTGTTTGACTGCGCTTTGCATAATCAGTAGTAGTACACAATAATACGGTATTCATCCATTTGTTCGAAATTCGTGTAATTGTTAGGGAAATAAAGGGACTTTTATCATGTCAGAACAAAGACATTAACTGTTCATAGAAGACACGCTGCCATATTTAGATTCTAGCAAATGCATTTTTTTATTTCATCATTTTATTCTTCTTTACTTCAGGTTGGGCTTACATAGCACTACTTTTAGATTCTGCTAGTGAGTCACTTAATCAAATATAATGAGTGGTGATGTTTAGACTTTATTCATTCTCATGTATATGCATTATTGTTGTATTTGTGTAAAATATTAAAGCATTATATCTTCTTTTGTTTTTAATCATAGTTTCTGGTACTTTGCGTTCATAGATTACAATCCTGTCGAAAAATAGTAATTGTCGATTCTCAACTTATTTATTCACTGTTCCAATAAACTTATTTAAATGAGTGTCGTACAGAAAGCGATAAGCTATACTGTTATCGCAAATAAAACAAATTACCTACGTGAAAATCCTATTTACTGTGATTAATTTTTTAGAAGCTAAATATCATTCGTCCACATGTGAGTCATTCTCTTTAATTCAGATGACCATCGAAAGCTTATCACGTTGTTGATAAAGTAAACGGGTCAACCGAAACAATAAATACATGTTAGTTTTTATTAAATTAGCTAACATCTCCATTTATTGGAATAAGAACTTTAGTCTTCGAAGATTTGATAATCATTGATTGATCGACCTATCATATGAAACAGTGTGTTGTACCTCAAAGTTTGCATGATTAAATCAATAGATCTTCAATAAATGAGCCCAATTAGATGACCATTGTATGTTTAGACGACTCAGTATATTTCAACTTACTGTTGCACTAAATTTTTAGCAGATTTTCTTAGTCTGTGAGTTTTTAATTTGTCACTAATGAAACCTAGTTTTCACTACAAAGTCCATTTTTGCATCCACGTCATAGGATGAAATTCAGAAATTAAATTATCGCGCAGACAATTAATAAGTTTTCAATGTCTAGATTCATCTTTTTTGGTTTTTACTTTTAATCACAAAAAGATATTATATTTGAAACCTATACTTATTTCGATGTAATTATGTTCGGCCTCCAATTGTTTTCTGTTTCCCAGAGATAATGTATATATATTTATATGAAATTTCCAAGACTAAACTTCTGCAATGGCTAACCTCGTAGTTTTATACGACGTCCTGATGGCTGAATATAATAACAGTGTATTTGCTGGTTCAGGTTACCCAAGTTATTAGTCTACATTAATCTATAAATCACAGTTACCACTCAAAAACAACGCACTTGTCACAAACATTGTCAAAGTTAAGCCGAATTCCAAACATTCAACTCTACATGTGATTTTGACATTCAACATACTAGTGAACATAAAGTTCAGGTAAAGTGCGACTTTCATTTTGTCAAAATTCGAATCATTGATGTGCTGCATGTTCAAGTAGTATTACATCAAGTTAGTCAAGCTTAAAATATGTAGGGCATATTTACATACAAAGTTAAAAGGCCTGTTTACCGTTGTCTACTTAAAAAAAGTTTACTGCTTTGTAAACAGCACTATCTTTTAAAGAAGGGTAATCGAACCATTCTTAATTAGATTGTAGTAACCAAATACTTACTGCGGTAATGATGTACCAATTTAAGTAAAACTGTGAGACTATCACAAATAATTTAGCACACGCATTTCTGCATTGTATCGTCAAACATTCGATCTTAGTTGCAAACAAACTTTGATTAATATAAATATATATATTCACTAGCTTGAGTTATTATGGATATCGTAATATAACCGACTATCACAATAATTTTCATAGGATTCAGTAATCACTAGTCTCTCTTGAATGGCAAATCGTTCAGACATTCAGTTAAATATATATCCTGCATTATATAGAAAAGATCTCATTCGTTTCTTCACAATTCATTTGTCGATTCCGAGCATTTTAGAAGTTAATGCAAACTTATTCTCAATAAATAATGAACCATGAAACTATACTAGCACTAACTAAACCATTATTTACACTCATTACAAAAACATGGTATTCTGCTTTAGTAAGTAACTGTAAATTGGGCACTAAAAGCTACATACTATATCGCCCCAACCTTTAAATTCCTTCCACTCTACCACATATATATTCATATGCTAGTCAATAACGAGATTGAAAAATGTGGACTGGAATTTACTACACAGCCTTCTGAAATAATTTAGTTGTCTAATGGTGTAACAGATAAGATGAACATAATTTGTCAAATTGTAAACGTTTGGTTGTTACTTCGTTACACCTTTGGAACAAAGCAGTATAAATAAACCAGTGCTTTATGAACACTGAATATTTAGCAGATTAAATTAAAGCACTCACAGAACTGATATATTTAAGATCTTACTATTTTTTCATAAATAATGCAAACTATCATGATTTTTAGCCAAATAAATGTAGCTCACAGGTGAAAGCTATTAATGCAACAATTTCAGGCTACACTTTAGCTTTTAAGTACAAAATGTGGTATACAAATACAATAAATGCCTTAAATTCCCTACAAATTCTGATTTCCATCGAATCTTGCATGATGGTTCAAATTGAAAAGGCACCTATTTTATTCTTGATCTATTCCGTGATATTCTTAATAACGGTAGAAAGAAACTAGTCGAAACTGTAATAAATACCAAACACTACAAGAAATCCGCTGTCTTGGATTGTAAATATTTGTTGTGAGTTTGTAAGCTTACTTAGTGATTCAAGAAGTGATAGTGTAAGTTAAGTGGCAAACTTGTTGGGTGTTCTTCAATAAAAGCTATTAATTGTTATACCTTGTTTGTTACGGTTGATGCTAATATCTTTATTAGCACACATTGACTACGCTTATTTACTCAGGGATCGTGTCTTTAAAAACCAGCCCGTTAAAGCACACAATGCTGAGTTTATAACAACACAAATACCGAATAAATTTATAATCTAGTGACCCCGGGTTCGACAGATCTACTGATGTTCGACTTTACACCCATAATTAGAATATTAAAAATGTTCGATAGGAATTACAAATCTACATTATAGAACAGTAGCATCGAGAAGGTAAAATGTGATCTACACCACTCTATAAAGGCGCCGACTGTAGTGAAATCGAATTCTTCTACAAAATATTAAAATAATCGGTGTTTTCATTGTCTAGTTCAATTCAGCTCGATGAACTCTCTTTCTATAGCCTACGCAAATCAGCTGCAAAAATGAAAAATGCTACAATATATATATTCAATTTATATGAATTGTTCCACAAACACGTTTACAATAATCTGAAACAATCCGCCACAAGCCATTTCATAAACTGATTTACTTCATTTATTCATACGATATATTGGTAAATTCATCACTTCTGATATCTCATTAAAATGTTTAAATATACCATAGTTTATTACTCCACTAGCGAAATAATAGGGACTATGTAAGTGTGAGCACCGATCAACTGTCTTAGTCATATGTCAGAGCTTATTTCTTTTAATCCAATTATAGGCATCAGTGGTGTATTGTGTTCTTCAATTCTTGAGTAGACACTAATATTTGCCAATTTGTTTGTGGATATCAGTGGTGTTGCTTTGTATTCTGTCTGCTTTCTATCTAGTTGTAGATGATGATGTTTGAGGAAATTATGAAACGTTCATGCAAAATACAACTCATTATTATTCATTGCTCAAGTTCTAAGCAGTCCTGGCTTAATCTCGCATCTAGACATGCTAAGTGATAAACTTTGCTTTCACAGGATTGTAACGCCTAGGGGAAGAACCGCGAGGTTCATTATTATATGCACAATTACACAAAACATATATTTAGTGTTCAAGTAGTGACAATTTCTATATCGTTTACTTGAATCAAGATTCATATCCTAATATGTTACGAATATCCTGACAGTTACACTTTATGCAAATATTTGTATCAATGTAAACTCATATGATTGTGATCATGCCTGTAAACTAGCATGCTTTCATGTATACGATGATACTAGAGAATGAATGCTCTTAATTTATTAATTTATTTATTTCGTTATTTGTTTTGGCATAAACATCAAAAATTTCACATTGTAAGTCAACTCTTTGCATGAATTATTCCACAAAGAAATTCTCCGCAATGTAAAACAGCTTGTCGCAAATCATTCGTGAAACTTATGCGCTTTACGTAATTGTGCGTTACATTGACAAGTTCTACTGTTTCGGTGGCAGGCTAAAAGTGTTTACGCCAACTATTTTCTTCTACTCCTCTTGTAGTTGCCTAAGTAACAACGACATTTCACAATAACAGGCTGTATGTAGGTGAAACTCAGCACGATTGTCTACCATAGAACAATTATACGTCGATAATCGTAACCTGTAATGTGAAGATTATAATTCATTTTCTGAAAAAACGAAATTTACTCACAACTTAATGTTTAGGCAGTAAAACCATTGTTGTTCACTCTGTCGGCTGCGGTGTGCCTCGACTACTTATAAGTGGTCAACACGTAATTCCACACTATTTTTTATCAAAAAATGGCAATTATTTAAACGTTAGCATTTATCTAAAGGGAAAGAGGGCTTTCCATGTTACATATACCATTCACACTAATTATTAACCTGTAATTACACGATGATTACTGAAATGGTAAGATTAAAAATTCGTAACTTGAATTGAACTATTTAATTAATTCAAGTACATTAAATAATTATGCTAAAATCAATTTTAAATCATAAAGCGATCAAAAACATGGAATAGTCAAAAATCATACTGAATATTAAAATGTTCAACCTTGGAGTCTTATTCAATATCCCACGATTTCTTGATTTTCTTATAATCCATAGAAATTTTGTTTATTTGAGAATTTTGACAAGAGCATGTAATAGTATGTATAAATGAAAAAAGATGTTATTAATGACAAATTAGTAAACGATATACTGAAATACCTCTATAAATTCACTGTTGAGTAGTCAAAATATGCAAAAACACTCTGATTCACTCATTTATCTGAAATCATATGATTTAATTGTATAAAGTTTAATTAATAATACCCTGTATTTGATAGTCAAACAACTAACTACGGAAAGTAATTGTGACGATTAATAATTTACGGTCTTCTGACACGTCGAACATCAATGTACTTATTTTAGTAGATGAAAGTATCAACTTTTATTTAACAGAAATGGACGTGAATAACTTATTCACGTTAATCGGTTTGGCTTACTAATAACATAATATAGTTTGTATGATCATTTGCATTAAAAAGGTTAACTTACTTGTAGATGAGTAAGAACTAACTGTGGAAAAAAATCACAGTAAATAGCATTTGCACCAAATTGATTTATTTATTTTGTAGCATCTGCGAAACTGATTTTATTGTGTACAACATTCATTCAAATTTGACCATCAAAATAATAAATGAAGAAGCAACGATACAAAGAAAAATATTTTCCATAAGGAATGTAACAAGCTAATACTGAATAAGAAAAACTACTAACAATCTATGAATATAAGTAAAAAAAATAGATTGTACAAACACGTCAACGAGTTTTCGGACGAATAATCTAATTACGCTAATCACATTCGTCTGTTTGTAATAACTTTTGTCGAATAACACGCTAAGCGTATGTCAAAAAATTATATCATTCATGTGAATTATGAATAATCTGTCTGGTAAAGACTAATACACTTTCATTAACAATTTATTCAAACAATACACAAATCTGGTTAAAATCCAACGTTAATTGGGAATAATGTTATGTTAGTGAACAAATAATTGGATTATTGCAACTCACGTAGAAAAGAAAACATGTTGACTGTGGAAATTTAATGTGGAACAAATTGGAATGGATATCATTCAAACAGAAAATGGATTTACCGACTCGGTTTATGCAAAATTAAAACATTCTTATGATAAATGAGTTGATAATAAACGTGTCTTCGACCATTCGTCTTCAAACACAATGGATGTTTTCAACTACACCATAGTATAATGTTTTATGATATTACGGATCTTCATAACTGCTAACAAGGTTACAAGTAATCTTTTCCTATGCTATTTCCACTGGATATAAAACGCATCTTCTGTAAACATTTTACAATATCATTGTGAAGTAATAATATCATTCAATAATCATTGACTAATTTCAATAAAGCAACTTACCAACAATCGACCACATGCTTTCTATGCAAGGTAAACATCAAATGTGGTTAAATATAGCGATGAAATTGAAAAGAATGCACAGAATGAAAGCTAATTAGATCAGAATATTTTCCACATTTTTTAACACTAATTTGTACACGATACAACATTGTTTAACATCATTTTTTATTTTAATTAACCCCGATATGAATAAATATGTTTATGATTTACTCTTCATTCCTGTTTTCATGATTTAATGCATATTAATCTGATATTCTTATTATGTTCTAAGCTAACGTTGATTACTTTTTGTCTCTATCTCACACTTACGTCAACCTACAACTACATACAGTCTAAACAATTAACTAATAATCATCGAACATTGCAGTCATTCTAGTGAAATTTCTTAGTGTTATACGAAACACTTACGATGTATTTTAGGTAACTCTTCATAACCTGATAATTATGTAGGAATGAAGAAAATATATTGATATTATTAGTGTTTACACTCAAATATATACATAATAAATCACAAACATATTAAGAATACTTGATCACTTTGAGAAATCTTTGACTTTGCTATAAGAATCATTTTGTCACGTTGAACAAGTTTAAATGATATTATTCAATTCGAATACTTGATTTGTTTGCATGTTCTACACATACTACATTGTATATTGAAGGCTGAATTTTAGTCAAGAGTCTATCATGATGTTTCAATCATGAGTGCATATTGATGAACACAGAAGTTAATGGAAACTGAAAATATCCTCGTACAAATTGAAATCACTTGATATAATTTAAATCTTGTCCCTTATTAAATTACAACTATTACCACTTGTCTATGGCATGACATAATAAACTAAATATCAGAGACCGATCGTATAAACATACGACGTTTAAAATTTCATACTAAAACATACTCGAAATGGTGCTTTCTAAACAGTAAAACAATAAAAAAGATTAGAACAGATCGTGATAATCTGTCAACTATAGTACTATTATTAGTGATGTAGGAAGCACTCACGACGTTTTTGGGGTAAAACAGCTACTGTTACCGATAAGATATTTGTAAACAAGATAAGCATTAGTACGCTCCCCTGTATAGTCATACTTAGGGGTGCGTTGAATATAATTAAATAATGTGAGGTTTTCTATTTGTTGAATTTAAATTTTATGTCAACGGTGTCTACATCACCTCGTGACAATCATGACATCTATAGTGTTTGTATTTGACCTCATGATCTCTAAGAAAAGGCAGACTGCTAACCAAATCCCCAATCAGGACTGAAAAATTGTCCAGATTGTCCCAGTTTTGTAATTGTATTCACCTTTGAACAATCTGTGACAAACAAAATAAATTAATAAAATAATCGCCTTTCAAACGAATGTAAAAAATGTGAGAAAGAAATTTAAAACCATTGAGTCGAAAAACTTTAAAATAGTTGAACAATTTAAATGCAAGTTTGCAGGTTGAACGCAGTTCAAAAGTGTTTTTGTTGCTAATACATGATACTTTTTATCACAGAGACTCACTTTAAACATGTGGACTACTAGCACCACCGTAGTTTACAAGCCACTTGTTTATTGGTGTAAACTTTATATTAAGTTACTTGACCATGTTGTGGATTATGCTGCCCTTGCCTTGCCGATCTGTGCATTTGTATCTGCATCCGATGCTCCCTATTTATCAATTACGTTATACGGGTATGTAAAAATTTCCACGTCCTCCAGAATCCCTTAATCAGGTGCAATTAAACTAAGCTAGTTGTTTTGTGTCGAAAAACTTAGCTACTCCCTAATTGTCTGTTGAAAATAACTGCAGCAGAGGCCGCTGAACTGCACATCACTTACGTTTGCCGCTGTGTGTTAGACAGAAAAACCAGGTCATTTGCAAAGTCCAAGTCCTCTAGTTGCACCCATTTTGTCAACTGTGTTTTGTACTTGTATTGGAAGGTTAAAGTTTTTATAATCTAGTCAATCACCATCAGCAAGAGAGGAAGAGTGGTGGGAATATGCAACTCTATCTGATAACAGTCTTTATTTAGAACAAATCTGCTAGCTGCCCTCTATACACGATTTTCTAGTGTAGTCTGTCGTAAAAAATTCTGTGTGATATTAATTTCCTCATATGTGCACTACAGTGTTAAAAAGTTCCATAACGCTATCCTGCCTACGTTGTCAAATGCACTCTTACAGTCAAGGAATTTGATGTACGGTGATGATTTCCATTTTGTTTGTGGTTCAGTTACAATCCCTAATGTGTATAAATGGTTAGCTTACGATTAATCCTTACGTTATCCGGTGTGTTAACCTCGACATTGGGACTCTGCTTAATCTTATTTTTAGTTCAACACAACTTGGTTTGAAACTTTCCTTGGTACAGCTGAAGCGGAACGCCTCTGTAATTTCCACATTTGCCGAGATTTCCTGCCTTCGGTATTAAGATGAAGTGTCTCTATTTCTAGTATACTGGTACTTGTTAATCCTTCTAAATCTTTGTGAAGAGGAATGTGAAGCGTATTTGCAGTTTACTCTGTGTCTAATTTTAATGCCCTAGCCTGTATGTTGTTTAGTCCGGTTTATTTGTCACCATTAATTTGTAGACAAATTTAGTAAGATCTGTGTTGCTTTGACGACCGGTGGTTTAAGTGGACTTGAATATACGATGGTTTTTCAGATTGTTCTACTTATCTGTCTCGATGTTCTTTTACTTCAGCCATTGGTGTAACTTCCTTCTTCTTGAATAACCATCTTGTTTTACTATATTTTTCACTGAGTTTCATTGTTGTATCAAATAGCTGTCTCATGTATCTTCGTTTTGCAACTTTTCCCAATGTCATTGCTAGGTCTTTCACACATTTTTATTTATTTGATTAAATGCTCCTACTTACCTGCTTGTTGGCTTTGGTGTATTTGATCTGTGCCTAGGATTGCTCTGTTCTTGTTTGGCTGTTATTGATTGCTATCGATTTGTGTCTTTTCGCTTCTCGTTTCTCTCATCTTATCTAGAGTGCCAACAGAGATTCGTTTCTTATGCACGGGGTCTATGCGACTCAAAACCACATGAAATCATTAAGTTATTGATTCCTCACCATACACCAGTGGCGTTATATAGGGAAGTTAACTATATCATTAATTGTTCATTATTTGCAAAACTGACACAAATAATGTTATAAAACATGGCCAACCGTATTTATAAGTTGATGATCTCAAAGTAGTATATAGCTTTAAACCTGATGTCTTGAATAAAATATGACTCTAACTCAAAAAGAATTTTTATAGCCTAAATGCCTGGAGCTAGAATAAAAGCTACAACTTAATTACAGCAAATGTGGAATCATGAATAATAACAACAATAACCCTTAGTTACCGTTTGATCTAAATGGGTTAGAAGTTCAATCACTTCAATCAACACGAGACTTGCTCATTAAATATTCTAGTAGCTTGAAGTTCAAGCAACACGCCTTCTCTATAATCTTCAAAACTGGAAAATAAATAGGCTTTGTTCTTATAAACGTTCATAAGACGGAGGCCAAACTAACTTTGTTCACGATACATACAAGAACATCACCTGAATATTGTTGATTCATAGATAGAGTACGTGCTAATAGTGTATAAATAAGTTTTGGTCAGAAACCGAAATTAAAGTATTTGATGTTAATCACTCACTCTAGAACCTCAATGTCGTTGTTGATTATGACATAACTTAATATTCTTCTTTGGAATAATAGACGAAATTTCATTCTTATATTTTCCTTTCTACTTCGTTGAAAAAAACCAGCATTCTTCATCAGTAAGTAAATAATGCATTATGCTATGATACGTATATTTGGTATCACATTACTGTGAACTGTGATGCTCTTGATTTTGTTTTCAATTCATATTTTCATTATACATGAATGTACTGAAACTGACCGTTTATCGAAATTTTTGTTTGAAAGTAAACTCCTATTATTTTGATCATGCCAATACATCGGTTTACTCTCATATACAAAATGATGATTGAGAATAATAACTTTTTAATTACAGCAAACTCTGTAATAGATTACCGCAAACTATTCGCACTATTGATTCGATCCCAAGATTCAAGCACTGATGAAGTAAACATTACAATTATGAGCGTTACAGTAAGATAATAACAGTAACAAAAATGTAACAGTTTAAACAGGATGATTTTACTACAACTAATTAATTTTTGTCTATTTTATATTCTGTTCCGCGTCACTTTTTTCGCAAGCTTGTATGCTGCTCACATTGGAAATCGGTCTGTTTTCAGCAACTTACCTTTAACACTGATCAGCAACATACTTAATTCATCAATATCTTATTAATCAAAATCAACCACATTGATTCCATCACCATGGAAGAATATCCCCAAATATGTGTTTGGTTAATACTCTTATCTGAGTTTAGAATACTGTTGGCCGGATCCCGTATCTGAATATTCTCTATGGTTCATTCAGTTTACTTCCAGGTGTTTCCTATTTTCATAGAGCTTGAGACAAAAGCAAGCGTATGTTTTCGGGTTCTACAACTAATTTCATTGTCTTAAAGTCAACTGTGTTGGATATGTTAATAAATTTAATGAATATTCTTAAGTCAATCCTGAAATATACATTTGGTGTAACACTTCTATGTGATTGTCTCTTACTCTTTTCCATAGTGTTTGCTACCGAACCGTTCAGGAAATGTCTATGCTTCAACCCTTCTTGTCATTCTTAAAAAAATTGTCAACGATATATTTATGTTAGCAAACTATGTGAATAAATTGTATTTTTGTAACCAGATATATAGCGTCATTTGATCAAATGAAAACTGATGTAAGTAAAAACCCTACTACTATACGTCGGCCTAGTGTACTCAACTATCACTGTGTATATGTAACGCATCATTCGACCAATCACAGGATATGTTCAATACACAGTTCTATTGATTGGCTATATTACACGAATAAAACGGTATAAAAACAGCTGAACAACCTCAAAAAAATATTAGAACATAATGAAAATCACTAACACTTATTTTCTACTACTAGTGATCATTACAACATTAATGATATTAATAAGTAAGTTAATACCTGAAGAACATTATATGGTATTTATGGGTAAGTGTTTATTATCAGAGTGTATAAAACAAATTACGCGAATTCTACACTTGTGTATTGGTAAGCCTCACCAATGGTATTATTGTCAAGTAGAATGAACAACATTGAGATGGCTTCAAACATATTCGACGAATTTAATTATAACTGTTTTAAACACATGTCTATTCAACTTACTTGTAATAACGTAACAATTGTAAATCATCTTTCTGAAAAAAATAGACAAATGCAAAAGATTACCTATAGATGAAGTTCATGCGTGAGAATTTCAAGAACAACTTCTTATTCCTTTGCCCACTGAATCAATACCAAATAAAATATATGACTACGACAGTTCAGACATTGTAAGTAGAAACTGAATGTCACATGCCCGATATAGTTGAAATTCGCTGATTAATTCCTCACACTTAGACCTTCAAATAAGCTAATGTTGACTGTAATTGAGTGCCGTAAACAATTTGCAAGTCGACCTTTTGCTTGACTATATTTTAAAGATTCAATTTATTGCATCCTGAATCCTTCATATTAAAAGGTGTATTTGTAACTAGGAGAATTCATTTACATTTCAGATGTGTCTGACAGTCTTGTCGGTAATGCAACCAGTAAGCGTATTAAACTATTTGATAACTTGATTATCTTCAAACTGAAAAATGCTTCAAATAAATATTTGCTAACAACATATAGTTATACAAACGATAACTAAATTAAATTACGACTGTACCATATACATGAAAAAAAAACACAATATCTAAAATGTAGCTGAACCTCACAGCTCATGATATTTATTTTGACATTATACAACTGGCCTAAATGTTGACAGTGTTATTCATAAAACACATGAATTTTTGTGGAGCTTTTATTCTATTTTTAATAACATGATATTTTTTGACATGCTGAAAGCTAATCACTATCTAAACAAATTACAACTCTTTTCAAAATATTAAAGATTCATCATTCCACGAAAGATTATCCAGTCCTTATCGTAAGTGTTATATACTTTAACATTTGACTACATTATATTTTTGTTAATTACTGTGAACTAAATTACGCAGGCAGCACACCGACTACGTTCCCAGAATCCTGAAACACATTATTATCCGGTTGATAAAATCAGTTTACAACAATAAACGGACGGAAAAATGACAAGTGACACTAAGCTTATTATTATTTAAATATTGTCTCCACTCCACCTAGATGACAGTATCAATATAAATTGAACAGACATCTGTAGAAATTTATTTAGTCTGTATATAAGTGATTTGATGAAAGTAGGAATTGTAACTATATTTCTAAAGTGACGAAATCATTCTCACGACAGTCATAGATTGCTTTGAAGGATCAAGTATTTTTATTATATTTGTAATTTATTATGTATATGTGTAAGTCTAAACACTGATAAAGTCGATATATTTTCTTCATTCTCACATAATTATCAGAATATGAAAAGTTACCTAGAATCCCACGTAAGTGCTTCTTATATCAATAATTATGCTACTATAGTCAGAAGATTGTCACGATCTGTTTTAATCTTCTTTATTGTATTACTGTTTAGCAAGCATTATTTTGACTATGTCTAATTATGACATTTATTTATTTGATTGGTCTCTGATATTCAGTTTATAATATCATGCCATTGACAAGTGGTTATAGTAAAAATGTAATAAGGGACAAGGTTCGAATTACATGAAGCGATTTCAGTATGAACGAGGATATTTCCAGCTTCCAATAACTTCTGTGTTCATCAATATGCACTCATGGTTGAAACGTTATGATATACTCGTGACTGAAATTTAGCTTTCAGTAACCATTGTATTATGCGTAGAACATGCAATCAAATCAAGTATTCAAATTAAATAATATCGTTTGAGCTTGTTCAACTTGACTATATGATTCTTATAACAAAGTCATAGATTGCTTTGAAGGATCAAGTATTCTTAATGTTTTCGGGATTTATAATGTATATGTGTAAGTCTAAACACTGATAATGTCGATATATTTTCTTCATTCTCACATAATTATCAGAATATGAAAAGTTACCTAGAATCCCACGTAAGTGCTTCTTATATCAATAATTATGCTACTATAGTCAGAAGATTGTCACGATCTGTTTTAATCTTCTTTATTGTATTACTGTTTAGCAAGCATTATTTTGACTATGTCTAATTATGACATTTATTTATTTGATTGGTCTCTGATATTCAGTTTATAATATCATGCCATTGACAAGTGGTTATAGTAAAAATGTAATAAGGGACAAGGTTCGAATTACATGAAGCGATTTCAGTATGAACGAGGATATTTCCAGCTTCCAATAACTTCTGTGTTCATCAATATGCACTCATGATTGAAACGTTATGATATGCTCGTGACTAAAATTTAGCTTTCAGTAACCATTGTATTATGCGTAGAACATGCAAATAAGTCAGATATTTGAATTAAAAACATCAATTTAAGCTTATTTAAAGGAAGATAATCATTTTTATAATAAAGTCATGGATTGTTTAGGCGGTCAAATATCCTTATTATCATTGTAATTTAACATGTGTATATGTGAGTGTAAACACTAATAATGTCTGTATATCGTCTTATTTTTACATGCTAATCAGGTTATGAAGTGATGCCTAGAATAGGTCGTAAGTGCATTATATGTTCAATAAATCTTGAAAACTGTAATAAAACATATTTATCCATATTGAGGTTAGATAATATTAAAATTGATGTTAAACAACTTTGTATTGTCTACAAATTTGTGTTTGAAATGTATATGGAAAATCTTCTGATGCATTCAGCTTCCATTATGTGCGTTCTATTGATTTCATCGTGATATTTATTCACATTTGGTGTTAACCTTGCTTAGCAAACTTTTGGTCATTTGTTGGTGAGTTGCTTTGATAAAATTAGTCGATGATTATTGAATGACATTAATACTTCATAATGATATTGTAATGTTTACAGAAGATGCGTTATATACCCAGTGAAACCAGTGTAGAAAGTGATGACTTGTAACCTTGTTAGTAGTTATGAAGATCAGTCATATCATAAAACATTTAATTGTGACATAGTTGAAAACATTTATTGTGTTTGAAGATAAATTGTCAAAGACAAGTTTATAAGCAACTCATTTATCATAAGAATGTTCTAATTTTGCATAAACAGAGTTGGTATATCAATTTTCTGTTTGAATGATATCCATTCCAATTTGTTTCCCATTGAATTTCCACAGTCGACATGTTTTCTTTTCTACGTGAGTTGCAATTAACAAATGTTTTATTCACTAATTTTACATTATTCTCAATTAAGTTGAAACTTTAACAAGATTTGTGTATTGTTTGAGTAAATTGTTAATGGAAGTGTATCAATCTCCATCACACAGATTATAGATGATTGACAACCCATTCAGGTTCCAACTTCTTAGATGGACAAATTTGTATTAATGAATGTCTCTCATACGTAGAAGATATACCTTGTCTGTGAGTTGACGATATTGAAATTAACAATTTAAGTGTAAGGATTCCGTTACCTTATCCAAATGAAATAATTTCGTGACAAACTCTCGGAGTGTAATTCAGCGATAGTTCTTAAAATCAGACAGATGTAATTAACGTAGTTTGATTATTTGTCCGAATACTGGTTGACATGTTTGAACAATACATTTTTTACTTATAATCATAGCTTCTTAGTAGTTTTTCTTGTTTAGTGTTAGCTTGTTACATTCCTTATGGAAAATAATCTTCTTTGTATCGTTACTTCTTCAATTATCATTTTGATGGTCGAATTTGAATGAATGTTGTACACAATGAAATCAGTTTCGCAGATGCTACAAAATAAATAAATCAATTTGGTACAAATGCTATTTACTGTGATTATTTCCATAGTTGGTACTTACTCATCTACAAGTAAGTTAAACTCTTCAATGCAAACGATGATTCAAACTTTATCATGTTATTAGTAAGCAAAGCCGATTCACGTGAATAAGTAATTCACGTTCATTTCTGTTAAGCAAGTTGATATTTGTATCTACTGAACTAAATACATTGGTTTTCGACGTGTCAAGAGGCAGTAAATTATTTATCGTCAGAATTACTGTCTGTAGTTATTTGCATTACTATCTCATACAGGGTTTTATAAATAAACGTCTGTATAACTAAATCATATGATTTAAAACGAATAAGAATATTAGAGTGTTCTATGCATATTTTGACGACTAAGCACTGTATTTCTAAAGATATTTTAATATAGAGTTAAATTATTTGTCATTAATAACATCTCTTTAATTTTCACATTCGATAACATTCTTTTGTCACAATTTTTAAACGAACATGGATTATCAGATAATCAAGAAATTGCGGAATATTGAATAAAACTCCAGAGTTGAACATTTAAATATTTAATACGATTTTTGATGATTTCATGTTTTTACATTAATTAATGATTTTAATTGATTGTAGCACTACTAGTCCATTTATCTTAATTGATCGAATAATTTAATATAAGTTACGAATTTTTAATCTTATCTTTTCAGTAATCATCCTGTGGTGACAGGTTGATAAATAGTGTAAATGACATATATAACGTGGAAAGCCCTCTCTCTCTATAGTTAAATGCTACTGTTTAGATAGCAATCTTTTAAAATCCTTTAATTGCCACTTATCTAGAAAAGATAGTGTGAAATAACGTGTTGAGCACTTATAAGTAGTCGAGGGACATCGCGGCCGACAGAATAAACAACAAATGGTTTAACCGCCCAAACATCAAGTTGTGAGTAATATGTAGTTTTTCAAAAATATATTATGGTTTACATATTGCAGGTTACAATTATCGACGTATAATTGTTCTATGGTAGACAATCGTGCTGAGTTTCATCTACATACAGCCTGTCATTGTGAAATGTCGTTGTTACTTAGAAAACTGTAAGTGGAATAAAAGAAAATAGTTGGCGTAAACACTTTTAGCCTGTCACCGAAACAGTAGAACTTGTCAATATAACGCACAATTACGTAAAGCGCATAAGTTTCACGAATGATTTGCGACAAGCTGTTTTACATTGCGGAGAATTTCTTTGTGGAATAATTCATGCAAAGAGTTGACTTACAATGTGAAATTTTTGATGTTTATGCCAAAACAAATAACGAAATAAATAAATTAATAAATTAAGAGCATTCATTCTCTAGTATCATCGTATACATGAAAGCATGCTAGTTTAAATGCATGGTCACAATCATTTGGGTTAACATACATACAAATATTTGGATAGAGTGTAACTGTCAGGATATTCGTAACATATGAAGATATGAATCGTGATCCAAGTAAACGATATAGAAATTGTCACTACTTGAACACTAAATATATGTATTGTGTAATTGTGCATTTCTTATCTGTTACACCATTAGACTACCAAAGTATTTCAGGAGGCTGTGTAGGAAATTCCAGTCCACATTTTTCAATCTCGTTATTGACTAGCATATGAATATATATGTGGTAGAGTGGAAGGAATTTAAAGGTTGGGGCGATATAGTATGTAGCTTTTAGTGCCCAATTTACAGTTACTCACTAAAGCAGAATACCATGTTTTTGTAATAAGTGTGAATAATGGTTTAGTTAGTGCTAGTATAGTTTCATGGTTCATTATTTATTGAGAATAAGTTTGCATTAACTTCTAAAATGCTCGGAATCGACAAATGAATTGTGAAGAAACGAATGAGATCTTTTCTATATAATGCAGGATATATATTTAACTGAATGTCTGAACGATTTGCCATTCAAGAGGGACTAGTGAATACTGAATCTCATGAAAATATTGTAATAGTCGGTTATATCACGATATCCATGATAACTCAAGCTAGTGAATATATATATTTATATTAATCAAAGTTTGTTTGCAACTAAGATCGAATGTTTGACGATACAATGCAGAAATGCGTGTGCTAAATTATTTGTGATAGTCTCACAGTTTTACTTAAATTGGTACATCATTACCGCAGTAAGTATTTGGTTACTACAATCTAATTAAGAATGGTTCGATTACCCTTCTTTACAAGATAGTGCTGTTTACAAAGTAGTAAAATTTTTTCAAGTAGACAATGGTAAACAGGCCTTTTAACTTTGAATGTAAATACGCCCTACATATTTTAAGCTTGACTAACTTGATGTAATACTACTTGAACATGCAGCACATCAATGATTCGAATTTTGACAAAATGAAAGTCGCACTTTACCTGAACTTTATGTTTACTGGTATGTTGAATGTCAAAATCACATGTAGAGTTGAATGTTTGGAATTCGGCTTAACTTTGACAATGTTTGTGACAAGTGCGTTGTTTTTGAGTGGTAACTGTGATTTATAGATTAATGTAGACTAATAACTTGGGTAACCTGAACCAGCAAATACACTGTTATTATATTCAGCCATCAGGACGTCGTATAAAACTACGAGGTTAGCCATTGCAGAAGTTTAGTCTTGGAAATTTCATATAAATATATATACATTATCTCTGGGAAACAGAAAACAATTGGAGGCCGAACATAATTACATCGAAATAAGTATAGGTTTCAAATATAATATCTTTTTGTGATTAAAAGTAAAAACCAAAAAAGATGAATCTAGACATTGAAAACTTATTAATTGTTTGCGCGATAATTTAATCGTTATTTGTGATGCATAAGTCGAACCTAAAATTCCAGTGTTTTTATTGTCATCTTGTGCGATCAAATACTTTAATAAGAACAAATTCATTTACTAATTTAGTTATTTTAGTGACTAACAGCAGCTGCTCATCTTGCATAGAATTCAAGCTACATTTTTGCACAATAAGGAACAAACTTCTACCGTCACTAAATAATTTACGTGATGAGTATCGCGTAAAATAATTTGGTTGTGTGATTTTGGGGTCAAAAATGGTTAATCTGAGAATCGTGATTGAAGTCATATTGTAGATTGCGTGAAAATATGTTGTTTATTTTATGTGCATCACGGACAGCTTTCGGCACGCCTCAGTGTTAGTAATGTGAATTGACTAAGGTGCCACAAATTCCACAGAAATCAAACAGCAATGCATGAACACTGAATGTTTGATATCGAACCGGTATTGTGTGAACTGATAATAACAATAAAACCAATAGTGGGAATAATAATTTACACACAATCACTGACATTCTAGAGATAAAATGATTTGATGCAAATGCTTTGCCTGATCATGTATTTACTAGAGCAACCTGAAATAATTTGTGACACAAAGTTCCAGTTGCACTATATACATGTTCCCATAATAGTTGTAACAGTCCTTAAACGTTCTGGTTCATAAGCGAGCTAAGAACTGGGCTGAAATGAAAAAGTGGCCTACATGTGATGTTCAGAAATTATGATGAAAACGAATAACCAAGATGAGAATTTTGAAGTCAGTATAGAACGAGAATAGTATTTTGAATTGTAAATAATGCTCACTGGAAAATAATAAAACAGTATTTTTGATGTTGATAGAATACGGTTGTTAACCAGAAAATCATGGAAATATGTCTCGTCCTAATGTAACTCCTCATCAAAATGTATCCTAGACTTTACCTTAGTGATTCCGAGCTGTCATATGACCAATACTCAATACCACTGATCGAACATCTAACAAAGGAATCCCCACACTCGTGAATTTGTGATACTACACGACGATGATCCATTAATATCAGTGATAACTATTTTTTCATACTGACGAGCCTGAACCCCATCAGTCATCATTTCCCACTGAAACTTTATAAACATCTTAAAATTTTCAGTCACGGTATCAGCGTGTCAATTAGCATTCTTTCAAGAGAGAAAGTTGTTTGGTTAGGCTCAACTTTTCACGATAGCATAACTTCAGAACACTAATTATTCTTATCTCAGCAGCCAACAGAATATATATTTATAATTGCAAAGCTACTGTGGTGGTTTCTGTGTAATAAGTATAATTACATTGACTGTTTTGTTGGACGACTACTAAAGAATGACTAATTTTTCTAACTATGTGATCGAAGAACATTTCAATCATTTTAGTTGTGTGCAATGTAAGTATTTGATCATTTTCATCAAAACGTCTCTCGTGCCCTAACCTTTTGTTTAACAAATTTACTGTTTGTATATTTTCCTTCATTTATAAACTACAGTTATTTGGTTGTGTACACTGGCTTTGTGTATGAACAAAAGAACGGCTGAAATATAATATGGCCTTCCTGTTCGATTATACGGATTGAGTTTTTCCTATTTTGGTCTGTGATCAAATGTGTATCTGACTCATATGCAGAAATAGGCTGGGTAACCAATGACGTTTTTCATTGTGACTTCGTGCGCAAAAGACCATTTCCAATAATTGGTGGTACACATCAGCCACAGCAATTTTTGTCGTCATTACATTAGCATTCATCGGAATTACTGACAGTTACAGAATTCACATCTAGCCTGACATGATATGCATAGAAATTTACTCAACATCAGTGTCAAACATTCTGAGATTTCTCTACTGATTAACTCCTACATCATATGTTTTATTGTTTTCACGAAATTGCAATGGATGATCAATTATTCCTTATTACTTAGAGCAATTAATCCGGATTTACGATCGTCGTTAAATAAATTAGCCAAATTTGATGACATGAGATTCCAATTAACTGACATTTTAAATATTCACTAGATAAAATTGTACAGGATAGTTTTACATAGAATCACAGGCGTATGTTCACGACTGTTAAGTTGAGAATAGCCTGCTGTTGTGGTTGTATGTAATTCTAATAGATGAATTTTATGTGCCAGAATATAATGTTTAGTTCACAACACAAAAGTCATCCAGACCACATGCATTAATTTTAATTTATTCTTCTTTTTCTCTAAATGTGTTGAAGCTTTTCTAACTACGATGTCATGTGCTTTGGTGTGGTTTCTGAAACGCATCTAATCAAATGTCAAAACTAGAACAATCGTTTCACGGAGATTTATTTGTAACAAATTCTGTTCACACTATTAGTTAGGATTTATTGATTAGTGGGGTAGAAATTTAAAATTTTGAAATCATTCGGTGATGACACACACGCTAGGTTGTAGAACGTCCCTATTTCAGTGGGAAGACAGAAAACACCATGGTTCAAAAGATTCACTAGTAGGTGATCTTAATTAACGAAACTGTGCTAAGACTCATGAATCAGGGTAAAAGTAAAACATGTAAGTTTACACAAAACACATCAAATTACTATGCGTGTAATTTAGCTATTTTATTCATTCATAAGTCTGTCAGTCATAGGAAATTATGTTCGACGACAACTCAAATGAGTTGTCACTTCAAATGCTTATTCGATAAGACTACATGATCAAAAAATACGTTACGATGATATTGAAATAAAGAAAAACAGAATCTATTGTGAATGCACAATGAAAACTCTAGACACGAATATGTTATCATTTTACCAGTCTGTTATCCTCTTCACCTCACTGTCTTGTATTGTTTTCATCATTGTTAACACATTTCGCTCATTAGACAGTCAGAAGAGAAGGCCAAAATGTAAATGAAATTGATAACATAATTCTGTCTCAATATTCCATTGTTA
Source organism: Schistosoma japonicum (assembly GCA_025215515.1). Taxonomy (NCBI): domain Eukaryota; kingdom Metazoa; phylum Platyhelminthes; class Trematoda; order Strigeidida; family Schistosomatidae; genus Schistosoma; species Schistosoma japonicum. The sequence continues at coordinate 70,411,116 of CM046069.1, forward strand.
TTAAAATCATTCAACAATCTTCTTTTGTTTTCTAAGCCTACAAGAACATTATTCTCAGTTTAATAATTTTCAAAGTATCTACTTCAAGATTTCGTAGTAAATATTAAACACCAGAAGTTTCAATGAAGTATTTTTGTAGTCAGTATTTGTACTATTGAAACTTCCACAGTGAACACAAGAGAATTAACGCAGTGAGAATACTCAATCGAAGCTTTGGTTGTCTGAATTGGTACTTCCCTATTCGAATCAATTTATTCAAAAGTTCATAGATTGAAAGTTAAATAAAAGTTACTTACGTTCGAAATGCTTGACAGCAAGTCGAATAGCTAAACTCGCCTATCTATAATGCTTTAATCATGTCTTGTTTAATTAGTAAGACGTTAAGCTTCAGCAGAGATATGAGTGGTGTAGGCGTGATTTGAACTATATGTTAAGCCCGATCGCAATTAAGTTTCTCGTCAAAATATTAGATAAATAGTAGAATCAATAAAATTAACCTTTAAATGTTCACTTTGCAGAATTGTATTTATTGTGCCTATGCACATATGCAGAATGGTGTACACAGTCACTTTTACTGATCAGCAAAACATATAGTACTCCGTCGTATTCATAAGTGTATTTATTACATTTGTTATTTCATAATATTTTGAGTTGAATTATGGCTAGAAAGCGAAATCTAGGACGTGCGTTTTTTGTCATTCTTGGTTTTTTCTTAAACGAAATATAAATAAGAGCGACATTCAAACTATTGCTTTCAAGTCACTCGTATCAAATTAATTGAAACCATTTGCAAATAATATGAAGACGTTGTCTGTTAGTTTGTTTCACGAACGTAACGACCATTACAACATAGGAATTATGGATGTGCAACAACGGACGACAATTCAACTGAACAATGGTCAACAATGTCAATGCGCTAACTTCCTTGACAGATGGTACATAGCTAATATCAGGTGAGTTGATTAGTAAGCATAAGCAAGCATTAAAACACGTTTGATTTTGTCAATGTAAAATATAAAATATAGACAAATGGTATGGCTCATTTGAATAGTATTAAAAGCTCATACATTACAAATACCCTATATCTGGTATGTAGAAACAAAGCCGAAATTGATGAAACAAAATTTTAGGATGGCACAGAAATATTGGGACTGTAGTAATTAATCAGCGATTGATGGAAGTTATTTAGAAGCCCCTAGGTCGACGAGGATTACATATCAGCTTACACTTAGAATTTTCTTATTCTATTCAAAGCAAGTGCATTTATAGCTCACATAATGTACCCTGCTAACACAATATTGTTTTCTGTAGGTAGTCACATACTACTGTATCAACGATGATTACAGGGCTCATCGAAATTGATGAATGATGGAGTTTTATGAAAAAACCTAACTGTGGAAGATTGCACTAATTTCGACAATATGAATAGTGATACGTAAATCAATCTTAATCCTATACGTCAATATACACTAGCCAATTGACAAAGTATCACATGTCAAATATTGTGGATACCATACTATATTTGTTAGCATGACACATTGAATGGTTGATCTAAATCAGTTCTATATAACAGATAATCAAATGATTAAATAGATTTGGGGCAAATCAGCTGCCTAAAGTATATCACGTAGGCTTATACTAGGCAGTGTCAAAGTGCCCTGTTCCTTCAATTTACATATGTTAATTATTATCCGAATCCTAACTTTTTCTTAATGGCTAAATTAACATTGTTCGTGATTGTAATTTAGACACGAATTTATTCGTAATAACTGTTGCTGCTTTTGTTCAACTTCCAGTGATAAAATTTTGTTTCATTATAAGTAAAATGCAAAGCAAATTCAGCTAGCAATTTTCACTTTAGTTGGCTGTAGGGGAATGCAACTGAATTTCTCTAGCTGTCAAGTGCCAAATTATAATTGTAGTAAACTTGACACATGTCAAGCAAGTCATATTACAATCGTTATAAATCAACTATTTTGGCTTATTGTATGAATTGATTATACTGACAAAAGTAAAATATTCCAATTTAGTCAGTCATATTTGTCATAAGCATATTAGGTGATTGTTACTTTCTCCATTTCAGTTGACTTTCCCTTTAGTTATTCAACGGATCTCACACCTCCAACTTACCTTTGAATCTAGCAATTAGTTTTCATAGATATAATCTCCTAGTTCCTTGGATTTGTGAATTTTATCACTCAACAGGCTGTTATTCAATGCTTTGTTAAAGGAGTATAACAAACGCATGTCCTCATCATCCAATCACATTGAACATCATTGAATCGATTTCAAACGAATCACATCTCAGTAATTACAATACAACAAATCATGCGAATGTACTTTCGCTGTCACCAATCACCATATTCATTCAACTTTAAGCGATGCCGGTATTCTACCCGAATCATTCACAGAGTATTCGCACTGCCGTATTCTGTCAATCGATATGAACCTCCCTAAACACACGACATTTCTGAGTGACCAGATCACACAATTGAAACGGCATACGATCAAGTGAATAACCCGATAAAATTATACAGACAAGATGCATCCGACTCGATTTCGCCTTTTCTATCATTTGTAGTAACAAGAATCTAATCTATCAGTGAGTTTAAATAATCTCATGGAAATAAGCACTAGGTGTGAATTATGAAGTTACATAAAATGAATCATGTGAACTCTACATATGGAGAATTCATTCGGATTTGCCAATACCATTGAGCTAAGACGGCAGCAGCATACACTTTAATAGATACGACATTAACAAGTCATCCTACTATTACTGTTGTAATACATATAATAATAATAATAATAATAATAATAATAGTTTTATTCTCACTTTGTACATGAGAGCATGCCAGTTTACAGGCATGTTCACAACGATAAGTTGACATACATACAAATATTATTACAAATTGTCAATGTCAGGACATTCATAACATATAAATATTCGAACTGAGAATCAAATTAACTGCCACGAAGTTTTAACTATTAGGACACCAAATATTTATATTGTATCCTGGTGCTAATATGAATAAAAACTGCGCGCTCCTTCAACACTGCGTTACAAATTCAAAAAACGGTTAAGAGTTTGTAGAGTGGAGTATTGAGCGTGTTCGAATGCAGTATAAGATCGAGAGTACTTGAAACTTGGGCGTAGAAGAGAAGTCAATAGTTTTGTGGCAGTAGGTTTCATAATAGCCATATACATATTAATCTACAAATATAGGAAAGACGAATACAAAGAAAACACAAAACAAAAGCACTGGTATTCTGAGACAATCAATGTGTATACAGGCATTGAAGGACATGACATGCCACTTACGTTAACTTAACAAATGGGCAGAATTAATATTTATACTTGCGTTTATATTTGGATTAAAGATGAAGAACACTAGCCTATGACTATGGCAGATAACTGGTGCTTACACATTAAGAGTTCCTATTATTTCGCTGGTGGAGTAAGAAACAATAGTTGAGGTGAACATTTCTAATGAGCTATCGGAAGAGATGAGATAACCAACCTGTTGCACAAATAAAGAAAGTGAATCTGTTTCTCGAATGGCTTGAGGCAAATTGTTCTAGATTCTCGAGAATTTATTTGTAAAATAATTCATATAAAGAGCAGATTTAAAATGTGAAATTTTTACTTCCGAGGCTGAATTGCATAGGTTATAGCGAGAAGGTTCCTCGAACTTAATTGTGCTAGATGATGAAAACGCTAAATTGTTCAGTATCTTATAAAAGAAGATTAAGTTTAACTTTAGGTCGGCGCCTCCATTACGTTTCTAGTCCTAATTTAATGCACCTAGTTTTATAGTCCAGAGTACAATCAGTGTTAAGAAAACGAAGAGTAAAGCGACATTGTACAGACTCCAGTTTGAGTTTATTCTTAATGGAAACAAAACTGAGAATAAAAGTGCAGTATTCCTGTAAGGGTCGGACACAAACCTTATATATTCACAATATATTGTGAAAATATAGTCATTGTCTTAAGTGCGAAATGCCACACTTACACACATCATGATTAATATTTACTAGTTAAATGTCAACACTAGAGCTGCGAAATTGCCATCAGTTTACTTATCAAGTTGAAATAACTGTAAGAATTGAATCACCCCTATCTTGAATTTTTCACCTGCGTAACATTACTCACAATCGCTAATCTGTTTACATTTCAGATGTGTTTGACAACCCTGTCGTCAATAAAACGAGTAAATCTGAATAGTTAGAACATCAACAGTTTTTTTTGTTAATTTTGTGTCAAACATTGTAAATGAGCATTTTCCTATAATGAGTGGGTGTGACATCACAAAATCAAACAGTCCTTTAGTAACTTGAATAAAACATTAAATTAGTTCAATGTAAAGGAGGCCAATTATAGTCTATTATCATTTCCACAGTTGATGTTGCATACATAGTCACACGAATCGGACACATGATTGCATGATACTCTACAGACAGTAGTAATGTGATATCTGGACTTACTGATCTAATTGATGGATGACATGCATACGACAAAAGGATCACAACGTATCACAATTTATTTTGACAACGTAGAACATTTTCAGTCAAGTACTTTATCTTGACAAACAGCAGCATCAATTCGCAATTTAAGACATCACAAAAGTGATAGCGGAGTTCTTATTCAATAAACAGACACGCGATATTTTCTGAAATACTGCTGGTCATTGGCAATATAAACAAATTGCAACTTCTGTTGAAATATTATAGATTCATTATCTCGTGTGCAATCGTTTGAGACCTACAGTAAGTGACAAATTTCACGTAATAATATATTTATCAACTCCTCTTTATCCGATCAGTTCATTACACATATCTAATACAAACGTTCAGAGTCCTAAAATGATTTCATATTCAGCCATTCACGTCAGTGGTTATTATGTTTGAAAGCAGTGACTTATCGAATATGACAAATCCACATGTTTCGTTAATTTCTAAATTTAATGTTGTGGCAATATGAATATTAGTAGAGTACGCCTCAATTATTTGTGTATTTGTAAGTGTGATGAAGAGACTTTTATTATGTCAAAACAAAGACATAAACTGTTCATAAAAACATACGGCTTTACTTAGATTCTAGCAAATGCATTTCGTTTATTTCATCATTTTATTTATCTTTATTTTGTGTCGGGCTCACATAGCAACACTTTTAAGTCTTTGCTAGTGAGTCACCTAATTAAAATTATTTAGTGGTGATGTGAACACTTTGCTTTTTCTCATATATATGTAATTATGCTGTGTTTGTATAGTTGAATAAGTGTGGAATATAATGATCTGTAATGTAATGCATGTGAGACACAATATGTGCAGGAGAATTTGCATTACAGTTCTATAACAAGTAGCTGAAATGAAGTGTGATATATATTGTGGGGTATTTCGTTAACGTCGATTTTATTACATATTCGACGCGATGCATTCTTATATAAAATTATCACCTCATTTTAAACAATTACGTCTATTTATCGTTTTCTAGTTCATTAGCCAGTAGCAGATTGTAAATTTTAACTTACTAACTTGGAAATTTGATGCGACTAACTGCAATTATTAGTAACTATTTTGTGCCTTTCACCTGTACCTACTTGTATGGTTATTTAGTCGTGTTGAAATGTGTGTTCAGTGATACGCTGTTGGAAATAAATTTAACAGTTGATGACTAACCTGTCAGTAGAAACATATGAATCATATGCATTAAACTGTTGAAACAATCTTTTTGGATATAAATTGACAAAAAATGATCTTAGACAATGCAAACGTAAAATAAAAACGTTCATCAACACTGTTCTCTCATACTGTTGAAATTCCGCAAAGTTGCCCAAATACATGGCTAACAACATAATACAATGACCGTAGGAATACGCTAACTCAATGTCGTCAATTTCCAAACAATTACTATAAGTAGAAAAAAACTGAAATTCACTAATGTTATACCGGACCACTAAAGAAGAGTGAAAAACTCTGCGAAATGTGTTTCAGAACACTGTTTAAATTATTTTGGCTGTGGGTGATGTAAACATTACATTTCTATAAATATTACGTCCCTCTTACCCGATCCTGTTGATTAGTATATTTGCTGTCATTATATTATCTCCTATTATGGATTACAGTTAATTATTTGTGTACAAGTTACTCTATTCACTGTCACTATATTCTTAGTTCTGTATTATTGTTAAATTTCTAATTGGTTCGCTTGGTGTTCTGGTTTCATGTATGTACAAAGTAATGCATGAGGTATAATTGGATTCTCTTTGGTTGGTTTATCGGCTCGTGTTCTTTAAGTTCTGGCTTGGAATTAAGTGGGCATTGGGCAGACGCGCAATTATCAACTAGGCACACTTAATTGTCATTCGTTCATCCACCAACAATTTTACGCATCATAACAATTTTAAAAAGAAATCGGTGTCTTTTATGATATAAGTTAAATGTAAAGAGTATTGAATATTTAAAGAACTGTTTGACTGCGCTTTGCGTAATTATAGTAGTACACAATAATACGGTATTCCTCCATTCGTTCGAAATTCGTGTAATTGTAAGTGAAATGAAGAGACTTTTATCATGTCAGAACAAAGACATTAACTGTTCATAGAAGACACGCTGCCATATTTAGATTCTAGCAAATGCATTTTTTTATTTCATCATTTTATTATTCTTCTCTTCACGTTGGGCTTACATAGCACTACTTTTAGATTCTGCTAGTGAGTCACTTAATTAAAAATAGTCAGTGGTGATGCCATGACTTTATTCTTTCTCGTGTACGTGTAATTATGCTGTATTTGTGTAGTTTAATAAGTGTGAAATATTGTGATCTGTAATGTAATCAGCAGTCTTTAAAATTCATATTTCTGTAGAGAATAGTATAATGCAGTATTTGGAAGAAGCCATGGAGTATAATGTAGAATGTTTGAAGACACGCTAAACAGTGTCGCATCTCTGAATGGTCAACCTTATTGAACATTGTGGTACATTAATATAATGATTTATTTCTGCAAACTAATACGTCAATAATTCTATTTTAAATTGAAATATTATCCCAACTAAATTTTCACAGATTGAAATTTAAGATTTTTCTGTAAGTTTTAACAACGTTATATTCTGTGATAACTCGAATTTCTTATTACTACTAATCTGTTATTCATGGAATATGTTCAACGCATTTCTAAACATTACCCAGTATACATATAAAAGTAAGAATCTGTGTGTTAAAAGTTTACAACAAAATTACCTTACATATTTTCGTCCTGTTATTCTACCGTATTGTTCTGCCGGTCTAATTTACGTCGTCAAACAAGTTTGTCATAAGAATCACGTAATAAAACAACGATCATACTGCGAGAATTTTAGAATTTCAGGCCTAAACTCTGTGTGTATAATTGAAAATCCAAATATTCAAGTATATGAGGGCTTTATATCTTCTTTTGTTTTTAATTATAGTTTTTGGTACTTTGCGTTCATAGATTACAATCCTGTCGAAAAATAGTAATTGTCGATTCTCAACTTATTCATTTACAGTTCCAATGAACCTATTCAAATGAGTGTCGTACAGAAAGTGATAAGCTATACTGTTATCGTAAATTAAACAAATTTACTATGTGGAAATCCTATTTACTATGACTATTTGTTTAGTAGCTTATAACCATTCGTAAACATGTGAGTCATTCTCTTTAATTCAGATGACCATCGAAAGTTTATCACGTTGTTGATAAAGTAAACGGGTCAACCGAAACAATAAATACATGTTAGTTTTTATTAAATTAGCTAACATCTCCATTTATTGGAATAAGTACTTTAGTCTTCGAAGTTTTGGTAATCATTGATTGATCGACCTATCATTCCAAACAGTGTGTTGTACCTCAAAGTTTGCATGATTAAATCAATAGATCTTCAATAATTGAGCCTAATTAGATGATCTTTGTATGTTTTGACGACTCAGTATATTTCAACTTACTATTGCACTAAATTTTTAGCAGATTTTCTTAGTCTGTGAGTTTTTAATTTGTCACTAATGAAACCTAGTTTTCACTACAAATTCCATCTTTGCATCCACGTTATAGGATGAAATTCAGAAATGAATAGACTTTTGAAAAATTAACAAAACGTGTCATGTTAAACAAAACTTTACATATGAACATTTCAACATTTAATATGACTGGTGTAGTTTTACTTTGTATTTTAAATGTATAAACTAAATTTGATTGTGTTGTTGTCTATTACCGTATCGCAGTTGACATAGTTACTTTAGTTAAAAATAAATTACTAATGTTTATATACGTCGCATTAAAATACACTACCTGCCTGCTAAATTCGAAAAATAAAACTTAAAAGGATACATTTTTGACAAACTTAAACAAAATGGAAGATAAGGGCAATACTAAAGCACCTCATTTGGGACTGACGACAGTTTGCTACTAGCTGTGACTCGACTAGTCGTGCTCGAGTAGAGAGCATTTACGAGGTTAATCGTAGTGACAATAGTTGATGTTTTGGAGAAATAGAATGACTGACAAACAAACACATAAGTGATCGCAGGTAGAGAGGTTTGTATAATTAACAGCACGTAGTACTCATGAGAACAAGAATACAAACACAATACAGAAATGCGTAGTTCAACGGTTGGATTATATTTGTTATGTCGACAAAATGTCATTGAACCACCACAATAAACACATGACATCGAGTATTGTTTAGCCTAAATTAATGTTGTTGTTTCTAACTGCAAAATGTCTTTTAATTTCATGCAAAATAAATATAAATTGACCATTCACCAATTATCTAACTGTTCAACAAACTGCAAATAATATGTCTATGTCTTTAAAACAGGAGACCGTGAATTTTAATTTAGTTATTATTGAAACTGCTAATGAATATTATCATCCTGTAATTTACAACTGATCATACATAAGAAACTGTGGGCTCGTAATCTACATATAGTTACAACAAAATGATTTCAAAGTGATAATGTTAATGTGATTGAGTATGACATTCAAATATGCACCGATATCATGTCTGACTACGTTAGAATGTGTTAGTTTTCTTATCCACGTTATGGAAGCATAGAATCGTACATACTTGCATTCACCAACTTGAGTAATCACCTCATGTAAACAATCATTGGGGGTCAATCAGGCAACCACCACTTATGTATGACTTTTATACTCTATCCAATTATGCAATACTGTCAACTTGATTGACTGCCCGATGGTCATCAAGCAGTCAAGTCAATCGCTAGCTATTAGGGCAGTGTATTATTCCACAGAATGCATTGTAGGCAATCTCAAATCAAGAATACCAAACGTTATATGCTGGTTGAGTGGTTTACCAGTTAAATATTCTTTAGAGAAATTATCATTGATAAACATTATCTTCAAATCATATTATAACTTATATGTGCAGGTGAGAACTGTTTAATTTAACAACATCGTACCTTGATCTTATTATACAATATCCATTTTAAACAGAACAGGAATCGCGCATACAATAACACAATACAACTTGTCAGTGTATATCAGTAGAATACATACACTAGATGAGATCATTAAATAAGGTTGACGTGAACGACAACAAGTAACTTCAACAAATTCAAATTCAGCCTGAATAAGAGGTCAAACACTAGACGATCTCATGACAAAATGACGTTACAGAGAATCACACTATCATCGATATCCAACTGCACACAATGAAAACTAGAGGAGGCATAAGCTGGAATGGTCTGTTGACAGTGGATTTCGGCAACATTTATGGTAGTGTTATCATTGTGCTGTCAATTAAAACACATCCATTACTTACAAATTATTTTCAAATTGTTCACATTCTAATCACAATGATAAAATCAGCTTCTAGTACAATCAATAAAATATGTGTAATACATATGGATTCATATTATTTCAGAATTTGACAAAATTTTAAGTTAGAAAAATCTCATCAGTTTCATCTGTCAGATGCAGCTTATATAAGTACACAATTCTCTTTAGTTTCTGTTTATTTAATTAGAATAATGAATTGTGATTTATTCCTCTACTCTACATTGACATAAAACAAATCACTGGATTGAAAAAGTTTATAGATGTATAGATATATTATAAAACTGTACGAATTTCGTGCCATTATTTGTAGTGATTTCCTTGCTAATCCGCCTTGCTAGCTCTGTTTCAACTAATCTTATCTAGGCAAGTATCTTTCATGTTTTACAACTTATGACCAATGACTGCGTAAGTTAGATGCACTCTAAGCCCGTCGCCAATTGTTATGTATTTGAAAATATATAATGCCTTTGATGATGACTAATCACTGTACAGACACGTCTGCCCCCTAAGCCGGAATAGAAAAAACCACTATTGATGAGTCAACAAGCAGAACCAGAACACGAATCATATTACAATCATGCCTTTATATATACACAAAATCAGACCACACAGTGAACCGATTAGAAAACTAACATTTATACAGAACTAAGAGAATAGTGGAAGTGAATAAGGACAACTTGTATACAACTGATTAACTGTTGTCCATAATAAGAGACAATATAATAACAGCAAATATGCTTAACGAGAGGATAGAGTAAGAGGAACGTAACAATAATAGAAATGTAATGTTTACACTCCTTAAGACCAAAATAAATAAATAAATTCTCTAGAACACAGTTCTGGAAGTTTCTCACTCTTCTTTAATGGTCTGACATAACAGTATCTCATTAACTATCACACAGATTACTAAATCCGCAAGGTGGAAATTAGATGGCTGAACGTTATTGCAATAGTGTGCCTGTGGAAAGTAAGTTGTTATACGGTATAAGTAGGAGGTTATATGTAATGATAAGATCAAGCAGATGGCTGTTAAATTAATAAAGTAATAACAGTAGTGCAAGCAACAGATGGATAGCGATCAGGTGAGTAATTATTACATATGAAATGTGGTAAATAGTAGAGACAATATAGAAACCAAATAGCTCAATATGTAAGAGAAACGAATGAATCCAAGTGAACTCGAAAATGCTGATCATCTTAGAGATTGCTCTGCTAGGTGCATCAAGTTCATATTTGCATTGAACCAGTAAATATACATGATGAGGAAATAGCAAATAATCAGGACATACAGAATTCGTGCATTTGAAGAAAGATTGATGATTATTGTACCTGACTGTGGATAAAACTGCCTATATTAATAGGAGAATAGGGTTTAAGATTAATAATAATTCGGAGAAGAAGTACGTGTTATTTCCGTCTTCGAGTGTTTATTGATGCTTTAATAGTTGTTGTAGCTTTATTTATAAAAATAATTATCACTTACGGTATTTGTAGTGATAGTAGTATACCAGATACATATTATTGTAAATACTACTGGGTAGTTTTGAGTTTACATGAGCATGTCAAACATTGGGCGGACTGGGTAAGTCACGTGTTATACTAGAGTTTGAATAAATCGATAGTCTATTCAGTGTCCTTAAGTCACTAAATAATTAGTTTACTGCTCGTATAAAGTAGATAACGGTATATGACGCACGAATTTTGGCCGTTTAACTGTTCCAAATGGCAGTGGACCTGTGCACGGAGAAATAAATTTGTATTCTAATGTAACAATGTTTTGTCTGATTTATTCCTATGTGGTTTCTGAGGCTTCGAACATATGCCTTGATAAATGTTGACATAATTTCGGGATAGGTATTTTAAATGGTGAACAGATTATAAACAAAATGTCAGATTGAGCTCAGCTCGCCTTCTGCAAAGTGGTTCTAGACCTTAGCTATTACATCATGTAGCATATTTTAGTCCACATATCATTCCATATTGTCCATTTTGTGAAGTATTTCTGTATTTATTTAATTTCCAGCTTATAACTTATTCGGAGGTTGCTAAATATTAGTAGGCGGTATTCAAGCAATGTTTAGACACAGACTCGAGCAATCTAGACTCACGTTGGTAGAAATTACGGGTTATAAAACACATAAGTCCGTGCGTCTTTAAGATGACAGATGTTGTTTGTTCCGTGAATGCAAGATCATATATTCGAAACCAAGTTAAATGAAACCTTTTTTTATATTGAACCCATTCAATCGCGATAAATGCTCAATCATAACACTTCACATAATATTGATAATCATGCTATTCTACTGTTTTATAAATTTAATTCCAAGTATATTATGCCGACTCGTTGAATTTACCATGAGATTGTCAGGTGAATCTAAAATTTAGGCAATTTATCGTTTAAAATGATTTTTTGATATGAAATATTCAAGTCTTGAGTATATTTTTGACTGATGTGGAAACTGTTTATGCTGAATCCAAAAAAACACGGAAATTCTGTCTTAAACACCTAATTAGAAACTTCATGTCGTCATTGTTGGCTAAAAAAACATATAATGTTTAAACGTGATTGTGAAAAATGATCAGTGAATTTTTGCTATATATGGAACATGGCAATTACGCACAAATCACAATGAATGAAATAGTCCAAAATATCGCTAATTGGTTTGATAATCCTTCAGTAGTCTAAGCGCTGAATATTTGTTACAAAACTTTACAGCAATGGGTTTTTATCTTTAAGTATTTTTCAAAATAAGGACTTCCTAGTGTTTCATACATGTAAAATATTAGATGAACATGTGTCTCAATATTGGTAATCTAATGTTATTCAGTACGACTGTAAGCATTCTCAACTGACATGCTGCCTTTTAGTCTGTAGAAATGCTGCTGGTAGAGTTTTGTAAATTCTTCATGTGTAGTGTCTATATGATACATTTTGTTTTACTCAGTACTAACTGCTACCACATAAAGATGTCGTGATAATGACTCGCTGATTGTTATTATTATTGTTGTTATCAACGAGTAAAGAAAATAAATGCGAGTAGCATTCATCTTGTTTAAATAATTCTGTAGAGTTGATCACTCGATTTTATATCTTTATGTGTTTCGGCCGATCAGAAATGTCGTGTATTGGTTGTAGCATGTGATTGGATGAATAAGTTGGCATATATACACATAATAGAAAATCTACTTCAACTTGATAGTAGAATGCTGTTCATGACAACGTAGACAATGCATTTGATAACAGTTTAATACAGTAATTAGCTTTGAAAAAACGAAGTAACCTCAAATGAGAGAATCTGATTCTCGTGTAAACATTTGATAAAACACCTAAATCATAGTTGACGTCCTGAAATGTTAATGTAGCAATACTTACTACTAAATGAGACGAAAAATTTTCTTCATATTATTTACTAACGGATACATGTTATATAAATCAGTATGATGACTATATAGTCGTTAAATCTAATAGATATCAGCGCATTCATTGTATATTTTGTTTGCTCTATCAGATATACTTGTCACTATTGATGTTGTTTACTTTTGTAGATGATTTGTTTTGTATTAGGTATACAGGTCTCGTGTTTTACAAACGTTTATTATGTAAAATTTTGTTGCTTAAGTATTCTGGGATATAGTCACGGCTAGTGCAACTATTTTATAATTCCTGTATGTAAGTAAATCACTGAAAGTCACACTAACTTATGCACATAAATAATAAAACGTGTGTGAAAATGAAGGTTGGTAACTATGAATTTGTCAGAGCTATATTTATTAGGACTATATATAAGACAGACATTCAGTCTGATCTAACAATCCGAAGTAGTCTACTTTCACGTTGAGTTTAATCACATACTACAGAGAACGTACATCATGTAGAATGAGTACTACACTACACTCTTCAGAACACTTATTGTTATTTCTGATTGAAACAGAAATGTTTATCAAAATGAGTTATTTAAAAATATGTATTCACTGCTTTATTAGGTATCAGATTTCATCGCAACAATGACCTGTTTTAAATGCCTTGTTTGACTGCCAAGTTCCTAATTCATTAATCTGAAATCAGACAATTATGCCAAAATCTCAGTCAAAGTGACTCCTATTTAAACCACCATTGTTATGGATATCTAGGGTCACCTTTACAAATGATGCAGCTATCTTGTTAATCAAATCACCTAAAAGTTACAGTATTACGGGGAGTAAAGGTGTTATTGATAAAAGAAAAAACTAGTTACTTTTCATGTAATTATTCTCAATTTCACTATTTTTTATTTATTGTAAGGTAAGCGGTAACCGGTACTGCTCTTCGTTTCCTCCGCTCTAACATTGTTATTTGTGATTGGTTGTAATGTCACTTTAGTATGCTAATTACTCTATTTTTTTACATGGTCGATTTTGTAACTATATACACAGAGTTAAGATATAACAGAATGGAATCTTCCACGTTCTGCATTCGTATCTTCTTGATTTTGGCTTGGGGTGAGTAATCAGTTATCGAGATGTGTGTCACGGCTGCGATTATCAGTTGGTGCAGACAAATTAGCAGATTAGAGTTGGGGCTAGTTCGCGTATAGCAGTAGGCGTTTTATTGCGACATAACAATTGTCGACGGGTGATGGTGACTGTGGATACTACCAAGAAGGATATGTTGTTGGATGAACAACTAAATTTAATGAAGGTTCTCACAAGCCTGAAAATAAATCCTGAAACATACTCAACTGTTCCTGTTCCCAACTCTGCACTTTTAGTTGTTGGAATTATGATTAGTATTGCTGAATTTAATTATGATCCAGAAGCTAATGTCACTTTTGATACATGGTTTCGAGGGTATGAAGTTTTGTTTATGTATGATTTAGCTATTCAGAATGATGCATGGAAAGTTCGCCTACTACTCAGAAAGCTCGGTGCAGCAGGACTTACCAGGTACTACAACTTAATTTTACCTCAGAATCCTCGTGACACAACGTTCTCTGAAACCTCGTTGACTCTCAGCCAACATATTGGCGATAATTCTTCTCTGTTCAATACTAGATATTGTTGCTTAAAGTTGAAAAAAATTATACAGATGATTTCTTAACGCATGCTGGAGTTGTAAGCAGAGAATTTGAACGGTTTATATTAAAAGACCTATCGGAGGTCTAACTTAAGTCGTCATTACTCATCTGCAGCCTACAGTTAAAAAATTCGCTGATATTCGAAAGCACTTACTGCACCGCGTGATCAAGAAACAACATTGTCTCTCAATGACATTGCTGCGGAATATCAACGAGTGACCAACTTTAAGCATGGTACTACACTCGTCCAGTCTGGTGGTAATAGTGACATTGAAAGTAACGTGGTTCTTCGGAAACCTACTTTTCATCAGATCACTCTAGCAATTACCTCACCTTATTGTGACAAACCAGCCGAAAAGAAGAAAATAACTCCTCCATCCAGATGCTGGAACTGTGGTGTATGGCATTTTGCCAAGTTCTGTCCATTTAAGAACTATCGCTGCAGAAAGTGCAACATGTTGGGACACAAAGAATCTTCTTGCAGGCAGAAAGACACACGTACTCGGTCAGATTCTAAAAGAAGACTCCGTTCACCCTGCAAGCCAGTTTAGTCACTTTCAGTATCCACCTCGAATCACGCTCACCAAAGACCAGCCAGAATGTATGTTTCTGTTCAGACAAATGGTCATGCGGTAAGCCTTCAACTTGACACAGCCTCTGATAGTACTATTATTTCTAGAAAAACATGGAATAAAATTGAGAAACCTGTACTATACCCTACAGTACAGCTCACCATAATTGCAATAGGCAAATGATTGGAGATTATCGGCTAAATTGTATGCTTAGTGACATTCATTGATATAACTATGGATGGAGTATGTTATGTGGTTAACAACAATCCTAACTTGTTGGGGTTAGATTGGTTTACTGATCTGAAACTATGTGATGTTTCACTGGGCATCGTATGCCACCGCATCGTAAGAATGGAAGACGAGAAAGATTTTATGAAGATTCCAAAGAAATTCGACAAAGTACTTACAAAAGATTTAAGATGTTGTACCACAATGAATGACTCTTTTCGCCTGACACCGAATGCCTCCCCAGTCTTCTGTCCCAAAAGACCAGTCCCATATGCCTCACTATCAGAAGTCGACGCGCAACTTCAACGTTAAGATAAGTAAGTTATTCTTATACCAGTTTCACTCTCAAACAAGGCAGCCCCAATAGTCATTGTAAAGAAACGTATCGGTACACTATGCATCTGCGCCGATTTTTCGACTGTTCTGAATGCTGCTCTAAAACAACACCACTATCTTCTACTGGCTCCAGACAATTTGTTCACTATTCTAAACGGCGATAGTTGTTTAGCCAAACTAGACCTGACAGATGCTTAGTTGCTAGTCGAGGTTGAACCATAGTGCCGTGAATTACTCACAATAAATACGCATTGAAGACTTTTTCAGTACACAAGACTACCGACTACTGCGCTAGTCATTTTCCAACAATTAATGGTTACGATTTTAACCTGCCTCACCGGAGTGGCCGTGTATTTAGACGACAAACTCGTTGTCGCAGAATCACCAAACGAACTGTACAATCGACTTGTGACTGTACTGTAACGAATCAAAAACCACGGGTTCCACTTACGTTTAGAGAAATGTCAATTTTACCTTACGTCAGTAAAATATTTGGAATTTATATTCGACAAATCAGGTCGTCGTCCAGATCCAGAAAACATTGAAGCTATTCAAAAAATGCCTGCAGCCTACGATGTACCTACTCTGCGATCCTTTCTAGGACTCATAAGTTACTACTCAGCATTTTTACCATCCTTGCATGAAAGCGAGAACCACTGAACCATCTGCTGGGGAAAAATGTTAAGTGAAATTGGACGCAGCAATGCCAAACAGAGTTCGATGGCTTGAAGAAGCTCCTTACATTCAATCATCTAATGACGCATTAGGATCCGAAAGTGCCGATTATTGTTGCTGCGAACGCATCTGCATATGGTGCAGGTGCAGTTATCTTGCATAAATTTTCAAATGGAAATGAGGAAGCAATAATGCACGCTTCAAGAACGCTGACACCTACTGAAAAGCGCTATAGTCCAATTGAGAAGGTAGCTTTGTAGAATCCAAACTGAGGCAGTTTGGACTGAAGAGTAACTGTCGAGGTTGGTTTAGATACGCGTACTCTTGCCCAGTCGAAATTCAAAACAAATGGTTGGGTGAGGAACAGTTCTATATAAAATTAGTTATACAAATGTACATTATTACCTAAACAAATGTCACCACCAGTTACTCAACCAAAGTTTATCCCGAAAATGGGGATAATCAATTAAGTTCCAAATAATACACAAAAATGTTACTCTATCCCTTTAGGATAGATTGCGTGTTGTCTATCCAGAAAGTAAGATCTAAATTTGTTACAATACAATAATACAATTTCTGAATATGTGCGTCCACCCACAATCTGGAAATGCACAAATCCAGTCAAGGCAAGTAATACAATCAAAAAGAGGAACAGACCAATATGGCTTTCGCCCAAGCCAAACGTCCAGTAAAACAAGGTGTATAAAGTTCATAAGAATAACAGAAATCCAGCACGAACGCAAGGAAAAACAGATATTACAATAAAAATAAATAGCAACTATCTCATTTAGAAATTAAAGATTATTAGAATGTACAACTAAACAGAGTAAGAAAGGGTGACAAACGTATTTTGAACGAAACACAACGAATTACATTTAAAGAAAAAGGTTACTTGGAGGGATTTTCAACAAAACCATCAAAAATCTTACACCGGCCCGCAAAATCCCTCCATGTACCACAAGACCACTTGATACCTTTAGTCATGGTTCAACCTATTATATTGTTATCAAGCTAGAGGAGCGGGTAGGACTTACAGCAGTACGCCTACCTGCCTTATTTTCTCTAAACTTTAGTAAGACTATTCTGATCCTTCAAGGAGACATATCTTGCGTATGTCTCGCCTAACTATTCCATTTCTGGTGCGAACGGTTACCGTCCTAACCTTCCCGTCGTTATCTATTTCACAATTTTCCACCACTCCTAAGGGCCACTTTCCACGAGTAGAAATATCTGAAATCACAATAACTACATCGCCTTCCTTGAAACTGCGATGTTCACCCAACCATTTTTGACGTAATTGCAGAGACGGTAAATATTCTTTCATCCATCTTTTCCAAAACACATTAGCAAGATAATTAACCTGTCTCCAACGTTTGCTGTACTTATCAGTAATAGTACCCTCTTCAACTACTCCGTCACACTCTCTCAGCAATTACAAATCATTCGGCGACAGAGCTAGTTTATCCTCGGCGTCTTGGGTCACTGGGGTTAAAGGTCGATTATTTAATATCTTCTCAGCTTCAACCAAATACGTGGCTAAGGCTTCATCGCTCAAAGTCTGGTTCCTGGTGATCAACAACAACAATCGGCGTACTGATCGAATGATCCTTTCCCACACTCCCCCTCTATGACTGCACAAGGGTGGGTTGAAGTGCCATTGAATCTGCTTCGTTGATAGTTCATTACTTATCCTCCGCTGGTCCCACTGTTGTATGAACCATTTTAGTTCGGACACCGTACCTATGAAATTCGACCCGTTGTCGCTGTATATTTCTGTGGGCCTCCCTCTTCTCCCCATAAAACGTAGTAAAGACATTATAAATGAATCAGTGTTTAAGCTATGCGCCATTTCGATATGCACAGCTCTTGTTTGTAAACAAGTAAACACACATCCATATCTTTTTTCAAATGATCTTCCTCTTTTAACTATGAAGGGTCCAAAGTAATCAACTCCCACAGATGAAAAAGTATACCAGCCCTGTTGAATTCTACATATGGGTAGGGGTGCTATCAGCTGTTGTCCCGGACTCACCATAAACCGTCGACAAGTCACACATTTGCCTATTACTCTCTTGACTGCGCTAGTTCCGTTTACTATCCAGTAATTTCTGCGCATTGTGGCCAATACTTGAGAGGTTCCTGTATGTCCTTCCTCCCTATGATAATGTCTAATGATCAATTCAGTCACAAAGTGTCAGTTAGGTAAAATTATTAAATGTCTAAAGGTGCTTGGGAAATCGGCGTAATTTAAGCGACCTCCAACACAGAGCAGACCATCCAGCATTATCGGGGATAATCTTTTCAGGTGGCTATGTTTGATTAAGTTACCGCTGTTTCTAAATTCGCTTATTAACTCCCCATATACTTCCTTTTGAACCATCAACAACACCTTACGCTTAGCTACTCCAAGCTCATTAACCTTTAGATACCCTAGATGGACAGATCCTTCGCCACTCGATGAACTCAGAACCTTAATAAATTCGATGAATCTTCTAAACCATGCTACAGCTCTGACCAACTTCATCCACTCAGAAAAATAGGACAGAATAGGAGAACTGCATCGTTCTACACTACTTAAACTAACCATAGACAGCGGTTTTCTAAACTCAATGTTTTTAACAGTGGGTTCTGGACATCTAATAGTCATTCTAGAAACACTAGTGTCCAACAATGCAGGACATTCAAACCAAGTTCTGAGATCGCTCACTTTATGAATACCTCTCGACGTCCAATCACCTGAATTCTGTGACGACTTTATATAACGCCATTGTTTGACACTCGTAAATTGATGTATGACTGCAAGGCGGTTAGCTATAAAGGTACTGTATCGACTCTCCGTATTCTTGATGTAATACAAAACTACCATTGAATCCGTATAAAAGTTTACTTCACTAAAAAATCTGGGGAAACTTTTCTTCAGCACTTCACTTATTCTCACGCTTAACACCGCTGCCTCCATCTCCAATCTCGGTATAGTGACTTGTTTGATAGGTGCAACTCTAGACTTGCTAAATAATAAAACACAGTACGGTGACCGCTGTGGACACCTGACCAGTGCGTAGGCAACGGCTCCATATCCCGACTCCGACGCGTCACTGAATAAATGCAGCTCTACCGTCGCATTTGTTTCGTCAATTACTCTCTTGATCCCTCGGGGCACAGTGACATCACCTATCAGTAGCATAAATTTTACCCAATTTAGCCAGACGGAAACGTCCGGCTCACTAAGTGGTTGGTCCCAACCTACCTGAGCCTTGCATAGCTTCTGTAATAGCAGTTTAGCAGTGAGACACGTAGGAGCGATTAGACCCAAGGGGTCGAACAGGGAAGAAACGACGGACAATATCATTCGTCCAGTCATAGGTTTCTCCGTTGCGTCGAAGCAAAGCTTAAATACATCTTGTCTGGGATCCCATTCCAAACCTAAAGTTCGGTGAGTGACATTATAACATACAGGTATGTCAACTGAAGGTCCATCGTCGCATACAAAAGGCAAAACAGCCTTCACTATCTCCGAGTTAGTCATCCATTTCTTCAATCTGAAGCCCCCTTTGCATAGTAGCTCATTTATTTGCACAACAAATTTTTTCGCTTGTTCACAGGTGGAAAAGGATACTAAACAGTCATCAACGTAGAAATTATTCTTAACAGCATCCACGACAAAATCCTCGTAACTAGTTTAGAATCTTTGTGCAGTCTTATTCATAGCAAAGTTTGCACAAAACGGTGACGACGTTGCTCCGAATGGATGTGAAGTCATCTGAAACTCTACCGGCTTGCTTGACGTGTCACCATTCGGCCACCATAGAAATCTCAAGGCTCCTCGGTCATGCTCCGGCACCTTTACTTGCATGAACATTTCCTCCACATCTGCAGTAATGGCCACAGCTTCTCTGCGGAATCGTAATAATATACACACTAACTCAGCAGTGGTGTCTGGTCCTTGATAAATCATGTCATTAATGATACCCCTGCATATTTGGCAGTACAATCGAAAACCACTCTGAGCTTCTCCGGTTTTCTCGGGTTTATAACTGCATGATGAGGTAAATACCATCGGGGGAGATTCCCTACTTCACGTTGCGTTTCTGGGACTTTCTCCGCATATCCCTTAATAAAGTTATTTTCGATACACTTAGTATACTTGCCATGAAAGCAGTAATCGCTTAACATTTTGCGTCTTAAACTATGTAATCTGCATTTGGCCATCTCATAATTATATTTTCTTGTATCTACATTATTTCTCCATGGGATGGGTACAAAGAAATGACCATCTGCAAAATACGTTCCTTCCACAACTATCTTAATGGCATTAAGGTCGTCCATTGAAAGAGTCTTATCATTCGAATATACATCAGCAAACTCCATGTCATAAAGCCTACGCAATTGGTATTTCGATGAATCTTCCATACAAGTATGATTTACGACTCTCTTCCCCCATCCACGATAAGACGTGGGGCCAAAAACGGCCCACCTCAGTAGCGTCTTTATTGCGTATGGTCGCTTCCTGCCTCCTAAACGTTGATCTAAGACCCAATGGGCTTCAGGTACATCACAACCAATTAATAACAAAACTTCGTCAGAGTCTATACTATCTAAGGGTACGTTAGCTAAGTGGGGCCACTTCTGCACCTCATCCAGCACGCACCTTTCAGGCTTACGTCCTGGTATCCTTTCCACTACCAATGCTCCATTTATTTCGATATGCTCTGTTTGGTTTAATGAATGTACCTCAAATGAAGCGTTTGTAGCTTTAGCTATCTTGTTACCACCCATTGTCTGGAGAACTATCGACACTTGCTCCTCCTTTAGTCCAAGAGATTTTAAGCAATCCGAGCGTATTAATGTAGCATCGGAGCCGTTGTCAAGAAGGGCATAGCCTACAACTTCCGCATGTTTTGATATCAACCGTATGGGTATCATTCCTAAGCACACATGATGACCTAGAGACTTAGTATATCCACAATGACTCTCTACATTGGAATTACTTTCAAGGGGATCGACCTGTCGATTACTACGTAGCAAATAATGATGTCGTTTCAAACACCCTTCAACATTACAACGCTTTGTCAATTTGCAATCACTGGCTCGATGACCTCGCTTTAGGCAAACAAAACAAGCACCCTTAGACCTTGCATGAGACCATCGATCTTTGACCGTCATTGAAATGAAACTTGGGCACAGATAAATGTCATGATCCTTAGAGCATATACTGCATTTACGTTTAACAGCTAAACTGCTATACTGCTCCGATTGCAAGTGACAATTCATCTTCGCGTTATATCCTTTCTTCATACATGTCGCCAACTGTCCAAACCTGCTACTCGCGACCCTGGCACGCGAAGCTATGAAAATTGGTAAGCTCGGCAAACGTGGGTTCCCTAACGTTTTCTGTCAATGTATCGACTATATCGGCCCGTTGTACTTGCAATGAACGGGGTAACAACTTAACGATGCGTTCTAGAGTCGCTAAAGAATTCAAATCATGGTTATAATTTATTTGGTTTAAAACCATTGCACAATTTTCCATTTTTACAGCAAGGTTTGCTAATTTCCCAGCACCACTATAATCGTTTATTTCGCTGAACAAGCCTTCCAACGTTTCCCTTGCGATTATGTGCGGTTGACCAAATAACCGTTTCAAAATTTCTCTGGCCTTGCTGTAACCAGCAGTGGGATCCAACATGACACAACCCTCAATCGCAGATTTCGCCTTGCCCTTACAGTAGTGTATTAAATATAACAAGCGTTGACTATCATCAATAACTCTTGACGCAACGTAAGTCTCGAATTGCCGTATAAACATCCAGTACGCCGTTGGCTGTCCATCAAAATAGCTCAGTTCAACCCTAGGTAGGTCAAAACCTATCATAACAGGTGATAAACCTTTTCGAGAAGCAGCATTTACATCAACTGGTGACTCGGATTTAAACCGTCCACATAAACTAAGATTCTTCCTTTCATCTACTACAGAGTCAAAAACAGTAGCCCTATCATCATCATTACCCTTATTTAAATCTGAACCATGACACATAAAGGTATGCAAAGGGACTTGCTTTGTACAAGGGGGTTCATCGTACAGGTTGGCTTCACTACCCTCAAGCGGCTTCAAGTTCGATTTTCTTTGGCGTTTTGATGACATCACGAGCCAAAGTAGCAAAACACGAAACAAATGGGTCCATGTGCTTCAAGCGACACCAGATCACTGTAGCCAAAACACTTTTCCTGATATCCTGAGATTTGTTTAGAACTGTAGAATCCAAACTGAGGCAGTTTGGACTGAAGAGTAACTGTCGAGGTTGGTTTAGATACGCGTACTCTTGCCCAGTCGAAATTCAAAACAAATGGTTGGGTGAAGAACAGTTCTATATAAAATTAGTTATACAAATGTACATTATTACCTAAACAAATGTCACCACCAGTTACTCAACCAAAGTTTATCCCGAAAATGGGGATAATCAATTAAGTTCCAAATAATACACAAAAATGTTACTCTATCCCTTTAGGATAGATTGCGTGTTGTCTATCCAGAAAGTAAGATCTAAATTTGTTACAATACAATAATACAATTTCTGAATATGTGCGTCCACCCACAATCTGGAAATGCACAAATCCAGTCAAGGCAAGTAATACAATCAAAAAGAGGAACAGACCAATATGGCTTTCGCCCAAGCCAAACGTCCAGTAAAACAAGGTGTATAAAGTTCATAAGAATAACAGAAATCCAGCACGAACGCAAGGAAAAACAGATATTACAATAAAAATAAATAGCAACTATCTCATTTAGAAATTAAAGATTATTAGAATGTACAACTAAACAGAGTAAGAAAGGGTGACAAACGTATTTTGAACGAAACACAACGAATTACATTTAAAGAAAAAGGTTACTTGGAGGGATTTTCAACAAAACCATCAAAAATCTTACACCGGCCCGCAAAATCCCTCCATGTACCACAAGACCACTTGATACCTTTAGTCATGGTTCAACCTATTATATTGTTATCAAGCTAGAGGAGCGGGTAGGACTTACAGCAGTACGCCTACCTGCCTTATTTTCTCTAAACTTTAGTAAGACTATTCTGATCCTTCAAGGAGACATATCTTGCGTATGTCTCGCCTAACTATTCCATTTCTGGTGCGAACGGTTACCGTCCTAACCTTCCCGTCGTTATCTATTTCACAATTTTCCACCACTCCTAAGGGCCACTTTCCACGAGTAGAAATATCTGAAATCACAATAACTACATCGCCTTCCTTGAAACTGCGATGTTCACCCAACCATTTTTGACGTAATTGCAGAGACGGTAAATATTCTTTCATCCATCTTTTCCAAAACACATTAGCAAGATAATTAACCTGTCTCCAACGTTTGCTGTACTTATCAGTAATAGTACCCTCTTCAACTACTCCGTCACACTCTCTCAGCAATTACAAATCATTCGGCGACAGAGCTAGTTTATCCTCGGCGTCTTGGGTCACTGGGGTTAAAGGTCGATTATTTAATATCTTCTCAGCTTCAACCAAATACGTGGCTAAGGCTTCATCGCTCAAAGTCTGGTTCCTGGTGATCAACAACAACAATCGGCGTACTGATCGAATGATCCTTTCCCACACTCCCCCTCTATGACTGCACAAGGGTGGGTTGAAGTGCCATTGAATCTGCTTCGTTGATAGTTCATTACTTATCCTCCGCTGGTCCCACTGTTGTATGAACCATTTTAGTTCGGACACCGTACCTATGAAATTCGACCCGTTGTCGCTGTATATTTCTGTGGGCCTCCCTCTTCTCCCCATAAAACGTAGTAAAGACATTATAAATGAATCAGTGTTTAAGCTATGCGCCATTTCGATATGCACAGCTCTTGTTTGTAAACAAGTAAACACACATCCATATCTTTTTTCAAATGATCTTCCTCTTTTAACTATGAAGGGTCCAAAGTAATCAACTCCCACAGATGAAAAAGTATACCAGCCCTGTTGAATTCTACATATGGGTAGGGGTGCTATCAGCTGTTGTCCCGGACTCACCATAAACCGTCGACAAGTCACACATTTGCCTATTACTCTCTTGACTGCGCTAGTTCCGTTTACTATCCAGTAATTTCTGCGCATTGTGGCCAATACTTGAGAGGTTCCTGTATGTCCTTCCTCCCTATGATAATGTCTAATGATCAATTCAGTCACAAAGTGTCAGTTAGGTAAAATTATTAAATGTCTAAAGGTGCTTGGGAAATCGGCGTAATTTAAGCGACCTCCAACACAGAGCAGACCATCCAGCATTATCGGGGATAATCTTTTCAGGTGGCTATGTTTGATTAAGTTACCGCTGTTTCTAAATTCGCTTATTAACTCCCCATATACTTCCTTTTGAACCATCAACAACACCTTACGCTTAGCTACTCCAAGCTCATTAACCTTTAGATACCCTAGATGGACAGATCCTTCGCCACTCGATGAACTCAGAACCTTAATAAATTCGATGAATCTTCTAAACCATGCTACAGCTCTGACCAACTTCATCCACTCAGAAAAATAGGACAGAATAGGAGAACTGCATCGTTCTACACTACTTAAACTAACCATAGACAGCGGTTTTCTAAACTCAATGTTTTTAACAGTGGGTTCTGGACATCTAATAGTCATTCTAGAAACACTAGTGTCCAACAATGCAGGACATTCAAACCAAGTTCTGAGATCGCTCACTTTATGAATACCTCTCGACGTCCAATCACCTGAATTCTGTGACGACTTTATATAACGCCATTGTTTGACACTCGTAAATTGATGTATGACTGCAAGGCGGTTAGCTATAAAGGTACTGTATCGACTCTCCGTATTCTTGATGTAATACAAAACTACCATAGAATCCGTATAAAAGTTTACTTCACTAAAAAATCTGGGGAAACTTTTCTTCAGCACTTCACTTATTCTCACGCTTAACACCGCTGCCTCCATCTCCAATCTCGGTATAGTGACTTGTTTGATAGGTGCAACTCTAGACTTGCTAAATAATAAAACACAGTACGGTGACCGCTGTGGACACCTGACCAGTGCGTAGGCAACGGCTCCATATCCCGACTCCGACGCGTCACTGAATAAATGCAGCTCTACCGTCGCATTTGTTTCGTCAATTACTCTCTTGATCCCTCGGGGCACAGTGACATCACCTATCAGTAGCATAAATTTTACCCAATTTAGCCAGACGGAAACGTCCGGCTCACTAAGTGGTTGGTCCCAACCTACCTGAGCCTTGCATAGCTTCTGTAATAGCAGTTTAGCAGTGAGACACGTAGGAGCGATTAGACCCAAGGGGTCGAACAGGGAAGAAACGACGGACAATATCATTCGTCCAGTCATAGGTTTCTCCGTTGCGTCGAAGCAAAGCTTAAATACATCTTGTCTGGGATCCCATTCCAAACCTAAAGTTCGGTGAGTGACATTATAACATACAGGTATGTCAACTGAAGGTCCATCGTCGCATACAAAAGGCAAAACAGCCTTCACTATCTCCGAGTTAGTCATCCATTTCTTCAATCTGAAGCCCCCTTTGCATAGTAGCTCATTTATTTGCACAACAAATTTTTTCGCTTGTTCACAGGTGGAAAAGGATACTAAACAGTCATCAACGTAGAAATTATTCTTAACAGCATCCACGACAAAATCCTCGTAACTAGTTTAGAATCTTTGTGCAGTCTTATTCATAGCAAAGTTTGCACAAAACGGTGACGACGTTGCTCCGAATGGATGTGAAGTCATCTGAAACTCTACCGGCTTGCTTGACGTGTCACCATTCGGCCACCATAGAAATCTCAAGGCTCCTCGGTCATGCTCCGGCACCTTTACTTGCATGAACATTTCCTCCACATCTGCAGTAATGGCCACAGCTTCTCTGCGGAATCGTAATAATATACACACTAACTCAGCAGTGGTGTCTGGTCCTTGATAAATCATGTCATTAATGATACCCCTGCATATTTGGCAGTACAATCGAAAACCACTCTGAGCTTCTCCGGTTTTCTCGGGTTTATAACTGCATGATGAGGTAAATACCATCGGGGGAGATTCCCTACTTCACGTTGCGTTTCTGGGACTTTCTCCGCATATCCCTTAATAAAGTTATTTTCGATACACTTAGTATACTTGCCATGAAAGCAGTAATCGCTTAACATTTTGCGTCTTAAACTATGTAATCTGCATTTGGCCATCTCATAATTATATTTTCTTGTATCTACATTATTTCTCCATGGGATGGGTACAAAGAAATGACCATCTGCAAAATACGTTCCTTCCACAACTATCTTAATGGCATTAAGGTCGTCCATTGAAAGAGTCTTATCATTCGAATATACATCAGCAAACTCCATGTCATAAAGCCTACGCAATTGGTATTTCGATGAATCTTCCATACAAGTATGATTTACGACTCTCTTCCCCCATCCACGATAAGACGTGGGGCCAAAAACGGCCCACCTCAGTAGCGTCTTTATTGCGTATGGTCGCTTCCTGCCTCCTAAACGTT
Organism: Schistosoma japonicum; assembly: GCA_025215515.1. NCBI lineage: Eukaryota > Metazoa > Platyhelminthes > Trematoda > Strigeidida > Schistosomatidae > Schistosoma > Schistosoma japonicum. The sequence goes on from CM046069.1 coordinate 70,438,318, forward strand.
GATCTAAGACCCAATGGGCTTCAGGTACATCACAACCAATTAATAACAAAACTTCGTCAGAGTCTATACTATCTAAGGGTACGTTAGCTAAGTGGGGCCACTTCTGCACCTCATCCAGCACGCACCTTTCAGGCTTACGTCCTGGTATCCTTTCCACTACCAATGCTCCATTTATTTCGATATGCTCTGTTTGGTTTAATGAATGTACCTCAAATGAAGCGTTTGTAGCTTTAGCTATCTTGTTACCACCCATTGTCTGGAGAACTATCGACACTTGCTCCTCCTTTAGTCCAAGAGATTTTAAGCAATCCGAGCGTATTAATGTAGCATCGGAGCCGTTGTCAAGAAGGGCATAGCCTACAACTTCCGCATGTTTTGATATCAACCGTATGGGTATCATTCCTAAGCACACATGGTGACCTAGAGACTTAGTATATCCACAATGACTCTCTACATTGGAATTACTTTCAAGGGGATCGACCTGTCGATTACCACGTAGCAAATAATGATGTCGTTTCAAACACCCTTCAACATTACAACGCTTTGTCAATTTGCAATCACTGGCTCGATGACCTCGCTTTAGGCAAACAAAACAAGCACCCTTAGACCTTGCATGAGACCATCGATCTTTGACCGTCATTGAAATGAAACTTGGGCACAGATAAATGTCATGATCCTTAGAGCATATACTGCATTTACGTTTAACAGCTAAACTGCTATACTGCTCCGATTGCAAGTGACAATTCATCTTCGCGTTATATCCTTTCTTCATACATGTCGCCAACTGTCCAAACCTGCTACTCGCGACCCTGGCACGCGAAGCTATGAAAATTGGTAAGCTCGGCAAACGTGGGTTCCCTAACGTTTTCTGTCAATGTATCGACTATATCGGCCCGTTGTACTTGCAATGAACGGGGTAACAACTTAACGATGCGTTCTAGAGTCGCTAAAGAATTCAAATCATGGTTATAATTTATTTGGTTTAAAACCATTGCACAATTTTCCATTTTTACAGCAAGGTTTGCTAATTTCCCAGCACCACTATAATCGTTTATTTCGCTGAACAAGCCTTCCAACGTTTCCCTTGCGATTATGTGCGGTTGACCAAATAACCGTTTCAAAATTTCTCTGGCCTTGCTGTAACCAGCAGTGGGATCCAACATGACACAACCCTCAATCGCAGATTTCGCCTTGCCCTTACAGTAGTGTATTAAATATAACAAGCGTTGACTATCATCAATAACTCTTGACGCAACGTAAGTCTCGAATTGCCGTATAAACATCCAGTACGCCGTTGGCTGTCCATCAAAATAGCTCAGTTCAACCCTAGGTAGGTCAAAACCTATCATAACAGGTGATAAACCTTTTCGAGAAGCAGCATTTACATCAACTGGTGACTCGGATTTAAACCGTCCACATAAACTAAGATTCTTCCTTTCATCTACTACAGAGTCAAAAACAGTAGCCCTATCATCATCATTACCCTTATTTAAATCTGAACCATGACACATAAAGGTATGCAAAGGGACTTGCTTTGTACAAGGGGGTTCATCGTACAGGTTGGCTTCACTACCCTCAAGCGGCTTCAAGTTCGATTTTCTTTGGCGTTTTGATGACATCACGAGCCAAAGTAGCAAAACACGAAACAAATGGGTCCATGTGCTTCAAGCGACACCAGATCACTGTAGCCAAAACACTTTTCCTGATATCCTGAGATTTGTTTAGAACTGTAGAATCCAAACTGAGGCAGTTTGGACTGAAGAGTAACTGTCGAGGTTGGTTTAGATACGCGTACTCTTGCCCAGTCGAAATTCAAAACAAATGGTTGGGTGAAGAACAGTTCTATATAAAATTAGTTATACAAATGTACATTATTACCTAAACAAATGTCACCACCAGTTACTCAACCAAAGTTTATCCCGAAAATGGGGATAATCAATTAAGTTCCAAATAATACACAAAAATGTTACTCTATCCCTTTAGGATAGATTGCGTGTTGTCTATCCAGAAAGTAAGATCTAAATTTGTTACAATACAATAATACAATTTCTGAATATGTGCGTCCACCCACAATCTGGAAATGCACAAATCCAGTCAAGGCAAGTAATACAATCAAAAAGAGGAACAGACCAATATGGCTTTCGCCCAAGCCAAACGTCCAGTAAAACAAGGTGTATAAAGTTCATAAGAATAACAGAAATCCAGCACGAACGCAAGGAAAAACAGATATTACAATAAAAATAAATAGCAACTATCTCATTTAGAAATTAAAGATTATTAGAATGTACAACTAAACAGAGTAAGAAAGGGTGACAAACGTATTTTGAACGAAACACAACGAATTACATTTAAAGAAAAAGGTTACTTGGAGGGATTTTCAACAAAACCATCAAAAATCTTACACCGGCCCGCAAAATCCCTCCATGTACCACAAGACCACTTGATACCTTTAGTCATGGTTCAACCTATTATATTGTTATCAAGCTAGAGGAGCGGGTAGGACTTACAGCAGTACGCCTACCTGCCTTATTTTCTCTAAACTTTAGTAAGACTATTCTGATCCTTCAAGGAGACATATCTTGCGTATGTCTCGCCTAACTATTCCATTTCTGGTGCGAACGGTTACCGTCCTAACCTTCCCGTCGTTATCTATTTCACAATTTTCCACCACTCCTAAGGGCCACTTTCCACGAGTAGAAATATCTGAAATCACAATAACTACATCGCCTTCCTTGAAACTGCGATGTTCACCCAACCATTTTTGACGTAATTGCAGAGACGGTAAATATTCTTTCATCCATCTTTTCCAAAACACATTAGCAAGATAATTAACCTGTCTCCAACGTTTGCTGTACTTATCAGTAATAGTACCCTCTTCAACTACTCCGTCACACTCTCTCAGCAATTACAAATCATTCGGCGACAGAGCTAGTTTATCCTCGGCGTCTTGGGTCACTGGGGTTAAAGGTCGATTATTTAATATCTTCTCAGCTTCAACCAAATACGTGGCTAAGGCTTCATCGCTCAAAGTCTGGTTCCTGGTGATCAACAACAACAATCGGCGTACTGATCGAATGATCCTTTCCCACACTCCCCCTCTATGACTGCACAAGGGTGGGTTGAAGTGCCATTGAATCTGCTTCGTTGATAGTTCATTACTTATCCTCCGCTGGTCCCACTGTTGTATGAACCATTTTAGTTCGGACACCGTACCTATGAAATTCGACCCGTTGTCGCTGTATATTTCTGTGGGCCTCCCTCTTCTCCCCATAAAACGTAGTAAAGACATTATAAATGAATCAGTGTTTAAGCTATGCGCCATTTCGATATGCACAGCTCTTGTTTGTAAACAAGTAAACACACATCCATATCTTTTTTCAAATGATCTTCCTCTTTTAACTATGAAGGGTCCAAAGTAATCAACTCCCACAGATGAAAAAGTATACCAGCCCTGTTGAATTCTACATATGGGTAGGGGTGCTATCAGCTGTTGTCCCGGACTCACCATAAACCGTCGACAAGTCACACATTTGCCTATTACTCTCTTGACTGCGCTAGTTCCGTTTACTATCCAGTAATTTCTGCGCATTGTGGCCAATACTTGAGAGGTTCCTGTATGTCCTTCCTCCCTATGATAATGTCTAATGATCAATTCAGTCACAAAGTGTCAGTTAGGTAAAATTATTAAATGTCTAAAGGTGCTTGGGAAATCGGCGTAATTTAAGCGACCTCCAACACAGAGCAGACCATCCAGCATTATCGGGGATAATCTTTTCAGGTGGCTATGTTTGATTAAGTTACCGCTGTTTCTAAATTCGCTTATTAACTCCCCATATACTTCCTTTTGAACCATCAACAACACCTTACGCTTAGCTACTCCAAGCTCATTAACCTTTAGATACCCTAGATGGACAGATCCTTCGCCACTCGATGAACTCAGAACCTTAATAAATTCGATGAATCTTCTAAACCATGCTACAGCTCTGACCAACTTCATCCACTCAGAAAAATAGGACAGAATAGGAGAACTGCATCGTTCTACACTACTTAAACTAACCATAGACAGCGGTTTTCTAAACTCAATGTTTTTAACAGTGGGTTCTGGACATCTAATAGTCATTCTAGAAACACTAGTGTCCAACAATGCAGGACATTCAAACCAAGTTCTGAGATCGCTCACTTTATGAATACCTCTCGACGTCCAATCACCTGAATTCTGTGACGACTTTATATAACGCCATTGTTTGACACTCGTAAATTGATGTATGACTGCAAGGCGGTTAGCTATAAAGGTACTGTATCGACTCTCCGTATTCTTGATGTAATACAAAACTACCATAGAATCCGTATAAAAGTTTACTTCACTAAAAAATCTGGGGAAACTTTTCTTCAGCACTTCACTTATTCTCACGCTTAACACCGCTGCCTCCATCTCCAATCTCGGTATAGTGACTTGTTTGATAGGTGCAACTCTAGACTTGCTAAATAATAAAACACAGTACGGTGACCGCTGTGGACACCTGACCAGTGCGTAGGCAACGGCTCCATATCCCGACTCCGACGCGTCACTGAATAAATGCAGCTCTACCGTCGCATTTGTTTCGTCAATTACTCTCTTGATCCCTCGGGGCACAGTGACATCACCTATCAGTAGCATAAATTTTACCCAATTTAGCCAGACGGAAACGTCCGGCTCACTAAGTGGTTGGTCCCAACCTACCTGAGCCTTGCATAGCTTCTGTAATAGCAGTTTAGCAGTGAGACACGTAGGAGCGATTAGACCCAAGGGGTCGAACAGGGAAGAAACGACGGACAATATCATTCGTCCAGTCATAGGTTTCTCCGTTGCGTCGAAGCAAAGCTTAAATACATCTTGTCTGGGATCCCATTCCAAACCTAAAGTTCGGTGAGTGACATTATAACATACAGGTATGTCAACTGAAGGTCCATCGTCGCATACAAAAGGCAAAACAGCCTTCACTATCTCCGAGTTAGTCATCCATTTCTTCAATCTGAAGCCCCCTTTGCATAGTAGCTCATTTATTTGCACAACAAATTTTTTCGCTTGTTCACAGGTGGAAAAGGATACTAAACAGTCATCAACGTAGAAATTATTCTTAACAGCATCCACGACAAAATCCTCGTAACTAGTTTAGAATCTTTGTGCAGTCTTATTCATAGCAAAGTTTGCACAAAACGGTGACGACGTTGCTCCGAATGGATGTGAAGTCATCTGAAACTCTACCGGCTTGCTTGACGTGTCACCATTCGGCCACCATAGAAATCTCAAGGCTCCTCGGTCATGCTCCGGCACCTTTACTTGCATGAACATTTCCTCCACATCTGCAGTAATGGCCACAGCTTCTCTGCGGAATCGTAATAATATACACACTAACTCAGCAGTGGTGTCTGGTCCTTGATAAATCATGTCATTAATGATACCCCTGCATATTTGGCAGTACAATCGAAAACCACTCTGAGCTTCTCCGGTTTTCTCGGGTTTATAACTGCATGATGAGGTAAATACCATCGGGGGAGATTCCCTACTTCACGTTGCGTTTCTGGGACTTTCTCCGCATATCCCTTAATAAAGTTATTTTCGATACACTTAGTATACTTGCCATGAAAGCAGTAATCGCTTAACATTTTGCGTCTTAAACTATGTAATCTGCATTTGGCCATCTCATAATTATATTTTCTTGTATCTACATTATTTCTCCATGGGATGGGTACAAAGAAATGACCATCTGCAAAATACGTTCCTTCCACAACTATCTTAATGGCATTAAGGTCGTCCATTGAAAGAGTCTTATCATTCGAATATACATCAGCAAACTCCATGTCATAAAGCCTACGCAATTGGTATTTCGATGAATCTTCCATACAAGTATGATTTACGACTCTCTTCCCCCATCCACGATAAGACGTGGGGCCAAAAACGGCCCACCTCAGTAGCGTCTTTATTGCGTATGGTCGCTTCCTGCCTCCTAAACGTTGATCTAAGACCCAATGGGCTTCAGGTACATCACAACCAATTAATAACAAAACTTCGTCAGAGTCTATACTATCTAAGGGTACGTTAGCTAAGTGGGGCCACTTCTGCACCTCATCCAGCACGCACCTTTCAGGCTTACGTCCTGGTATCCTTTCCACTACCAATGCTCCATTTATTTCGATATGCTCTGTTTGGTTTAATGAATGTACCTCAAATGAAGCGTTTGTAGCTTTAGCTATCTTGTTACCACCCATTGTCTGGAGAACTATCGACACTTGCTCCTCCTTTAGTCCAAGAGATTTTAAGCAATCCGAGCGTATTAATGTAGCATCGGAGCCGTTGTCAAGAAGGGCATAGCCTACAACTTCCGCATGTTTTGATATCAACCGTATGGGTATCATTCCTAAGCACACATGGTGACCTAGAGACTTAGTATATCCACAATGACTCTCTACATTGGAATTACTTTCAAGGGGATCGACCTGTCGATTACTATGTAGCAAATAATGATGTCGTTTCAAACACCCTTCAACATTACAACGCTTTGTCAATTTGCAATCACTGGCTCGATGACCTCGCTTTAGGCAAACAAAACAAGCACCCTTAGACCTTGCATGAGACCATCGATCTTTGACCGTCATTGAAATGAAACTTGGGCACAGATAAATGTCATGATCCTTAGAGCATATACTGCATTTACGTTTAACAGCTAAACTGCTATACTGCTCCGATTGCAAGTGACAATTCATCTTCGCGTTATATCCTTTCTTCATACATGTCGCCAACTGTCCAAACCTGCTACTCGCGACCCTGGCACGCGAAGCTATGAAAATTGGTAAGCTCGGCAAACGTGGGTTCCCTAACGTTTTCTGTCAATGTATCGACTATATCGGCCCGTTGTACTTGCAATGAACGGGGTAACAACTTAACGATGCGTTCTAGAGTCGCTAAAGAATTCAAATCATGGTTATAATTTATTTGGTTTAAAACCATTGCACAATTTTCCATTTTTACAGCAAGGTTTGCTAATTTCCCAGCACCACTATAATCGTTTATTTCGCTGAACAAGCCTTCCAACGTTTCCCTTGCGATTATGTGCGGTTGACCAAATAACCGTTTCAAAATTTCTCTGGCCTTGCTGTAACCAGCAGTGGGATCCAACATGACACAACCCTCAATCGCAGATTTCGCCTTGCCCTTACAGTAGTGTATTAAATATAACAAGCGTTGACTATCATCAATAACTCTTGACGCAACGTAAGTCTCGAATTGCCGTATAAACATCCAGTACGCCGTTGGCTGTCCATCAAAATAGCTCAGTTCAACCCTAGGTAGGTCAAAACCTATCATAACAGGTGATAAACCTTTTCGAGAAGCAGCATTTACATCAACTGGTGACTCGGATTTAAACCGTCCACATAAACTAAGATTCTTCCTTTCATCTACTACAGAGTCAAAAACAGTAGCCCTATCATCATCATTACCCTTATTTAAATCTGAACCATGACACATAAAGGTATGCAAAGGGACTTGCTTTGTACAAGGGGGTTCATCGTACAGGTTGGCTTCACTACCCTCAAGCGGCTTCAAGTTCGATTTTCTTTGGCGTTTTGATGACATCACGAGCCAAAGTAGCAAAACACGAAACAAATGGGTCCATGTGCTTCAAGCGACACCAGATCACTGTAGCCAAAACACTTTTCCTGATATCCTGAGATTTGTTTAGAACTGTAGAATCCAAACTGAGGCAGTTTGGACTGAAGAGTAACTGTCGAGGTTGGTTTAGATACGCGTACTCTTGCCCAGTCGAAATTCAAAACAAATGGTTGGGTGAAGAACAGTTCTATATAAAATTAGTTATACAAATGTACATTATTACCTAAACAAATGTCACCACCAGTTACTCAACCAAAGTTTATCCCGAAAATGGGGATAATCAATTAAGTTCCAAATAATACACAAAAATGTTACTCTATCCCTTTAGGATAGATTGCGTGTTGTCTATCCAGAAAGTAAGATCTAAATTTGTTACAATACAATAATACAATTTCTGAATATGTGCGTCCACCCACAATCTGGAAATGCACAAATCCAGTCAAGGCAAGTAATACAATCAAAAAGAGGAACAGACCAATATGGCTTTCGCCCAAGCCAAACGTCCAGTAAAACAAGGTGTATAAAGTTCATAAGAATAACAGAAATCCAGCACGAACGCAAGGAAAAACAGATATTACAATAAAAATAAATAGCAACTATCTCATTTAGAAATTAAAGATTATTAGAATGTACAACTAAACAGAGTAAGAAAGGGTGACAAACGTATTTTGAACGAAACACAACGAATTACATTTAAAGAAAAAGGTTACTTGGAGGGATTTTCAACAAAACCATCAAAAAAGATCTTTCAGCTTTAACTATCGTTTTTGCAGTACGGCGATTTCATAAAGTGGTGTATGGACGACACTACACATTACTAACTGATCACAAACCACTGCTTGCAGTCTTTGGGTCAAAAGTTGGAGCACCGGTGCCTTCCGCAAATCGGTTACAACGTTGGGAATCGACGCTGCTTTGATATGATTTCGATATACAATATAAGAAGAGTGAGGATTTCAGTCAGGCAGATTTCCTATCCCCACTCATAAGCACCTATCCTACGACGAGTGAAGAGTCAGTGATTGCCACCATTGATACGAGAGATAACGCTGAAGAAAGTCTCATTTATGCTGTGAAAGCACATCCTATTACCACTCAGCGAGTTGCTGAATCCATAAGAAGAGACAAAACGATTCAACGAGCAATCTATTACATGCAGTACAAATGGTCAATTTCCTTAGATGGAAGGCTGAGACAGCTATATCAACGTCGACAAGCTCTGTGCGTAGTAGAAGAGTGCCTTATGTTCGAATATCAAAAGGTAACACCATGTAAGTTATGTCGAGTAGTACTCAATCAGTTTCACGCGGGACACCTTGAGACAGCTCAAATGAAATCAATGACACGAAGCAATGCATTCTGGCCAAAGATAGACGCCCAAATTGAAGACATGTTGAGGAAGTGTGATTGCTGCCAGCGAGCATCGAAAAACCCACCGAAGGTTCAACCAGTTGGCTGGCCAGATCCTGCAACACCATGGAGCAGAGTGCATTTAGATTTTGCTAGACCCTCGTCAGGAGTCTACTTCTTGGTGTTAGTAGACGCATATTCAAAATGGCCAGAGATCCATCCGGTAGTTCCTCCGACTACGCAGAAAACCCTGGAAATATTGAGGAAGATATTCGCGTGTCATGGTTTTCCAAAAACACTAGTCACCGATAACAGGTCCCAACTTACGTCACAGATTTTCAGTGATTACAGTCGAGAAAACGCCATCACACATATTTGCTCCCCACCGTACCATCCACAATCAAATGGACAAGCGGAGAGGTTTGTGAATTTTTTCAAAAGAGCTGTACTGAAGGCAAAGGGGGAGGAAAGCCTAGTAGAAATTATTCAGCGTTCCCTACTTGTATACAGAAGTACCCCTAACAACAGTGCTCCAGAACAGAAATTATCAGCAGAAGCACTTATGGGACGAAAACTAAGAACGATAAACGAGGTAATGGGGTTGTCGAAAGTAAAAAGCAAGGAAAATGACGTCTATAGGAACAGGACGCAGGCGTATGTTAGGAACTACCGACCGGGAAGTGAGAAATGGAAAAACGGAGTAATTAAAGTAAGCAGAGGAAATGTAATTTATTATGTGGCAGTAAAACGACAAATATGGGTTTAACATCGCAATCAGTTACGTAGAAGGTTTGGTGAAGAAAACGCGGATGAACCGAACCAAACACTTGAACTTCTTCTTGATAATTTTAAGCTTCCAACGAAAAAACCAACAATGACTGCAGCAAACAACGAGAAATAAACATCTGAAGAAGAAAAGCCACTAAGACGCAGTGAAAGGAAACAAAGAGCCACAGTATGGTTTCAAGAGAGTGAACTTTTTTCAAAAAGAGGAGGTGCTAAGAAGCAAAAATCTAGTTACTTTTCATGTAATTATTCTCAATTTCACTATTTTTTATTTATTGTAAGGTAAGCGGTAACCGGTACTGCTCTTCGTTTCCTCCGCTCTAACATTGTTATTTGTGATTGGTTGTAATGTCACTTTAGTATGCTAATTACTCTATTTTTTTACATGGTCGATTTTGTAACTATATACACAGAGTTAAGATATAACAGAATGGAATCTTCCACGTTCTGCATTCGTATCTTCTTGATTTTGGCTTGGGGTGAGTAATCAGTTATCGAGATGTGTGTCACGGCTGCGATTATCAGTTGGTGCAGACAAATTAGCAGATTAGAGTTGGGGCTAGTTCGCGTATAGCAGTAGGCGTTTTATTAAGACGTAACAGTTATGTACTGATTCCCCAGTAAGATAGTTTGAATGTAGTCTGTAAGCAGAGAGAAGCTAGCGGTCACTTAAAATGTTACCAAAAGTTTATGATATATTAGTTAAATATAATTTAGAAATGCAGATACTAAGGCTATTGTAAGATCTTTTCTGATAGTTCTGTGTGCAAATATTTCTCCAGGTAAAATTTCCTATTGTATTTAGTTGTTTTATATTCAAAAATACATTTTGATACGTTTGGCTGAACATTCTAATGACCATTCGACTCTAAATGAGATTGCTGGTATTTATTATGTGTGCAATATGAACCTTTTTTAAAGTTTATAATTGATTTCAGTTGTTTCTTGGGACTGCACTTTGTTTTACTTGGCGTTTTGACCTTGACAGCTGCCTTATTGCTTCGTTAGTTCATTCGATTGTACTGCTTACATTGAATGACTTTGTGTACTTTTAGAATGTGAGTGAAATCACACTTTTAAGACTTAAAGCATTGTGTTGTAACAAGAAACTCCTAATACTTTTCTTGAATTAAACATTACCTTACTAACAGATAATAAGTAATCTATAATAAATGAATAGAATGAAATTCTCGTTTAATAATTAAAACTGAATTGTTTATTCTAATAATAGGGATAAATAAACAAAGTTTATTAGCAAGTATCATTTTATACATGGCAGCATGCCAGTTTGCAGGCTTTATTACAATTATTTGGGTTTATATAGATACAAGCATTCAGATGAAGTGTCACTCTAAGGACATTCGTGACATATACATACATGAAATTAGAACCACCAATTTAAAATGGCATCAAGGTTTAAAGTAATATGACATCAAATATAACTATTATTATGTGTATTGAATCATGACACATGTTTCATAATTGTCATTAATGTTATCATCTACAACCAAAGACAAGAGTGAAGCAAAGAGAACACAAAACAACAGCGCTGGTATTCTAAAACTAATGGGAAAAAATAAGTGTTCATAGAGGCATTGAAAGACACGATGCACTACTTCTGATTGTAAATGCATTAAAAGGAAGTAAATTGTCATATGACTATGACAGATATTTGCGTATCACACCTTCAGTGTCCCTATTATTTTCCTCGTAGAGTAAAAAATAATAGTTGGTACAAGCACTCTATTTGCAAAATATTTCTTATAAATAGTTGATTTAAAATGTGACATTCTCATTTTTGAGGCTAAATTACGTCGTTTATAGCAAGTAGGTTCCTCAAACTTAATTGTATTAATCAATGAAAATGCTAGTTTGTTGAGCATCTTGTAAAATAAGATTAGGTTTTAACTTGAGTTGACGTCTATATTAAGTATCTAGTCCTTAGTGCGTCTATCTTTTAATTCAATGTACAATTAGTCCCAAGAATACGAAGAATAAAGTGATACTGTACAGATTTCACTCTAAAACTATCCTCAATGAAAAAAACTACTAAAAATAAAGATGCAGTATTCCAATAAAGGTCGAACACAAATTTTATATGGGAAAATACTAGAAGCATTGCTATTACGTAGTATGACATCCAGTAGTCGATGTGACTTAGACGTCTACATATTGACACTTGAAAACGCATTATTGGTAGCTGTTGAGTCAGATGCTGTAATTCATATTTCACCTATTCGATGCTTCTGTTCTGTGGCATAAATGTGTGATTCCTGTCGGATATTTTTAATAGTTAAATACTAGGTCTGTTGAACGCAGGGTTACTAGATTAGAAGTTTGTTTTTTACTAGATTTGTTATTATCTGTACATTGTGGGATTTGACGTGCTCGCCATTAAGAACAATGGCCCACAAGTAAATAATTGTAGCCAATGTAATCTATCAGTGATATAAGCGTCGATCAAAACTAACAAGTTTAATAATTATAAGGTTCTTTAAGGAGCATTCAACTATTTACCACAAAAAGTTGAACGTACCGTCGAAATATGGGTCTATAGTTATCTAGTTTTACATGCCAAAACACGAATCGCCTCAAGAAATACAAATAGCAAAGTAATGCTATACAAGTTTCAGCCTGATATATTCCTAAGTGAAAACATTACTGAGAATAAAAGTGTATTATTCAAAGAAAAGTCTCACAGAAACTTAAAATAACAGAATACAGAAATCATAGTCATTAAAATTACATAGCATGAAACCAAGACGTCGACGCGAGGTAAATAATTGCATAGTAATTTGTTTTGTAGTAGACAGATAATAAAAGTATCTTACTCCGAAGTTAACTACCGATTGAAGCCTAGAAAACTTACTACCGTGTAAAGAGCGATCAAAATTGAGGCACCTATCTTCGAAACATATTCAACTACACTTAAAAGCATTAAGATCTAACTTCCGCTCCGCGCAACAAACTGCGACGCTGATGAGTTCAGCAGTGACGCTACAGAATGTGTGTGCGGATTCATAAGGAAGGAATAAGTACACTATTTTAACATCATTTACGTATAAAGAGGGTCTTTTCATGCCGAAACACTTGCATGTATTATTTATGTAAGCTATAAAGAGCAGTGGGTCTAAGATACTTTATTGTATAACACCACTTGCAACTGCTTCGACCTTCGATAGAGTAGAGTTAATTTTAACAATTTGATATCAGTGACTGGGAAAAGAGTTTAACCATGCAAGTAATGGATTCTTTATTACATAAAATGGGAGTTTGCCTATAAGAAGCCTGTGGTTAACAATGTCAATAGCTTTCGATATGTCTAAATTCAATACTAACACCAAGTGCCCAATGCTTCGATCAGTAAAGACTAAATTTAAAAAATCAAAGTGACAAGTAATACAAGACGTTGTTCTGAGAAAACTATGTTGGAAATCAGAGATAAGTTTCTCAGAGAGTAATTAATCAATCATTTCGTCACATACTATGATACCGGAGATAACTGGGGTGATATATATGGGCCTATAGTTATGCAAGTTTGTTTTGTCACCTGGTTTAAAGCGAGGGCAGATGTGACAGGTTTTCCATCTACTAACATAAGTGACTGCTGCGTATAATAGTTCAAACAGTGTTAGTAGGGTTCATGGTAAATTAAGTCTTCCAAGTTTTAAGTCAATAGATGCCATGCCATCTACTCCATAATTACTTGACGTTCTTAGTAAGTTGATGGATTTACAAATGTTGTCATCAGTGAAGGTAATGGTTTGCATATGGTTAGCGACCGAGTTGAGATTGTCTACTTTAACGTTATTTAGGCGTTTACTCTGTTTTCACCGCTGAATTCGCAACCTTGTTAGATCCAATAACTATATATTTTGTCAGTAATTTTGCTTATGTTAGTATCGAGAATTTTACAGTCACAGCAATTGTCAACTACGTGTGTAGTCAAAAAAACTGAATTACAGATGCGACAGATATACGTATTTGAAGCAAAAGAATCCAGCGTTACAAATTCTACAACGCGCTTACACTAAGTATAATAATGCTGTCTAACCTTTTGATAAAAATATCAATAAAGGAACATACAGTTCAAACATCGATGGACATGACGGCCAAAGCAGTGAGAAACAAATGGAGCGTTTTAAAGTCACGGCGGACACCTGAAAGAAACTATTTTAACGGCGCAAAGTGTTATAGGTCTTGTTAGTGAATAAAATCTCGTTATTTGTTTGCAAACTATAAAATTATAAAGAGAAGCGTTCAATTGTCAATGTGACAGAGAAACGATGGTTTTCAAAACCTTAGAAACACAAGATGGTTATTGCTTTCATTCTATTAGGTGCCAGTATAAAAAGTCTACCTTAATAGATTTTTTCGCTCATTTCAGGTTATTAATGAAATAAATCTTCATCCTAATTATCAAATGGGCGATTGAGATTGAGGTAACGGTAGCCACTCAACTCGTGGATGTGTCTGAAAAGGCAGCTGTGAAATCAGCTAACTAAATAGCTACGACTGAGCGGTCCCCGAGTTCAGAATACTATTTTGTTATTTTCACCTACCGACGGCTTTAATTAGTCGAGTATCGACCTTGATTATTATCCCCAGAAACCAAAGGAATAACAACAAGTCGTCAGAAAACGATTAAATACTCCTATTACACCGTTTACAATAACAGCAACGAAAACAATAACAATGACGATAAAAATGACATTAATCTAAAACAGTACAATAAATATACAAAGTAGTTAGAAGTGTACTTCAAAATAATAATGACTCCAACAGTAACAGAACGTTTGCTAAATCGTTCCGAAACCAATGGCTGCTAACAATCGAACTCGATACAACCAAACAACATTCACTGGTAGCAATGTTCAACTTCTTTGACAGCATCAATTCAGTGGTATGAATATTGCCGCGAACTTTGTTCCAGTATATTAGTCCTCTTACAAATCCATTATAGAGGACAAGAAAAAATATTCGAAATCGACGATGCATTGATTCGTAAACGAAATTATAATAGGGAATAACAAGTTAAAGAAGACTTGGTCAGTGGCTCATTTTTTCAATATTTGTAGCTCATTGTTATATGGAACAGAGCTTTAAACAAAGGACATTTTGAGAAGATTTGTGATAGGTCGGCCGTTACACTCCTTAGACTGGTAGAAAAATACATCTTACTTAGGACAATAATATATAAAGACAAATGGGAACCCTGTGAATCACTTTCAAACATGTAGTACGTACAGAGTCGTAGTGCATAAAAGACACTTCGTTGACCCATGAACCGAAAATGTCTTACCAATGAAGAGCCGAATTAGGTGTTATTTGTGAACATACTTTGGATCGCAACGAAGGATGCTGTGGAGTCATTTAGATAGATATTTATGTAAAATGCATTGATAAATGTTTCGTTGCATACCAAAGATTGCCTCAGAATAGGCATACTACAATGAGTTTTAGTTTAGAATTCTCTAATAAATCACTTATATTTGGTGAAAAATCGTTGGTTATGAATTAGAGGGCCGTGGTTGATTTATTAGGAATTAGGTTCCCTAGGTCATTTTATAGTCGCAATAGTCATGTCTATTTAAACATCATAGTGTTAGGAGTAACAGTAACCTATATCAGAATTACAAATATTGTTAGAACTATTTAGTGTCTGGATACGCTGTTTGGTCAATTCTGTTTGCTCCAACACGGCTCTTGGAATTGTAGCGCGAAGAACAAATCGCATATACCACAACACGTAACTCTGGCACCCTAGTTCAGTGAAAATTAATGTCATTGGTCTTGTTTTTAATTATTAACTACATGTAGTATGAATCTCTTATCAATCACTCTATCAGAATACTTCAATCCGGATTAACCCATATCATTCTGATCATGCCTGTAAACTGATACGCTCTTATCCAAATGAAGCTACTTAAGAATGGAATTATTAATATTTTTATTAGCTTCCTTCTAGAACATAAACGTTTATTTCTTTAAACAATGTCTGTGTTCGGACGACAAGTAAATAATGATAACGAAATCGTTTCTGCAAACCTACATTGTCAGTGTACTGTCCTCCTTTAACTTGTCGTATAATTGGTCAATAAATTCTGCGTTGTAACTGAGGTTGCTAGCCATTAACTATCATTTATTTACCGTTCTGACTTTGGCCGTAGCTATGCGGCGAGTTGACAGTTACCACTTTCGATCAGTGCAGGTTGAACTCTATCTACACTAAAACTATCAATTTTTCCAGCATGTTCGATGATGGCTTTTTCGTCGTTTCTATGCAGGACTTTAAATGGGCTCTTATAAGGGTGCTGTGAAGGCCTATGCACACAACCAATCCTGACAAAAACGTGAGAACAGTCAAATAACGTCAAGTAACTCTAATACACTAATTTGACCGAAAAATAACCAAAAATTAACTTTATTTTTGAGCAAATTTTAAAGGGAATTAATGGTAGATTTTCTCTTTATTTGTTATCGTTGTGTGCAGGCATTAGAGTTGCCTTATTCAGCCTGTGAAGTCGTTCCCAGAGACTATTGACCTGATGATAAGCAGTAGTACAAAGTCGTTTGATGCTCAACCTTTCTTTTAGCAGTTAAAATAACTTGCTTTGAAATTGTGCTAACCTGTCTGTCATTATTGCAGAAAGAACTCTGAAGTTTGCAAGCCAATGCTCAACAAGATTTTTGGCTATCGTCAACTCTGTTGTATTTTTTAGAGGTACCGCTATCGGCCGACAAATAAGCTTATCAATACCTGTCAATACACGCATATTGCCATTCAATAGGTGTAGGATGCCCTTTAAATTCCCATGCACATGATTAAATCTGGTGTCTGTTACTGAAAAAATCGCGCGACAATGTATCTTTGATTTCTGGAATGGCAGTTATGTTTTCGCTTACTAACGATTATCACTTTATATTTGCCCAAACAAATTTGTTCGATACCAACTTAACAGTCGTTTTAATGCCTCGATCTAGAAGGTCAGAAAGTTTATCGAAAACTAGGCGTCTAATGGATGGCAGTACTACAGGCCTTGGCTTTCCCAGGGAAATTTTGCAGTTTAGTGTTTATGCACCACCTAAGAGTAGCTGTTGAAGTTACAGTGACGCGTTAAATTCTTAAAGTTTATGTATATCGATATCGTCTTTCTGCCATTTTGACTTCTTCATGTAATTTTTTCAAACATTACTTAAAGCGACCACTGTCAACCGTGATAAGACATCTGCCACCTCACTGGTACATTTTTTAACGAAGCTTCTGTTGAAAATTATTAGATAAAGTTTAATTGTAGAATTTCTTTGAAACAATAGTTGTCATGCTTTGTGATAAATGCTTTCGTGAATGGCTTATGGTTAGTACAAATAGTAAAAGCTAAAACTTAAAGCATACGTCAAAAATGCTTAATCGCCATATAAACTGATAAAAGCTTTCTGTCGAGCGTACTGCATCTAGTCTGTGATGTGTTTAGGTTTTTGGAAAAAGACAGTAATGGTTTTCACAGACTCTTGATAAACTGTTGAAAAACTGCTCCAACTGACATATTTGATGCGTCATTTATTAAAGCTAGAAAAGCGTTGTGGTCACACCAAGAAAGTAAGGTTAATGAAAATAATATTTTTTTCGATTGTTCTAGAGTTGTATTTGCTGTCTCAGTCATGTTAAAAGACCGGGAGTGTCATTTTGAAAAATCTGTCAGTAGCTGAGTTATATGTGCACAGTGTTGAATAAATCTTCCACTGAGTATTAGGTGAACTTTCTTAAACGAGTTAGGTAGACGGTCGTTTTGATTGCTTTAACAGCATCCGAAATGAGCGCGCTTCCTTTGGAGTTTATAATATGGCCAAATAATCGAAGTGGTTGGTTGCTTAACTCGCATTTATCAGGGTGGATTAATACACTGCATTCTTTATTGGCTGGAAAAATCGCTGCAGGTTTTCTATATGCTTTTTTTGTGTTTTACTCGCTATCAACAAGTTATCAATATGTATATACGCGAAATGTAGTTCGCAAAGCACTGAATAATTCAAAAAATAAAAGGTTTGTGCCACGTTAGTAAGCACGAAGGGCATGCCAAGGAACATGTATAAAACGAATGGTGTCGTGATGGCTGTCTTGTTGATACCAACCGGTGCTACTGGAATTTGATAATAGCTCAGACTAGATCAATCTTAAAAAACATTGTAGTGACGGACATGTTATTAACAAAACCTTGTATGTGGGGAGGGGGAAACATATCTGTTGGTAATAGTCTGCTTGTTCAAGGTGTAATAATCACCGCAATGTCGCGTTTCCCCGATCTTTCTTGTAACTATATGAAGTGGGGTCATCCATGCACTGCTCAAAGGACGGATGACACTTAACTGAAGCAGCCTATTAGACTCTGCCTTTGCAATCGATAAGCGCTTAGCGTCTAATAGTTGTGGTAGAAAGTAAACCGGTGATCCTGTCATGTCTATATGATGTACTATATCATGCTCAACCTCCTTTTCGTCATATGCTGCACTCAGCATTTCAGAATATTGCTTTAAAGGAGCTGATTAAGGACAGGTTGGCGTCTGCTGTACCACAACTAGGAATAAAAACGAGAAATCGGCGACTATTCTTTTGATGAAAACATTATCGGTATCGTTGCGTAACTTACGTCGTTTCACATCAACTGACAAATTGTAATGCTGTAAGGAATCAATACCAATGATTAGAGCTATGACTTCTGCCATGATAAAATTACATTTTAAAGTGTTTGGAACCCAATGTTAAGCTCTAGATGCCGATACGAACATGCTTTGAATACTGATGTATTAACAGCACGTGAAACGACATTAGTGTTTATGTTATTTTTCGAGTCCATAGGCGGTACCACATTAACTTCTGCTCCAGTACTCACCAAAATTAATGCACCTGTATTTTTGTTCGTCACGCGAAATAAACGGCTGTTTGAAAAATCTTCGCGGATTGTAGCAGTCGTCACAAACCTCCGGCTTTGCCGTTTTTCGAGGTCTGTCTGACGTAACTGCATGGTAAGTTGTACTGTCTGGCTCTGACACCTAATTTGCGATTATACCAGTAAATACTAGCAGCATCGGCTTTAGCTGCGAAATATTGAAGTCTACCTGTGGATTCGCTTTTATACCGTCGTAATGAATCGTGTCGAACTCTAATGAAGCGTATCTCCTTACATATTGCGTCGATCTTTTATTTCAATATGCCACACCCATTTATCGTAGGTGGCTTATTGATACTGGCTACTGGCTGGCAATAATTTCCTTAATATACATAATCTGATATCGTTGCAAGCTTATTTATGGTGGCAGTACTATCTCCGTCAGGCGAATTCTGTTGTATGCTTGGTAGTAGCTTGCGGAGTCATAGCTGGTAAAATAATCTTCCATCAGCATTTCCACCACTTAACGCCGTTCGCATATGGTTTTTCAGCTGTGACAGGATTATGTTTCCCTACTGCACATTGCAATTTAGGTGTTTGATGGTTTCATAATGTAACAGTGACATTATTATGATAGTCACTTGTTCCAGGTGATCATGCGAATAATCGTCAAGAGGTGATAAAAGTATTTTTCACGCACCTGATCTGCCGCCTCTTCTTGGAGACCAGTACAGTCACAACTAAACATTTGTTTTTGTTATGTTATGCTGTTTGAATTATAGTTTTTTTTTATCGTTCAAACCATTACATTGGGTCAGTAAACTTAAAAGGGAAAACCAAAAGGTTGATATTAGTAACTGAACAGATTTTAAAAAATGAGTAATGTTGTTGTAAGAAGACATATTGATGCATGAATAATGTAAACAATGAAAATTGTAACAAACATTGGTGAAAAATAACCGGTTAGATAAAAAACAATACTACAGTATTGTGACACTTTGTTAAAATAATAGTCATGATATACTCATTTTGTCTGGATGGAGCAGCTTGAAAAACTAACATATATATCCACATAAAATGTTTAAAATACATATATGTAAATGGATTCGAGAATACGTGTCGATACAATCAGCAAATGTAAATAAAAAATACAAATATAATCCAAATGTGGACACGAATGTACATGCTCATGTTTTAATTAATTTATAAGTTGGATAAATTATGATATATTTTGTGGTATAAACAGGACCGTTGAGGTTAGTCCGTATACATATTTAAATATATCCACAACAGTTGTATTGTTTATATGGGCTCACCAGTTCTGTGGAATGGACGGACAAGAGTTCTTGAATTCCACTATTCAAAAAAGGCTGTGATTTGAATACAATATTTCAATAACTCTGTGCTTTGTTGTTCCATCAACTAACATCAACAAAGCACAAGCTCAATCAATGTATATTAAAAGTCAAAACGAATAGTAAATGCTTATACATAGAATGTAGCCAAGTTGATAAGCGTTAAGTCTGAACATTGCGTTACACTTTCTTGCGTGATAACTCATCATCACATAAATAGCAGTAACCCTGGTTATATTATTACCACTACCTTACAAAAGAGTACCTGACACTGAAGTCTAACTTTTGTCCATAGAACACGACTACTGAAATCACAGTATACGTACACTACCTAACTATTTTATAAGATCCTATTTGAACATGGTTCGAAACAAGGCTTAAAGGTCCAAGCTTGATACCCGTTCCACTGAAAACAGCGAGTCTTCTCCTAATGACCTATTTGCCACTGAACTGCAGATAATAGACAATCGTATCCCACTTATCATGGCAATCAATCTGACTGATCTAAGCGCTGACATCGCCGACTATAATAGCACAGTCAAAGATGTCCAGTTAGCTTTTGCCAAGGTACAGACTATGCTAAGTGAAATAGCCCCGTTAACCTACTTGCTTGGAAAGCATGATGACATTGAAATCGATAAGGCAAAGCATGCCGAAACATTTCTTCATTTCGTTGCAGCAGAAGTTGTAAAGCGACTCACCTCGCCTAACAAAGCCATTGTCTACAATGTTCCAGAGAATTCTCCACTTAAAAAGGTTATAGCAATCTTTTTTTGAAAAACTAGTGGCTTGACACAGATTCCATGCGAATGTACTAGACTACGTAAAAAAGACTGGCAGACTAGCTGCCCAATTCTATCCCATTTCGCATCCACCCTAGATTGCAAGCGATTTATAAAATCTGTTAACTATATTAGATCTGGTAGCAACTTCAAAAACATACTAATAGTTGCTGATAAAACGCCTCTGCAACGTAGATCCCTCAACTATTACGGTACCGTTGCTCCCAACATGAAAGATCCTAAGCTAGAAGAAACCACTCTTAACGACTTACCCAAAACATACCCTACAACGCACCATAGTAGTAGTATAACACCACCAAGACTACCTGCGCTACCTACCAACCTAGAAACTGAGGAGCCATTCAGCACATCCACACCCACAACCCCTCCTGGTAAAGACACACATACAACAATATCTCTCACAGCCAAAGAAAATAGCAACCATCTTGTAGATTTAGACATCACTCCCAAGGGGGATATATTTACCTCTCAAAATAAAGAGATGAACAAAGTACCACCACACGATTTAACCCACTACCCTACCGTTAAACTGGAAACAAAATTCATACCCTGTCATTACAATACGCATAATGTCCTCCCTATCAATTAGACCCAGCATAGCCTTACCTTTAACATTCATAGAAATGTAGTAAATCACAAACGCCAAACCACTATGCACGATACATCCGTACCACTAGATCTGAGGGTCAATGCTTTGAACAGAAACAATCGATCTTCCTTCTCCCACCCTAAGTTCGTTCCCCCTCGAGAATACTTCAACAACAGTAGGATGACACATGCAAATGCACCATGGCATCATGTGCCAATGATCCAGAGGAATGACTCAGGGCGGGAAAGCCTTTTTCCTCTCCCCGTACCGTTACTATCCCAAACAGATACTGAGAATAATTTTAACTAAGGAAATTACCCGCTTCATCAATATAATAGCTCTCTCAGACATAATAACTTACGATCTAAATACTTTCCTATAATAAATGGCTTTAACTACAGCTACTTGGCTGCATTCCATAGCTCATTACCAAACTACTATGATCCCTGTCTCGTTTGCACACTCGAATCATTTTTTAGAGTATCCTCACACGACAATTCACAACCCTTCCCATCTATACTCATTACCTCTGCAGCCATTACTAAGTCAACAACTAGTAACGAGACCAAACACCCCCCAATCTCCACCTCTGCCACTACTAAGTAAACAGTCTAATAGCACCGTCTTTCCTTACCTCGAACACTTTGTGCATGAAAAACAACGATTGCAGTGACGACTGAAACATTAATCTTGTAAAGCAGTCACTCAATACCTACCCTTTAGTATATGAACAATGCAAAGCTCAACAATTAATCCCAAATCGAAATCTCATCCTAAATTATAAACCTGACCTCTTCATCCTTGATGCTTTAAACTACTTCAACCTTATTGGCCACTCGCTCAATCTTTGCCTATTAAACGCACGATCAGTATGCAACAAAATGATCGACTTAGCCCTGCTTGCATCAATCTGTCAACCCTCAATTATTATGGTAACTGAGGCATGGACTACCCCTTATGTCTCTGATCTAAGTATATCTCTAGATAATTATAAACTGTATCGTAGTGACAGGCTACAAGGACGTAGAGGAGGTTGTCTTATATATGTTAACTCGAAATGAAACTCACTTCTGTTTGATACAGCAGGCCTAAATAAATTACAAGACTCAGTGTGGATTGTTATGAGACCTACTGTCATAGATTCTTACTTATTCGGATGTGTATACCACCAGCCTTATTCACCAATAGAGGATATAACCTTACTATCAGACATTTTTACACTGGCCTCTGCCCTACCCTTTACAGGTAAGGTTATTTGTGTAGATTTTAATATCCCTGATATCTCATGGTTTCCCGCCAAGGCACCGAAGCGCTATGACTTACTTATGGAAAGTCTACAGCTTGGTGGCTGGTAACAGTATGTCCGTAGCCCTACCAGATACAAAAACACTTTGGATTTAGTTTTTACACATGAACTCACCCCATGTACCGTCCATACAGGGAAACAATTCCCAGGTAGTGACCACAATATCGTCATGTGCAACTTACACTTAGGAACTACAATGTATAAATATCCGGTTACAATACCCAGCAGACCCTTCCACAAGATAAACTGGACGAGCTGTATGGCTTACTTTAGACGCATTGACTGGAACAACTATTTGATTGAAGATGATGCTGATAAGCTGACTGATATACTCTACTACAACACTTACAATACGCTTGACATAGTTGCATCTTTAAGATATATTAAACCCAAAATTCCCAAATGCATGCTTAACACCACTACTGCACGAAGAAGCCTACGTGGACATGCATCTAAATTCTACAAATTTATAGATTTTTCCTCTCTTATAACTATGAAGGAAATATATATTAAGGCTGAGGCTGATCGTATACAGATGGCAATCGCACTAGAAAAACAGGCTACTATACAAAATAACCCTACAAGACTTCTCAAGAACCTCCGGAACAAAATCAGTAGCACTAAGATAAAGGGTGGAAACCTGTTTATCTGTGGCAATAAAATATATGATGACCCTTGCCATATAGCTGATTTATTCAATGAGCACTTTACCACTACACATACCATTGAAAACCACATAGATGGGAACGAACCTATTACGCCACTACCATGCGAAATAAAGGAGATAACTTTCACTATAGAAAATATTACGAAGGCCATCACTACACAAAAGCACTCATATGCCATGGGCCTTGATGGTATGCCAGCCAATGTACACAAATATGGTGGTGTCGACTTCAACCTGGCACTTTTTAAACTATTTACAATATCACTCTCTACTGAATGCTACCCTATCCTATGGAAAACTACATGTGTCATTCCCAAGTTTAAATCCGGACCTGTAGGTAATATAGAGAACTACCGACCTATCAACCTAACCTCTGTTGTATCAAAAGTAATGGAAAAAATAATCAAGGTGGAATTACTCCAGTATTTACTTAAGAACGAACTGCTCTCCCCCTCCCAACATGAATTCGTTAAAACTAGGTCATGTGACACATGCATGCTAGACTATCAAGATGACATAACTACTCATCGAGGCAAAAGATTTCTAGTATCCGCTTAATTTCTCGACTTCAGTAAAGCCTTTGACAAAGTCCCACATAAACGACTACTCATTAAGCTAAAGTCATAAGGGGTCAAAGACCCACTTCACTCATAGTTTGCATCTTTCCTAGAAGGAAGACAGTAAACAGTATAGTATAATAATAGCCTCTCATTACCTAAACCAATTACTAGCGGCGTAATACAAGGAAGTGTACTGAGTCGTTTATTGTTCATTATTTACATAAATGACATCAATAACGTTATAAAACATGGTCGACCGTATTTATATGCGGCTGATCTCAAGATAGTATATAGCTATACACCGGATGTTTTAGAAGACATGACTCTAATTCAAAAGGACCTTGATAGCCTAACTGCCTGGAGCCAAAAATGGCAACTACCACTTAACCATAGTAAATGTGGAATCATGCACATAGAGAACCAGAACCCCCGATTCACGTTTTATCTAAATGGGTCTAAAGTCCAAATACTCCAATCAACAAGCGACTTGGGCATCAAATACTCAGGTAACTTGAAGTTCACAGAGCACGCCTCCTCTATAGTCTCGAAGACTAAAAAATTAACAGGCTTCCTTTCTAAAAACTTCTTCACAAGGGAGGCTAAACTTACTTTGTTTAAGATATGTGTAAGACCTACACTCGAGTACTGCTCATTTATCTTCTCGAGCATGAATAGCATAGACAGGACACGTATAGAAAGCGTACAAAGAAGTTTTACACGCCAAATTCTAGGAACTAACAGCAACATGAACTACACGGCTAGATGTAAAACACTCTCCTTAGAACCCCTGAGTCATCGCCGACTACGACATAACTTAATATTTTTCTATTATAATATCACCGGAATATCATTTTCAGCCTTCTCTTCCCAATGGAACCAAACGCCTAGATACGATCTGCGAAACTACGAGGCAATACTACTTATCAATAAGTACCAAGCACAACAACGCTTTAAGTTCTTTATCGTACTCTTCAGCAAACTCTGGAGTAGGCTACCACAAAATATTCGCACTACTGACTCCATCCTAAGGTTCAAACGACTGATCACCACATACCTAGAATCTATAGAATTATACAAATCCGTTAAAGACTTACCACCTAGCGTTGATTCAACCAGCAATGGCTTATTAAGGCTCTAAAACTACAAACACTACACAGTGACTAAAAAAAAGCGATGAACAAAAAAATCTGGTTTAATACTGATTATTTTGCTTTTACTAATTAAAAATTCGTTTATATTCTTTCTATTTCGTATATTCCTCTAAATCACTGTCGACCCGAGTTTGTGATTTGCTCTCCTACTGAATCGGTCTTCTTTAAGCAGCTTACTCCAAACGATGGTTAAGAACGAAATTAACGCGTCAATAACTCACCGTTCTAGACCAACCCACATAAATTGACTCTTTTAACCTAATATCAAATACTCAGTCTTTTTCCGTTTCTGGATAGTCTCTATGATCCATTCTGCTTACCCACAGCCATTTTCTGCAATTACAGCACTAGAGTCAAAAAACGCGCGAACGCATGCTGGAAGTGTTCTACAATACATGACACATCTCTAGTTCCTTAGCACTGCAAACTCTGGAACTTGTTACAGTTGACTCTGTAAATAATAATTAATGTCTTCATATGGCATGATTTCTATAAAAATGACTCTCTATATATTCCCTATTAAAAACAATCTATATCATTCTGACCATGCCTGTAAACTGGTATGCTCTCATGTACAAAATGCTACCTGAGAATAAACTATTAATATTATTATTATTATTGATATTTGTCACTATCGCATAGAAATGAAACACGCTAACATTGATAGTACAGTAGTACCTTAGTCATTCAAGATTACTAACACCTGAATGCATCGAAAGCTGTTCGTGATACACAAAATAGACCTAGTAAAATCTCACACATTCTGAGATATGACTTTAATCACAGTTCTAGAATAAAACATTTTTTCCCTAAAACTGTCAAATCAACATACTTGACGCTGTATGTTTCACATAAATCATGCTACTATGAAATACGTTTATTCCGAACATTGTGAAAATGTAACTTGACGAATATGTACAGATAGTTGCAGTTGCAGTTAGCGACAGTTGTAAGTAAGTTGGTAGATGAATTTATTTTTAATAGAGTGTCTTTACTTGACAACCCAATCAACACACTGAATTTTCAGGTGTGGGCTACTTACTACAGGGAACACATATAGTGTCACGCAAACTGCTATTAATGTCAGTTGCGGTTAAAACGTACCTTTTCTAATGGTTTTTATCGCTTTTAACAAAAAGATACAAAATTGTAAGCCCAAACATAATTCCATGAAATCGCATTATTCTTTATGTTTCAGCACTGGCTTCAGTGTGAATATCAAATTCAGAAGTTCATCTTTCATTTCATCTAAATTCAAACGTCAATTTGCACCATGTTAAAGTAGTTTCAAGCTGTGAATATATGTGGCATGTATATGGCCGATGTTAGAATCCTTCCCTACACACGTTTATTACCATCCACTTTGAATTATTACTACTCCTGAAACAGTACTTTATTCACAGAAGGAAAGATGGATCATTCTTAGAGAGGAATATTACACAAATCATCGACTGGTCATCAAGCTGAATCGAATAAGGAAACGAAATCAGACATTATGAACTTCTATTTAACAACATAAATTGACTAGGAAAAATAACAAACTATGACACATTTAATTTTAATTATTGAAAACAACAAAAGAATGTGGGATTATCAAGAATCATACGAAATGGTTGAATATTCAGCTTCATAGTTTAATTCATTGTTCAGCACTTTGATGATTTTTTGACAGCCCACAAAAATAGTGTTTATTTGGAAATTGTATTATGAAGTAACAGGAAAAATTATTAAAATCGAAACGTAAACATACACAGAGCACCAAAATATTGACATTTATTTAAAATCAAGTGACAAGAGTATACATAACTCTGTTTAACACATTCTGTGTCAGATGATAAGACAACCAACAATGAAGTGTAATTCTGGTAAACTATTATCACCCGTATACCAACTTACACGTCAATAATCGAAGTACTTATCCCAGTAAATAGAAATGTTCGGTGACTTAACATTAATGCATGTGCCTTCTATGTTCAAGTTACTTTGCTTGTATATCAATAACATGAAAAATTTTAAATGGTCAACTGAATTAAAGAGATTGACTTACATGTGGACCAATGATTATTAGCTATTGAAACATAATAACAGTAAATATATTTTCAGGAAGATTGGTTTGTCTAATTTATAGTAACAGCAAAAAAAACTACCTTGTTGTTCTACCATACCTCACACACCATTATTATAATAGTAAATAGAGAAGTTGTAATTTGGTAAGTTGATCATATGATGAAAAACAAGTTGTAAGGATATTCAAAATAATTAGATTTACTGGTGTATATTATGCAAAATTAAAACACTAAATGTTCAAAAATCTGATAGAATTATTATAACTCCGTAAATAAAAATAATATACTTGGAATTAAATTTATAAAACAGTAGAATAGCATGATTATCAATATTATGTGAAGTGTTATGATTGAGCATTTATCGCGATTGAATGGGTTCAATATAAAAAAAGGTTTCATTTAACTTGGTTTCGAATATATGATCTTGCATTCACGGAACAAACAACATCTGTCATCTTAAAGACGCACGGACTTATGTGTTTTATAACCCGTAATTTCTACCAACGTGAGTCTAGATTGCTCGAGTCTGTGTCTGAACATTGCTTGAATACCGCCTACTAATATTTAGCAACCTCCGAATAAGTTATAAGCTGGAAATTAAATAAATACAGAAATACTTCACAAAATGGACAATATGGAATGATATGTGGACTAAAATACGCTACATGGTGTAATAGTTTAGGTCTAGAACCACTTTAACTCCGCCCACAGCCCTTCTAGGGTTGCTGCCGGTCCCAAACTTGGGTAAAGAAGGAGGGTTGGGCATAGGGCTAGCACTCCTATCCCGTAAAACACAAGTTTGCTAAAAAAACGCTTACCAGAATATACAAACCTAACCATTTAAACTCTGCCCTGGAAGTGGAAGGAATCTATATGACGCTTTATGATGAAAGCCGAGATTCTTCGGAAGTCATGAGGCCGATGCCACCCCTTCTAACGAACAGAGCAAACATTTTAATAGGTACATGGAATGTTCGGACAATGTGGGAGACAGGGAAGATCACCCAGATAGCAGCAGAAATGAAGAGATACAATTTAACTGTGCTCGGGATCAGCGAAACGCATTGGACTCAAACTGGAAAGAAAACATCAGCCACGGGAGAATTGCTGCTATATTCCGGGCACGAAGAGGAAAATGTCCCACACACCCAAGGAGTCGCTCTGATGCTGTCTATGAAAGCACGCAATGCACTTGTAGGATGGAAACCACATGGACCAAGAATCATCGAAGCATCTCTCAAGACAATGAAAAAGGGGATTACAATGAACATCATCCAGTGTTATGCACCCACCAATGACGGCAACGACGAGGACAAATATCAGTTTTATGATAGGCTGCAGTCAATTATAGCGAAGTGTCCAGGAAAGGATCTGACAATCCGAATAGGGGACCTAAACGCTAAATTTGGAATGGACAACACCGGTTACGAAGATATCATGGGACGACAAGGACTGGGAGAAAACAATGAAAATGGTGATAGATTTACAAATCTATGCGCTTTCAACAAAATGGTCATAGGTGGTACAATATTCCCCCACAAACGCATACACAAAGCTACATGGATCTCACCAGATCATACTACAGAGAATCAAATTGATCATATATGCATCAATAAAAAATTCAGAAGATCAATAGAAGATGTGAGAACCAGGAGAGAAGCTGATGTAGCTTCAGACCACCACTTAGTGGTTGCCAAAATGAAGCTGAAGCTAAAGAAGCAATGGATAACTGGAGCAACAGCATTAAAACGGTTCAATAGAGCTTCTCTTCGGGATACTGACAAACTCAAGGAATTTAAAATAACTCTCAACAACAGGTTCCAAGCCTTACAAGATCTGCTGAACGAGGAAGAAACCACTATGGAGGACAACTGGAAAGGAACCAAAGAGGCACTAACTTCAACTTGTCAAGAGGCTCTGGGCTGCAAAAACGACCATCATAAGAAATGGATTTTCACAGAGACCCTGGGCAAGATTCAACAAAGGCGGAACAAGAAGGCAGAAATCAACAACAGCCGAACTAGAGCAGAAAACATCAAGGCACAAAATGAATACACAGAAGCAAATAAACAAGTAAAGAAGGGCGTTCGAGCCAACAAACGGAAGTATATCGAAGGACTTGCAACGACAGCGGAGAAAGCTGCAAGAGAAGGAAATATGAAACAGCTATACGACACAACGAAGAAACTGTCAGGTAAATATAGTAAACCAGAGCGACCGGTCAGAAACAAAGAAGGCAAGCTAATTATCGATATTCATCAACAAAGAAACAGATGGGTAGAACATTTTGAGGAACTCTTGAATAGACCAGCTCCACCGAACCCACCAGACATCGAAGCAGCACCTGCAGACCTCCAGATTGATATCAATCCACCAACGATGGAAGAAATCAAGATAGCTATCAGACAGATCAAAAGTGGGAAAGCAGCAGGACCTGACAATATACCAGCTGAAGCACTCAAGTCAAACATAGACATAACGGCGAGGATGCTCCACGTTTTATTAAAGAGAATCTGGGAGGAAGAACAGGTGCCAGCAGACTGGAAAGAAGGATACCTTATCAAGATACCAAAGAAAGGGGATTTGAGCAAATGCGAGAACTACAGAGGAATCACACTGCTCTCAGTACCAGGGAAAGTCTTCAACAGAGTATTGTTGAACAGAATGAAAGATTCAGTGGATGCTCAACTTCGAGATTAACAAGCTGGTTTCCGTAAGGATCGGTCGTGCACAGACTAAATCGCAACACTACGCATTATCGTTGAACAATCAATTGAATGGAACTCGTCACTGTACATCAACTTCATCGACTATGAGAAGGCGTTTGACAGCGTAGACAGGAGATCACTATGGAAACTTTTTCGACACTACGGTATACCAGAGAAACTCGTCAACATCATCCAGAATTCTTACGATGGACTACAGTGCGAAGTTGTGCATGGAGGACAGCTGACAGATGCATTTCCAGTAAGAACCGGTGTCAGACAAGGCTGTCTGCTCTCGCCTTTTCTCTTCCTCCTAGTGGTCGACTGGATCATGAAAACCTCTACATCTGAGGGGAAGCATGGTATTCAATGGACAAGTAGGATGCAACTTGATGATCTGGACTTCGCGGATGATCTAGCACTTCTATCCCATACACAACAGCAAATGCAAGTGAAGACAACCAAAGTACCAGCAACCTCAGCATCAATAGGCCTTAACATACATAAGGAAAAGAGCAAGATCCTCAAATTCAACATAGAGAGCACCGACCTAATTGAGCTTGATGGTGAAACTCTGAAAGAAGTGGATACCTTAACATACCTGGGGAGCATCATCGATAAACAAGGAGGATCCGATGCAAATGTTAAGGGCAAGGATCGGCAAAGCAAGGGCAGCATTCCTACAGTTGAAAAATATGTGGGACTGCAAACAATTGTCAACCAACCTCAAAGTTAGACTCTTCAACTCGAACGTCAAGTCAGTTCTTCTGTATGGAGCTGAAACGTGTAGAACTACTGCAAACATCCTCAAGAGAGTACAGGTATTTATCAACAACTGTCTACGTAGAATATTGAATGTCTGTTGGCCGGAAACCACCAGCAACAGCCTACTTTGGAAAAAAACAAACCAACTTCCAGTTGAAGAGGAAATCAGAAACCGACGTTGAAAATTGATAGGACATACATTGCGGAAGTCATCAGACTGTATCACGAGACAAGCACTAACTTGCAACCCTGTTGGAAAACGGAAAAAAGGAAGGCCAAAGAACACACTGCGTTGAGAACTGGAAGCAAACATAAAAAGGATGAATAGTGAATAGAGACAGCTGGAAAGGATTGCTCATTACAACCAATCACAAATAACAATGTTAGAGCGGAGGAAACGAAGAGCAGTACCGGTTACCGCTTACCTTACAATAAATAAAAAATAGTGAAATTGAGAATAATTACATGAAAAGTAACTAGTTTTTTCTTTTATCAATAACACCTTTACTCCCCGTAATACTGTAACTTTTAGGTGATTTGATTAACAAGATAGCTGCATCATTTGTAAAGGTGACCCTAGATATCCATAACAATGGTGGTTTAAATAGGAGTCACTTTGACTGAGATTTTGGCATAATTGTCTGATTTCAGATTAATGAATTAGGAACTTGGCAGTCAAACAAGGCATTTAAAACAGGTCATTGTTGCGATGAAATCTGATACCTAATAAAGCAGTGAATACATATTTTTAAATAACTCATTTTGATAAACATTTCTGTTTCAATCAGAAATAACAATAAGTGTTCTGAAGAGTGTAGTGTAGTACTCATTCTACATGATGTACGTTCTCTGTAGTATGTGATTAAACTCAACGTGAAAGTAGACTACTTCGGATTGTTAGATCAGACTGAATGTCTGTCTTATATATAGTCCTAATAAATATAGCTCTGACAAATTCATAGTTACCAACCTTCATTTTCACACACGTTTTATTATTTATGTGCATAAGTTAGTGTGACTTTCAGTGATTTACTTACATACAGGAATTATAAAATAGTTGCACTAGCCGTGACTATATCCCAGAATACTTAAGCAACAAAATTTTACATAATAAACGTTTGTAAAACACGAGACCTGTATACCTAATACAAAACAAATCATCTACAAAAGTAAACAACATCAATAGTGACAAGTATATCTGATAGAGCAAACAAAATATACAATGAATGCGCTGATATCTATTAGATTTAACGACTATATAGTCATCATACTGAGTTATATAACATGTATCCGTTAGTAAATAATATGAAGAAAATTTTTCGTCTCATTTAGTAGTAAGTATTGCTACATTAACATTTCAGGACGTCAACTATGATTTAGGTGTTTTATCAAATGTTTACACGAGAATCAGATTCTCTCATTTGAGGTTACTTCGTTTTTTCAAAGCTAATTACTGTATTAAACTGTTATCAAATGCATTGTCTACGTTGTCATGAACAGCATTCTACTATCAAGTTGAAGTAGATTTTCTATTATGTGTATATATGCCAACTTATTCATCCAATCACATGCTACAACCAATACACGACATTTCTGATCGGCCGAAACACATAAAGATATAAAATCGAGTGATCAACTCTACAGAATTATTTAAACAAGATGAATGCTACTCGCATTTATTTTCTTTACTCGTTGATAACAACAATAATAATAACAATCAGCGAGTCATTATCACGACATCTTTATGTGGTAGCAGTTAGTACTGAGTAAAACAAAATGTATCATATAGACACTACACATGAAGAATTTACAAAACTCTACCAGCAGCATTTCTACAGACTAAAAGGCAGCATGTCAGTTGAGAATGCTTACAGTCGTACTGAATAACATTAGATTACCAATATTGAGACACATGTTCATCTAATATTTTACATGTATGAAACACTAGGAAGTCCTTATTTTGAAAAATACTTAAAGATAAAAACCCATTGCTGTAAAGTTTTGTAACAAATATTCAGCGCTTAGACTACTGAAGGATTATCAAACCAATTAGCGATATTTTGGACTATTTCATTCATTGTGATTTGTGCGTAATTGCCATGTTCCATATATAGCAAAAATTCACTGATCATTTTTCACAATCACGTTTAAACATTATATGTTTTTTTAGCCAACAATGACGACATGAAGTTTCTAATTAGGTGTTTAAGACAGAATTTCCGTGTTTTTTTGGATTCAGCATAAACAGTTTCCACATCAGTCAAAAATATACTCAAGACTTGAATATTTCATATCAAAAAATCATTTTAAACGATAAATTGCCTAAATTTTAGATTCACCTGACAATCTCATGGTAAATTCAACGAGTCGGCATAATATACTTGGAATTAAATTTATAAAACAGTAGAATAGCATGATTATCAATATTATGTGAAGTGTTATGATTGAGCATTTATCGCGATTGAATGGGTTCAATATAAAAAAAGGTTTCATTTAACTTGGTTTCGAATATATGATCTTGCATTCACGGAACAAACAACATCTGTCATCTTAAAGACGCACGGACTTATGTGTTTTATAACCCGTAATTTCTACCAACGTGAGTCTAGATTGCTCGAGTCTGTGTCTGAACATTGCTTGAATACCGCCTACTAATATTTAGCAACCTCCGAATAAGTTATAAGCTGGAAATTAAATAAATACAGAAATACTTCACAAAATGGACAATATGGAATGATATGTGGACTAAAATACGCTACATGATGTAATAGCTAAGGTCTAGAACCACTTTGCAGAAGGCGAGCTGAGCTCAATCTGACATTTTGTTTATAATCTGTTCACCATTTAAAATACCTATCCCGAAATTATGTCAACATTTATCAAGGCATATGTTCGAAGCCTCAGAAACCACATAGGAATAAATCAGACAAAACATTGTTACATTAGAATACAAATTTATTTCTCCGTGCACAGGTCCACTGCCATTTGGAACAGTTAAACGGCCAAAATTCGTGCGTCATATACCGTTATCTACTTTATACGAGCAGTAAACTAATTATTTAGTGACTTAAGGACACTGAATAGACTATCGATTTATTCAAACTCTAGTATAACACGTGACTTACCCAGTCCGCCCAATGTTTGACATGCTCATGTAAACTCAAAACTACCCAGTAGTATTTACAATAATATGTATCTGGTATACTACTATCACTACAAATACCGTAAGTGATAATTATTTTTATAAATAAAGCTACAACAACTATTAAAGCATCAATAAACACTCGAAGACGGAAATAACACGTACTTCTTCTCCGAATTATTATTAATCTTAAACCCTATTCTCCTATTAATATAGGCAGTTTTATCCACAGTCAGGTACAATAATCATCAATCTTTCTTCAAATGCACGAATTCTGTATGTCCTGATTATTTGCTATTTCCTCATCATGTATATTTACTGGTTCAATGCAAATATGAACTTGATGCACCTAGCAGAGCAATCTCTAAGATGATCAGCATTTTCGAGTTCACTTGGATTCATTCGTTTCTCTTACATATTGAGCTATTTGGTTTCTATATTGTCTCTACTATTTACCACATTTCATATGTAATAATTACTCACCTGATCGCTATCCATCTGTTGCTTGCACTACTGTTATTACTTTATTAATTTAACAGCCATCTGCTTGATCTTATCATTACATATAACCTCCTACTTATACCGTATAACAACTTACTTTCCACAGGCACACTATTGCAATAACGTTCAGCCATCTAATTTCCACCTTGCGGATTTAGTAATCTGTGTGATAGTTAATGAGATACTGTTATGTCAGACCATTAAAGAAGAGTGAGAAACTTCCAGAACTGTGTTCTAGAGAATTTATTTATTTATTTTGGTCTTAAGGAGTGTAAACATTACATTTCTATTATTGTTACGTTCCTCTTACTCTATCCTCTCGTTAAGCATATTTGCTGTTATTATATTGTCTCTTATTATGGACAACAGTTAATCAGTTGTATACAAGTTGTCCTTATTCACTTCCACTATTCTCTTAGTTCTGTATAAATGTTAGTTTTCTAATCGGTTCACTGTGTGGTCTGATTTTGTGTATATATAAAGGCATGATTGTAATATGATTCGTGTTCTGGTTCTGCTTGTTGACTCATCAATAGTGGTTTTTTCTATTCCGGCTTAGGGGGCAGACGTGTCTGTACAGTGATTAGTCATCATCAAAGGCATTATATATTTTCAAATACATAACAATTGGCGACGGGCTTAGAGTGCATCTAACTTACGCAGTCATTGGTCATAAGTTGTAAAACATGAAAGATACTTGCCTAGATAAGATTAGTTGAAACAGAGCTAGCAAGGCGGATTAGCAAGGAAATCACTACAAATAATGGCACGAAATTCGTACAGTTTTATAATATATCTATACATCTATAAACTTTTTCAATCCAGTGATTTGTTTTATGTCAATGTAGAGTAGAGGAATAAATCACAATTCATTATTCTAATTAAATAAACAGAAACTAAAGAGAATTGTGTACTTATATAAGCTGCATCTGACAGATGAAACTGATGAGATTTTTCTAACTTAAAATTTTGTCAAATTCTGAAATAATATGAATCCATATGTATTACACATATTTTATTGATTGTACTAGAAGCTGATTTTATCATTGTGATTAGAATGTGAACAATTTGAAAATAATTTGTAAGTAATGGATGTGTTTTAATTGACAGCACAATGATAACACTACCATAAATGTTGCCGAAATCCACTGTCAACAGACCATTCCAGCTTATGCCTCCTCTAGTTTTCATTGTGTGCAGTTGGATATCGATGATAGTGCGATTCTCTGTAACGTCATTTTGTCATGAGATCGTCTAGTGTTTGACCTCTTATTCAGGCTGAATTTGAATTTGTTGAAGTTACTTGTTGTCGTTCACGTCAACCTTATTTAATGATCTCATCTAGTGTATGTATTCTACTGATATACACTGACAAGTTGTATTGTGTTATTGTATGCGCGATTCCTGTTCTGTTTAAAATGGATATTGTATAATAAGATCAAGGTACGATGTTGTTAAATTAAACAGTTCTCACCTGCACATATAAGTTATAATATGATTTGAAGATAATGTTTATCAATGATAATTTTTCTAAAGAATATTTAACTGGTAAACCACTCAACCAGCATATAACGTTTGGTATTCTTGATTTGAGATTGCCTACAATGCATTCTGTGGAATAATACACTGCCCTAATAGCTAGCGATTGACTTGACTGCTTGATGACCATCGGGCAGTCAATCAAGTTGACAGTATTGCATAATTGGATAGAGTATAAAAGTCATACATAAGTGGTGGTTGCCTGATTGACCCCCAATGATTGTTTACATGAGATGATTACTCAAGTTGGTGAATGCAAGAATGTACGATTCTATGCTTCCATAACGTGGATAAGAAAACTAACACATTCTAACGTAGTCAGACATGATATCGGTGCATATTTGAATGTCATACTCAATCACATTAACATTATCACTTTGAAATCATTTTGTTGTAACTATATGTAGATTACGAGCCCACAGTTTCTTATGTATGATCAGTTGTAAATTACAGGATGATAATATTCATTAGCAGTTTCAATAATAACTAAATTAAAATTCACGGTCTCCTGTTTTAAAGACATAGACATATTATTTGCAGTTTGTTGAACAGTTAGATAATTGGTGAATGGTCAATTTATATTTATTTTGCATGAAATTAAAAGACATTTTGCAGTTAGAAACAACAACATTAATTTAGGCTAAACAATACTCGATGTCATGTGTTTATTGTGGTGGTTCAATGACATTTTGTCGACATAACAAATATAATCCAACCGTTGAACTACGCATTTCTGTATTGTGTTTGTATTCTTGTTCTCATGAGTACTACGTGCTGTTAATTATACAAACCTCTCTACCTGCGATCACTTATGTGTTTGTTTGTCAGTCATTCTATTTCTCCAAAACATCAACTATTGTCACTACGATTAACCTCGTAAATGCTCTCTACTCGAGCACGACTAGTCGAGTCACAGCTAGTAGCAAACTGTCGTCAGTCCCAAATGAGGTGCTTTAGTATTGCCCTTATCTTCCATTTTGTTTAAGTTTGTCAAAAATGTATCCTTTTAAGTTTTATTTTTCGAATTTAGCAGGCAGGTAGTGTATTTTAATGCGACGTATATAAACATTAGTAATTTATTTTTAACTAAAGTAACTATGTCAACTGCGATACGGTAATAGACAACAACACAATCAAATTTAGTTTATACATTTAAAATACAAAGTAAAACTACACCAGTCATATTAAATGTTGAAATGTTCATATGTAAAGTTTTGTTTAACATGACACGTTTTGTTAATTTTTCAAAAGTCTATTCATTTCTGAATTTCATCCTATAACGTGGATGCAAAGATGGAATTTGTAGTGAAAACTAGGTTTCATTAGTGACAAATTAAAAACTCACAGACTAAGAAAATCTACTAAAAATTTAGTGCAATAGTAAGTTGAAATATACTGAGTCGTCAAAACATACAAAGATCATCTAATTAGGCTCAATTATTGAAGATCTATTGATTTAATCATGCAAACTTTGAGGTACAACACACTGTTTGGAATGATAGGTCGATCAATCAATGATTACCAAAACTTCGAAGACTAAAGTACTTATTCCAATAAATGGAGATGTTAGCTAATTTAATAAAAACTAACATGTATTTATTGTTTCGGTTGACCCGTTTACTTTATCAACAACGTGATAAACTTTCGATGGTCATCTGAATTAAAGAGAATGACTCACATGTTTACGAATGGTTATAAGCTACTAAACAAATAGTCATAGTAAATAGGATTTCCACATAGTAAATTTGTTTAATTTACGATAACAGTATAGCTTATCACTTTCTGTACGACACTCATTTGAATAGGTTCATTGGAACTGTAAATGAATAAGTTGAGAATCGACAATTACTATTTTTCGACAGGATTGTAATCTATGAACGCAAAGTACCAAAAACTATAATTAAAAACAAAAGAAGATATAAAGCCCTCATATACTTGAATATTTGGATTTTCAATTATACACACAGAGTTTAGGCCTGAAAATTCTAAAATTCTCGCAGTATGATCGTTGTTTTATTACGTGATTCTTATGACAAACTTGTTTGACGACGTAAATTAGACCGGCAGAACAATACGGTA
The DNA here is from genome assembly GCA_025215515.1 of Schistosoma japonicum. Classification (NCBI taxonomy): domain Eukaryota; kingdom Metazoa; phylum Platyhelminthes; class Trematoda; order Strigeidida; family Schistosomatidae; genus Schistosoma; species Schistosoma japonicum. The sequence goes on from CM046069.1 coordinate 70,476,221, forward strand.
GAATAACAGGACGAAAATATGTAAGGTAATTTTGTTGTAAACTTTTAACACACAGATTCTTACTTTTATATGTATACTGGGTAATGTTTAGAAATGCGTTGAACATATTCCATGAATAACAGATTAGTAGTAATAAGAAATTCGAGTTATCACAGAATATAACGTTGTTAAAACTTACAGAAAAATCTTAAATTTCAATCTGTGAAAATTTAGTTGGGATAATATTTCAATTTAAAATAGAATTATTGACGTATTAGTTTGCAGAAATAAATCATTATATTAATGTACCACAATGTTCAATAAGGTTGACCATTCAGAGATGCGACACTGTTTAGCGTGTCTTCAAACATTCTACATTATACTCCATGGCTTCTTCCAAATACTGCATTATACTATTCTCTACAGAAATATGAATTTTAAAGACTGCTGATTACATTACAGATCACAATATTTCACACTTATTAAACTACACAAATACAGCATAATTACACGTACACGAGAAAGAATAAAGTCATGGCATCACCACTGACTATTTTTAATTAAGTGACTCACTAGCAGAATCTAAAAGTAGTGCTATGTAAGCCCAACGTGAAGAGAAGAATAATAAAATGATGAAATAAAAAAATGCATTTGCTAGAATCTAAATATGGCAGCGTGTCTTCTATGAACAGTTAATGTCTTTGTTCTGACATGATAAAAGTCTCTTCATTTCACTCACAATTACACGAATTTCGAACGAATGGAGGAATACCGTATTATTGTGTACTACTATAATTATGCAAAGCGCAGTCAAACAGTTCTTTAAATATTCAATACTCTTTACATTTAACTTATATCATAAAAGACACCGATTTCTTTTTAAAATTGTTATGATGCGTAAAATTGTTGGTGGATGAACGAATGACAATTAAGTGTGCCTAGTTGATAATTGCGCGTCTGCCCAATGCCCACTTAATTCCAAGCCAGAACTTAAAGAACACGAGCCGATAAACCAACCAAAGAGAATCCAATTATACCTCATGCATTACTTTGTACATACATGAAACCAGAACACCAAGCGAACCAATTAGAAATTTAACAATAATACAGAACTAAGAATATAGTGACAGTGAATAGAGTAACTTGTACACAAATAATTAACTGTAATCCATAATAGGAGATAATATAATGACAGCAAATATACTAATCAACAGGATCGGGTAAGAGGGACGTAATATTTATAGAAATGTAATGTTTACATCACCCACAGCCAAAATAATTTAAACAGTGTTCTGAAACACATTTCGCAGAGTTTTTCACTCTTCTTTAGTGGTCCGGTATAACATTAGTGAATTTCAGTTTTTTTCTACTTATAGTAATTGTTTGGAAATTGACGACATTGAGTTAGCGTATTCCTACGGTGATTGTATTATGTTGTTAGCCATGTATTTGGGCAACTTTGCGGAATTTCAACAGTATGAGAGAACAGTGTTGATGAACGTTTTCATTTTACGTTTGCATTGTCTAAGATCATTTTTTGTCAATTTATATCCAAAAAGATTGTTTCAACAGTTTAATGCATATGATTCATATGTTTCTACTGACAGGTTAGTCATCAACTGTTAAATTTATTTCCAACAGCGTATCATTGAACACACATTTCAACACGACTAAATAACCATACACGTAGGTACAGGTGAAAGGCACAAAATAGTTACTAATAATTGCAGTTAGTCGCATCAAATTTCCAAGTTAGTAAGTTAAAATTTACAATCTGCTACTGGCTAATGAACTAGAAAACGATAAATAGACGTAATTGTTTAAAATGAGGTGATAATTTTATATAAGAATGCATCGCGTCGAATATGTAATAAAATCGACGTTAACGAAATACCCCACAATATATATCACACTTCATTTCAGCTACTTGTTATAGAACTGTAATGCAAATTCTCCTGCACATATTGTGTCTCACATGCATTACATTACAGATCATTATATTCCACACTTATTCAACTATACAAACACAGCATAATTACATATATATGAGAAAAAGCAAAGTGTTCACATCACCACTAAATAATTTTAATTAGGTGACTCACTAGCAAAAACTTAAAAGTGTTGCTATGTGAGCCCGACACAAAATAAAGATAAATAAAATGATGAAATAAACGAAATGCATTTGCTAGAATCTAAGTAAAGCCGTATGTTTTTATGAACAGTTTATGTCTTTGTTTTGACATAATAAAAGTCTCTTCATCACACTTACAAATACACAAATAATTGAGGCGTACTCTACTAATATTCATATTGCCACAACACTAAATTTAGAAATTAACGAAACATGTGGATTTGTCATATTCGATAAGTCACTGCTTTCAAACATAATAACCACTGACGTGAATGGCTGAATATGAAATCATTTTAGGACTCTGAACATTTGTATTAGATATGTGTAATGAACTGATCGGATAAAGAGGAGTTGATAAATATATTATTACGTGAAATTTGTCACTTACTGTAGGTCTCAAACGATTGCACACGAGATAATGAATCTATAATATTTCAACAGAAGTTGCAATTTGTTTATATTGCCAATGACCAGCAGTATTTCAGAAAATATCGCGTGTCTGTTTATTGAATAAGAACTCCGCTATCACTTTTGTGATGTCTTAAATTGCGAATTGATGCTGCTGTTTGTCAAGATAAAGTACTTGACTGAAAATGTTCTACGTTGTCAAAATAAATTGTGATACGTTGTGATCCTTTTGTCGTATGCATGTCATCCATCAATTAGATCAGTAAGTCCAGATATCACATTACTACTGTCTGTAGAGTATCATGCAATCATGTGTCCGATTCGTGTGACTATGTATGCAACATCAACTGTGGAAATGATAATAGACTATAATTGGCCTCCTTTACATTGAACTAATTTAATGTTTTATTCAAGTTACTAAAGGACTGTTTGATTTTGTGATGTCACACCCACTCATTACAGGAAAATGCTCATTTACAATGTTTGACACAAAATTAACAAAAAAAACTGTTGATGTTCTAACTATTCAGATTTACTCGTTTTATTGACGACAGGGTTGTCAAACACATCTGAAATGTAAACAGATTAGCGATTGTGAGTAATGTTACGCAGGTGAAAAATTCAAGATAGGGGTGATTCAATTCTTACAGTTATTTCAACTTGATAAGTAAACTGATGGCAATTTCGCAGCTCTAGTGTTGACATTTAACTAGTAAATATTAATCATGATGTGTGTAAGTGTGGCATTTCGCACTTAAGACAATGACTATATTTTCACAATATATTGTGAATATATAAGGTTTGTGTCCGACCCTTACAGGAATACTGCACTTTTATTCTCAGTTTTGTTTCCATTAAGAATAAACTCAAACTGGAGTCTGTACAATGTCGCTTTACTCTTCGTTTTCTTAACACTGATTGTACTCTGGACTATAAAACTAGGTGCATTAAATTAGGACTAGAAACGTAATGGAGGCGCCGACCTAAAGTTAAACTTAATCTTCTTTTATAAGATACTGAACAATTTAGCGTTTTCATCATCTAGCACAATTAAGTTCGAGGAACCTTCTCGCTATAACCTATGCAATTCAGCCTCGGAAGTAAAAATTTCACATTTTAAATCTGCTCTTTATATGAATTATTTTACAAATAAATTCTCGAGAATCTAGAACAATTTGCCTCAAGCCATTCGAGAAACAGATTCACTTTCTTTATTTGTGCAACAGGTTGGTTATCTCATCTCTTCCGATAGCTCATTAGAAATGTTCACCTCAACTATTGTTTCTTACTCCACCAGCGAAATAATAGGAACTCTTAATGTGTAAGCACCAGTTATCTGCCATAGTCATAGGCTAGTGTTCTTCATCTTTAATCCAAATATAAACGCAAGTATAAATATTAATTCTGCCCATTTGTTAAGTTAACGTAAGTGGCATGTCATGTCCTTCAATGCCTGTATACACATTGATTGTCTCAGAATACCAGTGCTTTTGTTTTGTGTTTTCTTTGTATTCGTCTTTCCTATATTTGTAGATTAATATGTATATGGCTATTATGAAACCTACTGCCACAAAACTATTGACTTCTCTTCTACGCCCAAGTTTCAAGTACTCTCGATCTTATACTGCATTCGAACACGCTCAATACTCCACTCTGCAAACTCTTAACCGTTTTTTGAATTTGTAACGCAGTGTTGAAGGAGCGCGCAGTTCTTATTCATATTAGCACCAGGATACAATATAAATATTTGGTGTCCTAATAGTTAAAACTTCGTGGCAGTTAATTTGATTCTCAGTTCGAATATTTATAAGTTATGAATGTCCTGACATTGACAATTTGTAATAATATTTGTATGTATGTCAACTTATCGTTGTGAACATGCCTGTAAACTGGCATGCTCTCATGTACAAAGTGAGAATAAAACTATTATTATTATTATTATTATATGTATTACAACAGTAATAGTAGGATGACTTGTTAATGTCGTATCTATTAAAGTGTATGCTGCTGCCGTCTTAGCTCAATGGTATTGGCAAATCCGAATGAATTCTCCATATGTAGAGTTCACATGATTCATTTTATGTAACTTCATAATTCACACCTAGTGCTTATTTCCATGAGATTATTTAAACTCACTGATAGATTAGATTCTTGTTACTACAAATGATAGAAAAGGCGAAATCGAGTCGGATGCATCTTGTCTGTATAATTTTATCGGGTTATTCACTTGATCGTATGCCGTTTCAATTGTGTGATCTGGTCACTCAGAAATGTCGTGTGTTTAGGGAGGTTCATATCGATTGACAGAATACGGCAGTGCGAATACTCTGTGAATGATTCGGGTAGAATACCGGCATCGCTTAAAGTTGAATGAATATGGTGATTGGTGACAGCGAAAGTACATTCGCATGATTTGTTGTATTGTAATTACTGAGATGTGATTCGTTTGAAATCGATTCAATGATGTTCAATGTGATTGGATGATGAGGACATGCGTTTGTTATACTCCTTTAACAAAGCATTGAATAACAGCCTGTTGAGTGATAAAATTCACAAATCCAAGGAACTAGGAGATTATATCTATGAAAACTAATTGCTAGATTCAAAGGTAAGTTGGAGGTGTGAGATCCGTTGAATAACTAAAGGGAAAGTCAACTGAAATGGAGAAAGTAACAATCACCTAATATGCTTATGACAAATATGACTGACTAAATTGGAATATTTTACTTTTGTCAGTATAATCAATTCATACAATAAGCCAAAATAGTTGATTTATAACGATTGTAATATGACTTGCTTGACATGTGTCAAGTTTACTACAATTATAATTTGGCACTTGACAGCTAGAGAAATTCAGTTGCATTCCCCTACAGCCAACTAAAGTGAAAATTGCTAGCTGAATTTGCTTTGCATTTTACTTATAATGAAACAAAATTTTATCACTGGAAGTTGAACAAAAGCAGCAACAGTTATTACGAATAAATTCGTGTCTAAATTACAATCACGAACAATGTTAATTTAGCCATTAAGAAAAAGTTAGGATTCGGATAATAATTAACATATGTAAATTGAAGGAACAGGGCACTTTGACACTGCCTAGTATAAGCCTACGTGATATACTTTAGGCAGCTGATTTGCCCCAAATCTATTTAATCATTTGATTATCTGTTATATAGAACTGATTTAGATCAACCATTCAATGTGTCATGCTAACAAATATAGTATGGTATCCACAATATTTGACATGTGATACTTTGTCAATTGGCTAGTGTATATTGACGTATAGGATTAAGATTGATTTACGTATCACTATTCATATTGTCGAAATTAGTGCAATCTTCCACAGTTAGGTTTTTTCATAAAACTCCATCATTCATCAATTTCGATGAGCCCTGTAATCATCGTTGATACAGTAGTATGTGACTACCTACAGAAAACAATATTGTGTTAGCAGGGTACATTATGTGAGCTATAAATGCACTTGCTTTGAATAGAATAAGAAAATTCTAAGTGTAAGCTGATATGTAATCCTCGTCGACCTAGGGGCTTCTAAATAACTTCCATCAATCGCTGATTAATTACTACAGTCCCAATATTTCTGTGCCATCCTAAAATTTTGTTTCATCAATTTCGGCTTTGTTTCTACATACCAGATATAGGGTATTTGTAATGTATGAGCTTTTAATACTATTCAAATGAGCCATACCATTTGTCTATATTTTATATTTTACATTGACAAAATCAAACGTGTTTTAATGCTTGCTTATGCTTACTAATCAACTCACCTGATATTAGCTATGTACCATCTGTCAAGGAAGTTAGCGCATTGACATTGTTGACCATTGTTCAGTTGAATTGTCGTCCGTTGTTGCACATCCATAATTCCTATGTTGTAATGGTCGTTACGTTCGTGAAACAAACTAACAGACAACGTCTTCATATTATTTGCAAATGGTTTCAATTAATTTGATACGAGTGACTTGAAAGCAATAGTTTGAATGTCGCTCTTATTTATATTTCGTTTAAGAAAAAACCAAGAATGACAAAAAACGCACGTCCTAGATTTCGCTTTCTAGCCATAATTCAACTCAAAATATTATGAAATAACAAATGTAATAAATACACTTATGAATACGACGGAGTACTATATGTTTTGCTGATCAGTAAAAGTGACTGTGTACACCATTCTGCATATGTGCATAGGCACAATAAATACAATTCTGCAAAGTGAACATTTAAAGGTTAATTTTATTGATTCTACTATTTATCTAATATTTTGACGAGAAACTTAATTGCGATCGGGCTTAACATATAGTTCAAATCACGCCTACACCACTCATATCTCTGCTGAAGCTTAACGTCTTACTAATTAAACAAGACATGATTAAAGCATTATAGATAGGCGAGTTTAGCTATTCGACTTGCTGTCAAGCATTTCGAACGTAAGTAACTTTTATTTAACTTTCAATCTATGAACTTTTGAATAAATTGATTCGAATAGGGAAGTACCAATTCAGACAACCAAAGCTTCGATTGAGTATTCTCACTGCGTTAATTCTCTTGTGTTCACTGTGGAAGTTTCAATAGTACAAATACTGACTACAAAAATACTTCATTGAAACTTCTGGTGTTTAATATTTACTACGAAATCTTGAAGTAGATACTTTGAAAATTATTAAACTGAGAATAATGTTCTTGTAGGCTTAGAAAACAAAAGAAGATTGTTGAATGATTTTAATAACAATGGAATATTGAGACAGAATTATGTTATCAATTTCATTTACATTTTGGCCTTCTCTTCTGACTGTCTAATGAGCGAAATGTGTTAACAATGATGAAAACAATACAAGACAGTGAGGTGAAGAGGATAACAGACTGGTAAAATGATAACATATTCGTGTCTAGAGTTTTCATTGTGCATTCACAATAGATTCTGTTTTTCTTTATTTCAATATCATCGTAACGTATTTTTTGATCATGTAGTCTTATCGAATAAGCATTTGAAGTGACAACTCATTTGAGTTGTCGTCGAACATAATTTCCTATGACTGACAGACTTATGAATGAATAAAATAGCTAAATTACACGCATAGTAATTTGATGTGTTTTGTGTAAACTTACATGTTTTACTTTTACCCTGATTCATGAGTCTTAGCACAGTTTCGTTAATTAAGATCACCTACTAGTGAATCTTTTGAACCATGGTGTTTTCTGTCTTCCCACTGAGATAGAGGTGTTCTACAACCTAGCGTATGGGTGAGCATTATTAACAATTCAAAATACTATTCTCGTTCTACATTGACTTCAAAATTCTCATCTTGGTTATTCGTTTTCATCATAATTTGTGAACATCACATGTAGGCCACTTTTTCATTTCAGCCCAGTACTTAGCTCGCTTATGAACCAGAACGTTTAAGGACTGTTACAACTATTATGGGAACATGTATATAGTGCAACTGGAATTTTGTGTCACAAATTATTTCAGGTTGCTCTAGTAAATACATGATCAGACAAAGCATCTCAGCTCTGCATCAAATCATTTTATCTCTAGAATGTCTGTGATTGTGTCTAAATTATTATACCCACTATTGGTTTCATTGTTATTATCAGTTCACACATTACAGATTCGATATCAAACATTCAGTGTTCATGCATTGCTGTTTGATTTCTGTGATATTTGTGGTACCTTAGTCAATTCACATTACTAACACTGAGGCGTGCCGAAAGCTGTCCGTGATGCACATAAAATAAACAACATATTTTCACGCAATCTACAATACGACTTCAATCACGATTCTCAGATTAACCATTTTTGACCCCAAAATCACACAACCAAATTATTTTACGCGATACTCATCACGTAAATTATTTAGTGACGGTAGAAGTTTGTTCCTTATTGTGCAAAAATGTAGCTTGAATTCTATGCAAGATGAGCAGCTGCTGTCAGTCACTAAAAATAACTAAATTAGTAAATGAATTTGTTCTTACTAAAGTATTTGATCGCACAAGATGACAATAAAAACACTGGAATTTTAGGTTCGACTTACGCATTACAAATATCGATTAAATTATCGCGCAAACAATTAATAAGTTTTCAATGTCTAGATTCATCTTTTATGGTTTTTACTTTTAATCACAAAAAGATATTATATTTGAAACCTATACTTATTTCGATGTAATTATGTTCGGCCTCCAATTGTTTTCTGTTTCCCAGAGATAATGTATATATATTTATATGAAATTTCCAAGACTAAACTTCTGCAATGGCTAACCTCGTAGTTTTATACGACGTCCTGATGGCTGAATATAATAACAGTGTATTTGCTGGTTCAGGTTACCCAAGTTATTAGTCTACATTAATCTATAAATCACAGTTACCACTCAAAAACAACGCACTTGTCACAAACATTGTCAAAGTTAAGCCGAATTCCAAACATTCAACTCTACATGTGATTTTGACATTCAACATACTAGTGAACATAAAGTTCAGGTAAAGTGCGACTTTCATTTTGTCAAAATTCGAATCATTGATGTGCTGCATGTTCAAGTAGTATTACATCAAGTTAGTCAAGCTTAAAATATGTAGGGCGTATTTACATTCAAAGTTAAAAGGCCTGTTTACCATTGTCTACTTGAAAAAATTTTACTACTTTGTAAACAGCACTATCTTGTAAAGAAGGGTAACCGAACCATTCTTAATTAGATTGTAGTATCCTAAACCATACAGTGTTGTTGATGTACCAATTTAAGTAAAACTGTGAGACTATCACAAATAATTTAGCACACGCATTTCTGCATTGTATCGTCAAACATTCGATCTTAGTTGCAAACAAACTTTGATTAATATAAATATATATATTCACCAGCTTGAGTTATCATGGATATCGTGATATAACCGACTATTACAATATTTTTATGAGATTCAGTATTCACTAGTCCCTCTTGAATGGCAAATCGTTCAGAAATTCTGTTAAATATATACCCTGCATTATATAGAAAAAATTTCATGCGTTTCTTTGCAACTCATTTTTCGATTTCGACCATTTTAGAAGTTAATGCAAACTTATTCTCAATAAATAATGAACCATGAAACTATACTAGCACTAACTAAACCATTATTTACACTTATTACAAAAACATGGTATTCTGCTTTAGTAAGTAACTGTAAATTGGGCACTAAAAGCTACATACTATATCGCCCCAACCTTTAAATTCCTTCCACTCTACCACATATATATTCATAAGCTGATCAATAACGAGATTAAAGAATGTGGACTGGAATTTCCTACACAGCCTCCTGAAATATTTGGTAGTCTAATGGTGTAACAGATAAGAAATGCACAATTACACAATACATATATTTAGTGTTCAAGTAGTGACAATTTCTATATCGTTTACTTGAATCAAGATTCATATCCTAATATGTTACGAATATCCTGACAGTTACACTTTATGCAAATATTTGTATCAATGTAAACTCATATGATTGTGATCATGCCTGTAAACTAGCATGCTTTCATGTATACGATGATACTAGAGAATGAATGCTCTTAATTTATTAATTTATTTATTTCGTTATTTGTTTTGGCATAAACAACAAAAATTTCACATTGTAAGTCAACTCTTTGCATGAATTATTCCACAAAGAAATTCTCCGCAATGTAAAACAGCTTGTCGCAAATCATTCGTGAAACTTATGCGCTTTACGTAATTGTGCGTTATATTGACAAGTTCTACTGTTTCGGTGACAGGCTAAAAGTGTTTACGCCAACTATTTTCTTTTATTCCACTTACAGTTTTCTAAGTAACAACGACATTTCACAATGACAGGCTGTATGTAGATGAAACTCAGCACGATTGTCTACCATAGAACAATTATACGTCGATAATTGTAACCTGCAATATGTAAACCATAATATATTTTTGAAAAACTACATATTACTCACAACTTGATGTTAGGAAATTAAAACCATTTGTTGTTAATTCTGTCGGCTGCGATGTGCCTCGACTAATAATAAGTGCTAAACGCGTAATTTCACACTATCTTTTCTAGATAAGTGGCAATTACAGGATTTTAAAAGATTGCTATTCAAACAACAGCATTTATCTATAAAGACAGAGGGCTTTCCATGTTATATATGTCATTTACACTATTTATCAACCTGTCACCACAGGATGATTACTGAAAAGATAAGATTAAAAATTCGTAACTTATATTAAATTATTCGATCAATTAAGATAAATGGACTAGTAGTGCTACAATCAATTAAAATCATTAATTAATGTAAAAACATGAAATCATCAAAAATCGTATTAAATATTTAAATGTTCAACTCTGGAGTTTTATTCAATATTCCGCAATTTCTTGATTATCTGATAATCCATGTTCGTTTAAAAATTGTGACAAAAGAATGTTATCGAATGTGAAAATTAAAGAGATGTTATTAATGACAAATAATTTAACTCTATATTAAAATATCTTTAGAAATACAGTGCTTAGTCGTCAAAATATGCATAGAACACTCTAATATTCTTATTCGTTTTAAATCATATGATTTAGTTATACAGACGTTTATTTATAAAACCCTGTATGAGATAGTAATGCAAATAACTACAGACAGTAATTCTGACGATAAATAATTTACTGCCTCTTGACACGTCGAAAACCAATGTATTTAGTTCAGTAGATACAAATATCAGCTTGCTTAACAGAAATGAACGTGAATTACTTATTCACGTGAATCGGCTTTGCTTACTAATAACATGATAAAGTTTGAATCATCGTTTGCATTGAAGAGTTTAACTTACTTGTAGATGAGTAAGTACCAACTATGGAAATAATTACAGTAAATAGCATTTGTACCAAATTGATTTATTTATTTTGTAGCATCTGCGAAACTGATTTCATTGTGTACAACATTCATTCAAATTCGACCATCAAAATGATAATTGAAGAAGTAACGATACAAAGAAGATTATTTTCCATAAGGAATGTAACAAGCTAACACTAAACAAGAAAAACTACTAAGAAGCTATGATTATAAGTAAAAAATGTATTGTTCAAACATGTCAACCAGTATTCGGACAAATAATCAAACTACGTTAATTACATCTGTCTGATTTTAAGAACTATCGCTGAATTACACTCCGAGAGTTTGTCACGAAATTATTTCATTTGGATAAGGTAACGGAATCCTTACACTTAAATTGTTAATTTCAATATCGTCAACTCACAGACAAGGTATATCTTCTACGTATGAGAGACATTCATTAATACAAATTTGTCCATCTAAGAAGTTGGAACCTGAATGGGTTGTCAATCATCTATAATCTGTGTGATGGAGATTGATACACTTCTATTAACAATTTACTCAAACAATACACAAATCTTGTTAAAGTTTCAACTTAATTGAGAATAATGTAAAATTAGTGAATAAAACATTTGTTAATTGCAACTCACGTAGAAAAGAAAACATGTCGACTGTGGAAATTCAATGGGAAACAAATTGGAATGGATATCATTCAAACAGAAAATTGATATACCAACTCTGTTTATGCAAAATTAGAACATTCTTATGATGAATGAGTTGCTTATAAACTTGTCTTTGACAATTTATCTTCAAACACAATAAATGTTTTCAACTATGTCACAATTAAATGTTTTATGATATGACTGATCTTCATAACTACTAACAAGGTTACAAGTCATCACTTTCTACACTGGTTTCACTGGGTATATAACGCATCTTCTGTAAACATTACAATATCATTATGAAGTATTAATGTCATTCAATAATCATCGACTAATTTTATCAAAGCAACTCACCAACAAATGACCAAAAGTTTGCTAAGCAAGGTTAACACCAAATGTGAATAAATATCACGATGAAATCAATAGAACGCACATAATGGAAGCTGAATGCATCAGAAGATTTTCCATATACATTTCAAACACAATGCAAAGTGGTTTAACATCAATTTTAATATTATCTAACCTCAATATGGATAAATATGTTTTATTACAGTTTTCAAGATTTATTGAACATATAATGCACTTACGACCTATTCTAGGCATCACTTCATAACCTGATTAGCATGTAAAAATAAGACGATATACAGACATTATTAGTGTTTACACTCACATATACACATGTTAAATTACAATAATAATAAGGATATTTGACCGCCTAAACAATCCATGACTTTATTATAAAAATGATTATCTTCCTTTAAATAAGCTTAAATTGATGTTTTTAATTCAAATATCTGACTTATTTGCATGTTCTACGCATAATACAATGGTTACTGAAAGCTAAATTTTAGTCACGAGCATATCATAACGTTTCAATCATGAGTGCATATTGATGAACACAGAAGTTATTGGAAGCTGGAAATATCCTCGTTCATACTGAAATCGCTTCATGTAATTCGAACCTTGTCCCTTATTACATTTTTACTATAACCACTTGTCAATGGCATGATATTATAAACTGAATATCAGAGACCAATCAAATAAATAAATGTCATAATTAGACATAGTCAAAATAATGCTTGCTAAACAGTAATACAATAAAGAAGATTAAAACAGATCGTGACAATCTTCTGACTATAGTAGCATAATTATTGATATAAGAAGCACTTACGTGGGATTCTAGGTAACTTTTCATATTCTAATAATTATGTGAGAATGAAGAAAATATATCGACATTATCAGTGTTTAGACTTACACATATACATTATAAATCCCGAAAACATTAAGAATACTTGATCCTTCAAAGCAATCTATGACTTTGTTATAAGAATCATATAGTCAAGTTGAACAAGCTCAAACGATATTATTTAATTTGAATACTTGATTTGATTGCATGTTCTACGCATAATACATTGGTTATTTAAAGCTAAATTTCAGTCACGAGTATATCATAACGTTTCAACCATGAGTGCATATTGATGAACACAGAAGTTATTGGAAGCTGGAAATATCCTCGTTCATACTGAAATCGCTTCATGTAATTCGAACCTTGTCCCTTATTACATTTTTACTATAACCACTTGTCAATGGCATGATATTATAAACTGAATATCAGAGACCAATCAAATAAATAAATGTCATAATTAGACATAGTCAAAATAATGCTTGCTAAACAGTAATACAATAAAGAAGATTAAAACAGATCGTGACAATCTTCTGACTATAGTAGCATAATTATTGATATAAGAAGCACTTACGTGGGATTCTAGGTAACTCTTCATATTCTGATAATTATGTGAAAATGAAGAAAATATATCGACATTATCAGTGTTTAGACTTACACATATACATAATAAATTACAAATATAATAAAAATACTTGATCCTTCAAAGCAATCTATGACTGTCGTGAGAATGATTTCGTCACTTTAGAAATATAGTTACAATTCCTACTTTCATCAAATCACTTATATACAGACTAAATAAATTTCTACAGATGTCTGTTCAATTTATATTGATACTGTCATCTAGGTGGAGTGGAGACAATATTTAAATAATAATAAGCTTAGTGTCACTTGTCATTTTTCCGTCCGTTTATTGTTGTAAACTGATTTTATCAACCGGATAATAATGTGTTTCAGGATTCTGGGAACGTAGTCGGTGTGCTGCCTGCGTAATTTAGTTCACAGTAATTAACAAAAATATAATGTAGTCAAATGTTAAAGTATATAACACTTACGATAAGGACTGGATAATCTTTCGTGGAATGATGAATCTTTAATATTTTGAAAAGAGTTGTAATTTGTTTAGATAGTGATTAGCTTTCAGCATGTCAAAAAATATCATGTTATTAAAAATAGAATGAAAGCTCCACAAAAATTCATGTGTTTTATGAATAACACTGTCAACATTTAGGCCAGTTGTATAATGTCAAAATAAATATCATGAGCTGTGAGGTTCAGCTACATTTTAGATATTGTGTTTTTTTTTCATGTATATGGTACAGTCGTAATTTAATTTAGTTATCGTTTGTATAACTATATGTTGTTAGCAAATATTTATTTGAAGCATTTTTCAGTTTGAAGATAATCAAGTTATCAAATAGTTTAATACGCTTACTGGTTGCATTACCGACAAGACTGTCAGACACATCTGAAATGTAAATGAATTCTCCTAGTTACAAATACACCTTTTAATATGAAGGATTCAGGATGCAATAAATTGAATCTTTAAAATATAGTCAAGCAAAAATTCGACTTGCAAATTGTTTACGGCACTTAATTACAGTCAACATTAGTTTATTTGAAGGTCTAAGTGTGAGGAACTAATCAGTGAATTTCAACTATATCGGGCATGTGACATTCAGTTTATACTTACAATGTCTGATCTGTCGTAGTCATATATTTTATTTGGCATTGATTCAGTGGGCAAAGGAATAAGAAGTTGTTCTTAAAATTCTCACGCATGAACTTCATCTATAGGTAATCTTTTGCATTTGTCTACTTTTTCAGAAAGATGATTCACAATTGTAACGTTATTGCAAGTAAGTTGAATAGACATGTATTTAAAACAGTTATAATTAAATTCGTCGAATATGTTTGAAGCCATCTCAATGTTGTTCATTCTACTTGACAATAATACCATTGGTGAGGCTTACCAATACACAAGTGTAGAATTCGCGTAATTTGTTTTATACACTCTGATAATAAACACTTACCCATAAATACCATAAAATGTTCTTCAGGTATTAACTTACTTATTAATATCATTAATGTTGTAATGATCACTGGTAGTAGAAAATAAGTGTTAGTGATTTTCATTTTGTTCTAATATTTTTTGGGTTGTTCAGCGGTTTTTATACCGTTTTATTCGTGTAATATAGCCAATCAATAGAACTGTGTATTTAACATATCCTGTGATTGGTCGAATGATGCGTTACATATACACAGTGATAGTTGAGTACACTAGGCCGACGTATAGTAGTAGAGTTTCTACTTACATCAGTTTTCATTTGATCAAATGATGCTACATATCTGGTTACAAAAATACAATTTATTCACATAGTTTGCTGACATAAATATATCATTGACGATTTTTTAGGAATGAAAAGAAGGGTTGAAGCATTGACATTTCCTGAACGGTTCGGTAGCAAACACTATGGAAAAGAGTGAGAGACAATCACATAGAAGTGTAACACCAAATGTAATTTTAAGGATTGACTTAAGAATATTCATTAAATTTATTAACAATTCCAACACATTTGACTTTAGACAATGAAATTAGTTGTAGAATCCGAAAACATACGCTTGCTTTTGTCTCAAGCTCTATGAAAATAGGAAACACCTGGGAGTAAACTGAATGAACCATAGAGAATATTCAGATACGGGATCCGGCCAACAGTATTCTAAACTCAGATAAGAGTATTAACCAAACACATATTTGGGGATATTCTTCCATGGTGATGGAATCAATGTGGTTGATTTTGATTAATAAGATATTGATGAATTAAGTATGTTGCTGATCAGTGTTAAGGGTGAGTTGCTGAAAACAGACCGATTTCCAATGTGAGCAGCATACAAGCTTGCGGAAAAGGTGACGCAGAACAGAATATAAAATAGACAAAAACTAATTAGTTGTAGTAAAATTATCATGTTTAAACTGTTACATTCTTGTTACAGTTATTATCTTACTGTAACGCTCATAATTATAATCTTTACTTCATCAGTGGTTGAATCTTGGGATCGAATCAATAGTGCGAATAGTTTGCGGTAATTTATTACAGAGTTTGCTGTAATTAAAAAGTTATTATTCTCAATCATCATTTCGTATATGAGAGCAAACCGATGTAAAGGCATGATCAAAATAATAGGAGTTTACTTTCAAACAAAAATTTCGATAAACGATCAGTTTCAGTACATTCATGTATAATGAAAATATGAATTGAAAACAAAATCAAGAGCATCACAGTTCACAGTAATGTGATACCAAATATACGTATCATAGCATAATGCATTAATTATTTACTGATGAGGAATGCTGGTTTTTTCAACGAAGTAGAAAGAAAAAGATAAGAATGAAGTTCCGTCTATTATTCTAAAGAAGAATATTAAGTTATGTCATAATCAACAACGACATTGAGGTTCCAGAGTGAGTGATTAACATCAAATACTTTAATTTCGGTTTCTGACCAAAACTTAGTTATACACTATTAGCACGTACTCTATCTATGAATCAACAATATATTCAGGTGATGTTCTTGTATGTATCGTGAACAAAGTTAGTCTGGCCTCCGTCGTATGAACGTTTTTAAGAACAAAGCCTATTTATTTTCTAGTTTTGAAGATTATAGAGAAGGCGTGTTGCTTGAACTTCAAGCTACTAGAATATTTAATGAGCAAGTCTCGTGTTGATTGAAGTGATTGAACTTCTAACCCATTTAGATCAAACGTTAACTAAGAGTTATTGCTGTTATTATTCATGATTCCACATTTGCTGTAATCAAGTTTAAGTTTTTATTCTAGTTCCAGGCATTTAGGCTATCAAAATTTTTTTTGAGTTAGAGTCATATTTCATTTAAGGCATCAGGTTTAAAGCTATATACTACTTTTTGATTATCCACATATACATACGGTTGACCGTGTTTTGTAACATTATTTGTGTCAATTATGCAAATAATGGACAATTAACAGTATAGTTAGCTTTCCTATATAACGCCACTGGTGTTTGTTGAGGAATCAATAACCTAATGATTTCATGTGGTTTTGAGTCGCAAAGACCCCGTGCATAAGAAGCAAATCTCTGCTGGCATTCTAGATAAGATGGGAGCAACAAGAAGCGAGAAAAAACCCATCGATGGCAATTAGTAGCAGCCAAACAAGAACAGAAAAATCCAAGGCACTGGCCGAATACACAGAAGCCAACAAGCAGGTAAATAGGAGCATTTAATCAAATAAATAAAAATGTGTGAAAGGCCTAGCGATGACATTGAGAAAAGTTGCGAAACAAAGATACATAAGACAGCTTTTTGATACAACAATCAAACTCAATGAAAAATATAGTAAAACAGGATGTTTGGTCAAGCAGAAGAAAAAAACAACCAATTGCTGAAATGAAAGAACATCGAGACAGATAAGTAAAACACTTTCAAGAACCTCCGTATATTCAGGCTCAATGAAACTACTGGTCGTCGAAGCAACACAGACAAATCTCTTTAAAATAGCCAAAGCACCAGCAGTCAAATAAATCAATATGGCCATTCAAAAAATTGATGGTGGAAAATAAACCGGGCTAAACAACAAAAAAGGCTAAGGTATTAAAATCAGACATAGAGTAAACTGCGAATACGCTTCACATTCTTTTCACAAAGATTTAGAAGCATTAACAAGTACCAGTCGACTGAAAATAAGGACATTACATCATAATACCGAAGACAGGAAATTTTGGCAAATGTGGAAACTACAGAGGCGTCCCGCTTCAGCTGTACCAAGGAAAGTTACAAACCGAGTTGTGTTGAACTAAAAATAAGATTAAGCAGAGTCCCATCGTCAAAGTTAACACACCCGATAACGTAAGTGCACATATGAGGAAATCAATATCATACAGAATTTTTTACGACAGACTACACTAGAAAATCGTGTATAGATGGCAGCTAGCAGATTTGTTCTAAATAAAGACTGTTGTCAGACAGGGTTGCATATTTCCACCACTTTTCCTCTCTTGCTGCTGGTGATTGACTAAATTATGAAAACTTTAACCTTCCAATACAAGAACAAAACACAGTTAATAAAATGGATGCAACTAGACGACTTGGACTTCGCAGATGACATGGTTTTTCTGTCTAACACACAGCGGCAAACGTAAGTGATGTGCAGTTCAGCGGCCTCTGCTGCAGTTATTTTCAACAGACAATTAGGGAATAGCTAAGTTTTTCGACACAAAACGACTACCTTAGTTGAATTGCACCTGATTAAGGGATTCTGGAGGACGTGGAAATTTTTACATACCCGTATAACGTCATCGATAAATAGGGAGCATCGGATGCAGATACAAAGGCACAGATCGGCAAGGCAAGGGCAGCATAATCCCCAACATGGTCAAGTAACTTGACATAAAGTTTACACCAATAAACAAGTGGCTTAAAAACTACGGTGGTGCTAGTAGTCCACATGTTTAAAGTGAGTCTCTGTGATCAAAAGTATCATGTATTAGCCATGAGAACACATTTGAACTGCGTTTAACCTGCAAACTTGCATTTACATTGTTCAACTATTTTAAAGTTTTTCGACTCAACGGTTTCAAATTTCTTTCTCACATTTTTTACAATCGTTAGAAGGCGATTATTTTATTAATTTATTTCGTTTGTCACAGATTGTTCAAAGGTGAATACAATCACAAAACTGGGACAACCTGGACAATTTTTCAGTCCTGATTGGGAATTGGTTAGCAGTCTGCCTTTTCTTAGAGATCATGAAGTCAAATACAAACACTATAGATGTCATGATTGTCACGAGGTGATGTAGACACCGTTGACATAAAATATAAATTCAACAAATAGAAAACCTCACATTATTCAATTATATTCAACGCATCCCTGAGTGGGACTATACAGGGGAGCGTACTAGGGCTTTTTTTGTTTACAATATATCTTATCGGTAACAGTAGCTGTTTCAACACCGGCGAAACCTTCCTGTATGCAGATGACTCGAAAGTTGTCTACGCATGCGACGAAAGTGAACCACACCACACTGTTAAAATTGTACAGCAACAGTTAAACGATGTCACTGCCTGGCGTGAAGAACACTAACTCCACTTTAACACTACGAATTGCGGCTGGATCAGCATTTAATGTCGCAATCCTAACCCTTATTTCAAAGTAGATATAAAACTAATCTCTATGTATAGAATGACTCTGGACCTAGGCTTTAGATACACTTCGGATCTTACATTCACAGAATAAACAACATTTGTTCCCTCAAAAGCCCGCAGACTAATGGGTTGTATAATCCATAGTTTCTGCCAACATGAGTCTAGATCGGTACTACATAAGGCTTGTGTACGCACACTATTTAAATACTGCCACTTATACTCAACAACCTACGAATAAACAATAAGCTGAAGATCGAAGGAATACTGTGGTATATGCACAAAAATAAATTGGGTTGGATTGTGGACTTAACCACACTACACGGTGTGATACACTAAGTTTAGAACCACTTCGGAAAAGACGTGTAATGCTCAATCTGATATATTATTTCGAAGTTTTCACCGTTTAGCATACTCCCCCGACCCTGTATTGAGATTTATTGATGCAACTAATTACAGCCTCAGAGAACATATAGGTGTAGCGTGGGTTGAACATTGTAAAACTAGAATACGATCTAATTTTTGTGTGCACAAATTCACTGTGATTCGGAATAGTTTTTTGGCAGAAATCAGTACCTTAGATAGCATTGATCACTTCATACTAGTGACGAACCAATTATTTAGTGACCCTAGGGCACTAGATACACAGTCGACTTTTTCTTCCTCTAGCTAATTTACGATGGATTCTGCCAGCCCAATTTGTAGCACGAGTATGTATACTGTAAACTATATACTACCGAACAGCACTTATAACAATATATCTGAAGGTCTGTACCGAACGCTCTACGACTTGCCACTTAAGTTCGATTTAATAAGTAAAGGCTCATTGGGTCTCTAAATTTTTAACACTGCAAGCATGAAAGCTGTGGTAGGAAAAATAAATGGAACAAGGAGATTCTGGTATGAAACAATTTGTTTTACAACTACCAGCTAACTTTATCTTTTTTCGTTTTGTATCTTCTTCTGTATCATCTTTTCAAGCTTATGGACTACTTTCATGAGTAATAGGTCCCCTTTAGGGCAGCTTACTCCTAACGCTGATGTATTAATAACTTTTTGTTCAACATAAATCCCCATTGATTCCACTGCTGCAAAAGAATATCCCATATATGTGCCCGGTTAAAGCCTTTGTCCAAGTTGCAAATATCGGTAACCTTATCCCGTAACTGGATTTGCTGTATGGTCCATTTTATTTACTTCTAGCCGTCTCTCGGAATTGTAGCGCTAAGAACAAACAGCGTGCGGTTGCTTATCAGAAAAGCACTATACAACAACATGTAATTCTGGCAAGCTAGTACTCTGAACATTGATGTCGCTGGTCTTGCATGTAATTAATAACTTCATATAGTGTAAATTTCGTACCAATGACACTATCAATATCTTTGTGTACAGATGGAAATTTATTATCCCAATCATGCATGTAAACTGATACGCTCTCATGTACAATAAGCTACTTGTGACTAGATCTATTATTATTATCATAACTCTGTTATCAGTTATTGCAATCTGATTGATCTGAAGAAAGTGTATAATTCATTATTTATTTAGTGTTATCCACTGTAAAGTATGTGTGAATATAAAGTTCTGACTAAGATATTAGCTCACTTTTACCTCTATTCTTCATTTTATACCGTCACACACTCCTCTTCATACACTCACATATGTATGCAACCACTCACTGGTTAATCGCAGAACTGAAGAAAGCTGAATATGACACATAAACTTGTAGTATACCTCAAAAACAGAAATTGAGAAAACACTTGCTATACAATCATGGTTTCGGAGTGTTGGTTAACTGACAAGTGTCCAATAATTTCGGTAATAAATTAATAATTTCAGGATTAGTAGAATTATAGACAACTAGTAATTTACATATAACCGAAGAAAAACCTACTGCTAAAACACGTAAGATAATGGTGGCCTGGTGTATTGTTAATAACAAATAGATCAACAAGATTTTATTTCCTAACCAATAACGAATAAAAAGAATAAAATGCGGTATTCATTTTACAGGGATGGATGTAGTGATATATATATATATATATTTGTAATTGCACAGTTTGTTAGTCACTATGGTTGTGTTTTATTTGATGAATAATTATCAGAATGCATCAGACAATTAACTTAACATAAGTATGTTCATCATTAATAAAATTATGATCGTGGCTATGTGTTTCAACTGTGATAATCAAATTCATTGATAATGCTTTGACATTTTCAGGTTATATGCTGCTTTGTTTGCAATAACTTTATCAGTCAGATGAGCAAAGCACTCGTGTGTAGTGTTCACATAACTCATTTTATACTTTCTCATAATAACAGTTATCCTTGAGTGTAATGAAGTGATCTACAAATATTAACTTACTTATTATTATTATAATAATTGTTTGTATACTCACTAGTAGAAAGAACTACACATGAATGAGATTTATTTTGTGCCAATAATATTTTGAAGTTTTTTGGTGTTTTTTATACTGTTTCATACGTGTGATATGTTCAGATTAAAAATAAGTGTATCAAACGTAACATTTAGTTGGCGTGTTGCATAATCGATTCGATATTCTTTGACAAATGTCTAGTAATACAAGTTTATATGAATTCCAGTTACTTATGAACAATGTTGTATGTCTAATATATGGTCTCTGTTGCACAATTTAAAAAGCATTGAATAACTGCGTTTAAGAAAAATTAAGGGATGAACAATATTATCGGTCTGTAAGTTGTGAGATCTTTTCAAGTTCATTTAATTATACATGGTATGACAACATATAGAAGAATTAAACATTAGTGAATAACTTTATTTATATCAAAGAAATGTTGTGATGATGTTGTTACAAATTGTCTGTAATTTCATTATGCTTGTTTTAAATTAGGATTAATGTGACTTCATCATTTTTTTATTCCAAACATTTTGACTAAAGCATTACATCTGGCGTTTTATGTACAAAATTCGATTTATTGCATTGCATCACTGTTCCTCTATTTAGACTTAGCTTAATTCATACCATATTAACTTACCTTTCATCTGTCTTTACATCATCATTAAATTTCAGTTCTGAAATTTGATTTTACTATGGTGATTGATTGTGTAAAAACCACTCCCGTATCATATATGTATTTTCTAAATTCCTTGATCAGTTTGAAATTTTATTTATATTTAATTTGTTTAGTATCATGCTGGAGCCTACAGCAGATGACTGCCAATCCCAATGTAAAAGAAGCGCGTCGATGTGATTTTGTAAAATAACCGCATATGTTAACTTCTGCAAACTTTATTGAACTGATGATTTTCTTCAATTCATAATTCAATTGATATGGGATTACCAGAATTCAAATAAACGAATATTCCTTTATCTTCGTTGATGACTACTGAAATCTAACCTTGTATCTTGTCAGTTAGTAACATAGACTACAAATCATTACATCAGAGGACACCATAATCAAACTTCTAACTGTTGCTGTTGAATTCATTACAAAGATATAGTACCATCAAAATAAAAGCCTCAATCGTGAATATCAATAAGTTGAATTTTCTGAAGTGGCATTTCAGGTTTCGACAGCTGATAATAACTAAACACGATTAAATAAGTTAATTTTATTCTAAGTAATTAATTGTTAATGCAGTTTTCAAGTCAACAATCAAGAAAAATGTATGAAACTTTTTTGATTGTTAGATTGTAAGGTGTTGAGTAGTTCAGTGCATCGACAATATCAATTTCAACAGAAACCTTATAAGCAACTTGTAAAACAATATCAAATACAAGTCTACTCACATTGACATGCCAGCTGATTATCTCACCATAGAATGGATTATAAACAATGCAGAAACCTTAAACATTATCCCTTTAATTATTTAACGTGGGGAATGATTTAATAATTTACTAAGACCTGTGAAATTAAAACCTTCAATTACACACTTTTGCATAATACCTTTTTTTTTATCGTACATTTTGCAATTTGTTTTTATGCAGTAAACTAATGACAGTCAACCAACCCATCTTCAATCAAGTGAAATTTGTTTAAAATAAAAGTGAACAAATCAACAGTATCAATAAGAAATTAAGAAGCTATGTACTATGAAATTATCAACCCAGTAAATCATATCATTTCAATGTAGATTAGACAGAATCAACAACATATGATTCAAATTAAATTGATCAAAACAGAAAAAAACTTGTTCTGTTATGTCAAGTTCATCAGACAGCTGAAACCGACTAGATTTGTCTGAATGAAATATTTACTTTTAAATCCACATCATGTGAGTAAGTTAGTCAATGCAAATCTATAAAAGCTACTTTTTGAATCCTTTTGAGTGAACACATGATCATTGAAACTGGAATCAGAGTAGGCTGATAAATGTTTATGAGTGTTTTGTAATAGGCACATGTAATCAATTCATGCATGCAAAAATCTACAGCGAAAGAGTTACATCTTCAGATGCTTTTGTCAATATTATGAGTAGTAGTGTTCACTGCTCTCTTAAGTATTTACAATATAAGTATATTTATCAGCACTTAGTTTACAACTTCTACGCTTTCTTATTATACATATACCTGGTTGATTATCTGATACAGAAAACAATCAACCAATCGTATATTTGAGGTGCAATGTAACTAACTTTACCAATGAATCAAACCAGTTGTCACCTTCACAAAATGTTGCGATTTCTTCTAGACTTATTAACCAGTAGGAAAATTATAAATTGCATAACCACAGAGCTCCATTGTCACATTCGATAACTATTCAGATAGATAATGATAAACATAAGCCAATAGCTTGTATTGCCGAATAATTTACTATTACTGTTATCTAAATGTTAAGTCAGATATTATAAACTTGTCAAAAGTTTTTGTCATTTTAGTGTTACATTAAGACTAATTCAATTTTATGGCGTTACAAAAGAAGCGATAATTTGGAAACCACATATTTACTTTCTTCTACCAGGGATCGTGACAACAATGATGATATTAATGTGTTAGTCGATATTTGAAGATTACTCCGTGTTATGTAGCAGCAGCTTTTCAGTATGATTAAGCATGAAACAAATCATGCTAACTCTACACACGAGTGCTTTGATCAGACTTACCATTAGCTCAAGTATTAGGGAGACAGGACATCACCCACATAGCTTAAAACATTATCGATGGATTTAATTATTGCTGTTGAAACACATGTTCGCGATTAATATGGTCTTAATATGGTCTTAATTAATGTTACCACTTCAAAGCGACTCAGTATTACAACTGAAATACATATTGATAAGCAAACCTGAACATTTTATGAACGTTAGAATCATTAATTAAAGAATGTCGTGGCGATTATATGTATTTACATATATATGTATGATAGACCTAATCAGTGTGAATTTTCTGAATATGTATTCAATCCTTGGACAAGAATTAAACTATTAATATTTGTTACTTCAGGCAATTCTCAATATATTGTTCAACTACATTGATTGTCATTTGTCAATAACTACTACACTCCTAAAACAATTCAACTCCATTTATCACCTCTTCTCACTAGATCCTCATAGTTACTTTCATACGTCTAACTCTAGTAAACTGATGTTGATTATTATTGAGTTTTGTAAATGAACATGCATATCAGATACAAATTTGTCATCGACTATCTCCGAAACACACAATAATGATCTGATGATTTGTATTATTTCATAATAAATATTGAAAGTGTCAAAATCTAATCATATTTATTCAATAAATAACATTTTAAAAGTGTCTGACAGTCGTGTTATCAATGAGCAGAGTAAGTTCGTTTTGTAATAAGTTGATGTACTGTGAATGTACGTCGGATTGATGCAAATGATTATTAGTCTGCTATAAGTAGATAGCTAAGAGCGAAAAGTAAACACCGTTTACTTATCTCAGTTTCAGAAACATCATGAGAAGACTGAATAAATGAAATGTATGTTTTTAATGTAACTGTTAACATGTATGTTGACAAATGATGTGTATGTTGTTGTGTCAATTGAAGGATTTTATGATACCCTGAAAGTAGTCATAAGATGTCTATTTTAGAATGAAATCACCCACCCATTTCATTAGTGGGGGTAAATCATTTAGATGAAAGTTAAAATTGAATCGATGTGTTTAACTGAATTGCGTCTTCTTACAAACGTCAGTGTATTGATACAGTTCCATAAATCACAAAAGTGTCGATAGAAATTTTACTTCAATTATAACCAAGTGATATTCTTCAAAGTGATGAAAGCGTATTACAATGTCATCAGACTACATTTATTACACAACTATCACTTCCTAGACAAACATCATGTAGTTGTATGTTTTGATTGTGTTACAGTATTTCGATGCAATATATATGTGAACTCCTTTAAATTAAAGCTTTCTTAGATCACACCGAATACAAACTGTCACGAATTCGTAATACGCTGATATTTGGTTATTCATAATAATGATAAACTGATAATTATGATCGAAAATTTCACTTTGTTATTGACTGCATTGGCCTTCTACACAATTAATTCATTGATTCCACTGTCTTAATTCATATTGAACAACTCAGATTTCGGTGTTCATGGTGACATAGAATATGGCTCAATAGTTAAACAAATCAATGTTTTCGAATATAGATATATCTATCAACCTAATTTGTATTTACTAATGATTGGTGTGTAGTAGCTGCTTTACCTACATTTAATCACATGCACATGACAGTGCTTGATAATTGCAATGACCTGGATCACTTAAACTCTTATGACTAGAGTTCTTGATTAGTGCAAAAGTGATGTAGGTCAACTAGCTATAAATAAGATAATAATAAAAAGTTATAGATATAACAACACACGCTACAAGTCCCATTACGTAGTTTTCAAAGGCTTCGTTTATGCAAATGGTTTTGCAGTGTATTACCGTATTTTCGAGTTAACGACATGAGTGGATAATGACCACAGTTTTTGTCTACACTGATTTCCATTAAGATAAAATTTTAGAAAAAAGATGTATTGTGGCTTCATTTTGCAAAATACTAGACCTTTGCAAATACAATTTGGAAGTATCTTAAATACAGTGTAATATACTGTAAAGTAAGTTGTGTTTTTAGTACTAGTAACAACCTGTTTTGATGCCTTTTTATAACTATCTATGTGAAAAAGTGTAAACATATTTAAATAATCATATCACCTTATAAATAACCAATAGATCTCTTCTTTATAATAAAAGAGGTAATCTGTCAGTTTCGATTATTTTAAAAATCTTAGATTCTAGTGGTTTGATTAAGGATATATTTAACGCATATTATCTTTCATATCATATTATTTAACATTCATCTACATGTTTTTACTGTTGAAACTTTAGACACATGACAACAACTACATGACTGAAATACAGACTTCAATTGTTATCGTATTATGCTCAAAATATACAGATATGTTTGACATTCCTAATGAAAAATTTAGTTTATTCTACTTGAAAAATAACAAAACGATTCTTACAACGACACCATAATTGCTCAGGTTAATCAATAATGATTTATATTAGTCAATATATATGGGTAATTGGGAATGTAGATATTTACGTTAATAGGTTGTTGTTTTCTAGTTTTAACTATATCAGATGAGGTAAAGCCAGTAATACGTCGAGAGTTTTCTAACTATCAATAACAACTTTAAATGTGATTTATTGATGATTGTGTTCTTAGCTGGGAAGCATATTGTGTGCCGATCAGGATGTGTTAAGTAGGATGTATGATAGCATAAAGTGCTAGGACAAAACAAATGTTGATTATTAACTCATCTAGATCCATGCATATTAATAGGTGAATCAACAGATCTAAATGCTGACTTATATAAGCGTAAAATAAATTTTGTAATGGAACCTAGAAATTAGTGGGGTTCCTATTCCATTGCATGACCTCAACACTGACACAATTAACCAACATTATACTTAAACACGATGGTGTAAACACTTTGAAAATCACCAAACAAGTTTAAGCTACAAGAATGAGCAGACTACCGTATTCGCAAATCACCAATAAAGAAAAAATATTACCTATCAAATATCAATTTGATGTGAGAAATATTGCAGATTTAAAGAATTCTTTGACGATCTTTTACATAGTGAAGATAGACAACAGTTTAGTGACATTTATCTAGCTGTTAAGAAGCCGTAAAACTGCAATTAATATGAATCAAATTGTATTTTGTACAAACTAGTGTTTGATGAATCTGTAGTGAATATTTTTATTTGATTAGCGTCAATTATTTGAATCTTATTCAATTTATCAGGATATTTATTTGTGTTAGATGTTGGCCATTCGTAGCAAATTTTCTGGCAATTGTTAGTTAGTTGACTCATTGAAATTATTCAATAATGCAATCATTTCAATACTCAACAATCACATGGTACAATGTTTAAAGAAGGCGTGGTGTATGCATGAATAATTTAATGTAGAGAGTGATAGTTTGTAATGTAGTCATAAGTTGTGAAATTTGTATTTTCGTGCATGAAATAACAACAGATAGTGGTTAAAATCATCTACTGTGAATGAAGAAGAAAAAGAAATATGCTGAAAGACGTGTTAAAAAGTGACGCATTCATCAGTATTCAACTTAGTACAACAACGAATTATTTTTGGCAAATTAATATAAGTATTGCTCAGCATTATCAAAATGTAGAAATACCGTGATATATTGTCGATTCACAACTGAGATTTATACATGTTACTTATATAAAGAACAGGATAGTGTCAATGCTCGGAGATTCAGTTGTATTAGTTTTGAAAATTTACTGTTTCACAAAACGTCAAATTATTTTCATAAAAGTGTTATTAAACAACTCCTAATCTCATCATATCTCTCCTAAGTTACACGAATACACGTTTGATTGTGGTTAGTAGCATTTACTGGATTTAAATAATTGTATCTCAATACATTTCTAAGAAATACTTTGATTTGATTTAAAGGTAGTAAAGCAAGTCTATCACTAGTTCAATCCATTATCGCCTTATGGGTTTTCGCATTATTTTTTTTATTTGTTATTTTGTTAATCGTTTTTGACTGATTGTAGTAGAGTGAGTAGTAAGTTATTCAATGATTACATGTTTAACAATCCAACTGTGATCACCTTAATGGCTAATAATTATCGGTCAATGAGTAAGTTTGAT
This sequence comes from Schistosoma japonicum, assembly GCA_025215515.1. Classification (NCBI taxonomy): domain Eukaryota; kingdom Metazoa; phylum Platyhelminthes; class Trematoda; order Strigeidida; family Schistosomatidae; genus Schistosoma; species Schistosoma japonicum. Next base: position 70,504,713 of record CM046069.1, read on the forward strand.
TCTGATATTTAATAATAATATATCATGTAATTGATAAACTGAACCAAGGTACATGAACATGGACTACACATTTAGTTCTGTTAAATTAACCGATATTTCTGTCTATACCAATATAAACATCGATCTCCAACGTGTCTGTTTGACGCAGATCGTGAAACAGAATTGTCCTTCACTTTTGGTTGTGTTTTTACATTATGCATGATGTGATGACAGAAAGTTTTACAAAAGATAATTCGATCACCGGTGGATGATATTACTTGAGTGTTCTATGCATTTTTTAAATACTCAGCAAACTCCAAATGTTGATTTCATTAAATTTCTAGTGGATTTTCTTAGTTAATGCTTTATGAATTGGTCAAAATATAATCCTGTTTACTTATCTTTCTATAAGTGCATTGAAGAATCAACTCTCTCCGAGTTTACCAAGTGTACAAATTTTCAATGGTAAACACTGATGGAAAAAACCATCGGTCATTTCATTAACTAAATAATATATATATGACCAAATTTACAAACCAGTTTGTTCTACAATACCGATTGTATTCTTTCAATTATTCTTAATTTTGAGTGGTTTTTCTAAGTTGCTTAGGTTACACGTTTGTCAATTTTAATTGTTTGCATTTACACTCCTTTCAAAAAATTCCTAATGAATACCATTTATTTAGTCTATAAACAAATAAATAAATTATTGAACGTTTTATTAAACTTCAATGCTAGGAACTTGAACATCCATTATGATTTTCAAGGATTCTATATTTATTATTATTTTTATGAAATAAGGTCAATTGTGTTGTTGCTTATTGACACTTTCTGATTCATTTGTATAATTAAATGCCTTTTTAAATGTTCGATTTCTCTTCTGTCTTAAACATTATCTGATTAACAGTTGATGTGTAATGCGATAAACATTTTTAGAAATTATGAAACTTCATATCTGCACATGAGAAAGCCATTTTGAAAACAGTAATGTTTTCGAGTATTCTATGAAAATTAATGATCTATCAACGATTGCGTTTATTGTTGTACTGGTACAAAATGCAACAAAACCTTACTATTTTCCACAACGCATTTTTCAGTACATATTTCTTCAGAAAAACAAACAGCTTAAATTAATCTGCCAGCTTACCTAACAAGGAATTTTTTCTTTTGTTATTACAAATGTGTAATTGCAAATGATTTAGTAAGAAAAAATTTGGGTGTTGAACGAATAAAACCCTTAGCTTGTGACATAGTGGTGGCTAGTAAATGATACAATGGTGCAAACAATAAAGTGATTAACCATCATATATTCAAAAAAAGGTGAACAGTATTCTAAACCACATCCTCTTGACTGTTGTCAAATAATTTACTGAACTGGATTCTAATGACCTTAGAACAGGTCACCGCCATGAGAATCATAAACATTTCTAAGACCATGATTGGTCCATTCTGACGTTTCGTGTTCATTCACAAAGTCAACAAATACTTTCATAACAGTATACACAGAACTTTCAGTTATCCTTATGGCTTACATACAATGAATCCTTAAAAGATACTTAGACTTAATTAAAATGCCCTAGGTTCTATCAAGTCCGTGATATGTTTTTATGTTTTATGTTTTCATTATGAAATGCCTAATGTGACAAACTAATATAAACAGATACTACATTTTTATGCGTCTAAGGTATCGTACACTCTTTTAAACATGTCGTCGTACAAACTTTAGAAATTGAAATATTTATTTTAGATATATACTACCATTACAATAAAAAAGTATTTAAAATTATAAATATGTGCATATTTCAAAGATGGTCTATTAGGATAATGTAATCGTACTTTTCGTCCCTGCACACAAAGTTCAGGCTGTAATTAATAAACCTTCTAAAATTTAAAAGTAATAAGTATGTGATTAATAAAAGTCAACTGGATTCATGTAATAAGTCACACTGTAAGAATTAAACTGTCGGATAACATTACGATAACTCATGTGATGATACTGGATTAATCTGTTGAATGACTTGCTTTCTTTCTTCAAAATACAAACAAAGTATTACACAGAAATAGGTTTTGAGATAATTTGTGTTGTATGGTAAGTGTTATTATCCACAGCGAAGAATAATGTATTGAAAATATGAATAGATATGAATAGGTCAGACATTGTTCATTGATGCATCGATGAATAATATGTCGGGATGAAAATGTTATGTGGCGTCGTGTGAAATTAATTGCTTCACTGGAGACATATTAATAATACAGTTTCCGTAGCTCAAACAACTGAATTTGTGTGGAATTCAATATGTTACAACAGAGTCTTCTATTGTACTGATGAAGCTTCTTCATGTTGCTTTTCTAGCTTGAATTTATTTAAGTGAATCTTCCAAGACGACTCCATTTGACAAATAGTTATCATAGTGTGAACTAATTGTTGTTATTTGTATTAACTCTGGAGAAAGAGTATTGAATACATTTATATTTCTAATTAATGCAATATGAGTTTGAGAATTCGTTGATTGCTCGTTTTATATTTGTATATCTTAGAGTTATAAAATAATTGATGAAAACTGCACTTAGTTACATTGAATATAATTTACACATTACATTCAGTACTAGTGTGAAATAATTGATACAGATGGTGAACACTTGTAAGATTGCATAGAGGTTATTTAGTGTATTCGATTATTTTCTGTCTTACAATCTAGTCTGCTTCTCTGATCATTGCATTTGATTTTGGATGCTAGTTGCGAATCCTTATAAAGGAATCGCTCTTATATGTTCAATACCTAAATTACGAACTAATTCTTGAATTTTTACTAATGACATTATTATCACTAATTAAATATGTTAAAAGGGTGGACTAGAACGACTTTGTAAAACAATTGAACGACGAATGAGATACTGAAATTATTTATTTCTACAAACGACAGAAAGTTATGAATAGTGTACACACGATATTCATTCATTTATTTGCTTGTTGTTTGCTTACGCTGATCTAATTCGATAAGAGACTAACTTTTACTGATTGCTTTTGAGTTTTTACGTACTCTAAACACATAAATAAGTGCCTTGTCAACTGTTTAGTGTTGCAAATTTTACCTAATATTTTGTCGTACACAATTTTAATTTAACCTTATAAATAATGCTTACAAACCGGTCATTAATAAGCTACGTTTTGACATTGACCAATAATTTTTTGCTAAAGTAAAACAATATGAATCTCTCTATCTTAATAATTAAATTCGTCGACATAAAAAAACTAAATGTGTAGTAGTCAATAAGTATTCAAATTCTAGAACTGTAATAAGAAATCACACCCACATTTAATCTATTATTTAAAGCTCAGTCAGTGACTAAGTGAAAATTCAAAGAGGCCTGCTTAACTCATATATACATATATATATGCAGTGGGAGAGTAAAGATAAAAGCTAAGCATCCGGTCATGTGATATTCGATATTTCACTATCCGTTCATCCTTTGTAGTCTCAATCTTATTAATCAAAATATAATGTTTTTGAATTATGAAAACCAGTAGTTAATACAATCGGTAAGATGTTGGTTGTTACATTATGTTGTAAATTATTAGAATACATTACGTATCTTTAGATATCGTCGGTAGACAAGAAAAATCTTGTGTAGATGTGAAGGCATAGATATGCAGGACGAGGATATCATTTCTACGACTGAAAATTGTCTGGAACTTTAATCAGCTATTGGCCATCAATAAAGTCAGAACTTTTAATACGAATGTAAAGATTTTTTTGTCGTATGCAGCTGAAACAGGAAATTACAAAAATCACCATTCAGAGGATACAAATGTATAATTGTCGACATTGTTGCCTAAACATATAGACTTTTAAATGGATCATCTTTTTGTATGTATGTTTTTAATGTAATTGAATTCTTTTCTACCAACCTGTATGAATATTGGGCGTTTGTTATATTATTTAGGTCTCGAAATTCATTTTTACCTAATTCTTAGCACTGAATTTTTTATTTAAGTGCGTCGGTTTGATTACATATATGCGTGACGTCATATCTAGCTGAACCTAAAACGACCACTATCCAACATCTGTAGTTCTCATGGCAGACGTCGTACGTGGTTTTCTAGTAGTAACACGACAGCGATCTCTACAAGTATTCATAAACAACTGTCTGCACAAGATCCATTAGTTAGATATCATCCCCAACAACGTTTTGTAGCTAAGAACAAACCAATTTCCAGCCTAGGAAGAAATTTGGAAATGACGCTGGAGATGCCTAAATCATACATATAGGAAATTTTTAAATTGTGTCACAAGGCAAGTACTAACTTGGAATTCCAAAGACCAAAAAAAGAGAAAGACCAAAGAACACAGTGAGCCGGAATATGAACGCAGACGTGTAAAAAGTCAACGGCACTTGGGTAGAACTGAAAAGAAAAGCTGAGGGTAGAGTTGGTTGAAAATTGCTGATCGTTAGTCTATGCAACACACAGGGTAACAGAAACTGATTAATTGATTGATTGAAGTTAGTATTGCAACCTTACTTGTTCTGAAAATGTTTAAATATCATTCAAATGCACATGGGCTGGCATCCAGACATAGTCGTTTGAATACGTTAGAATATAAGTTATCAAGACTCACACTGATACTGATTAAAACCATCATCTCATAACATATTTGCATGTAAACTAGTGTTTAATCTGTGGCCTGAATAATCATTTACTGTAATTATTGCTAATTCTTTCATTATGATGGCGTTTAATCTAGCCGGTTGGTTGACCTTGAATTTAGTAAACCGAATAAGATTGTTGAAAATATACTTTGATTAGACCACAGAAACGTTGACATTCAAAGGTAATGGATGATTAACGAATGCCATCAAAACTAGTAGAAGAAAATCAGCACACTAGCAGCTTGATAGTTATTAGATAAACATGAAAAATATTCACCAATAAATCACAGCCTGTTGCTTTTTGTGAAGCTTAGGTGACCAAACAAGAATTTCTAACCAACTCTGTACTAGCCACTTCCTTTCGGTTTTTCCAAAGCGTTATTCAATCTTTTCATGTCTGTAGCAAATTTCCAACTCAATGTATTCTTCGGTATTTCTTATTATTTTGGCTTCGAGGTTGATGATTTCCATATGATGTAATTTCGTGATTTTTGTAATGAGTTCAAGCCACCTTCCGTGTCTTTTCCTTATTAATTCCCCAGCAAAGATTTGGTTTATTCTTTGTCACAGCAAGTTGTTAATCAGTGTATTTGAACAACGAATCCAAAGTATCTTATGTAAATAACTGTATATAATTGTCTTAATAATGGTTTTCTTAGACATCCATATTTCTACTTCACATAAAAAACCGTTTTGACGTTTGGAGTGAAAACTGTGACTTTGGTATTAACTGACTATTGTTAACATTTTGAGCGTTGTTAACTACTAAAAATGTTAATTTTAGCCGGTCAAACCATGTTTTCACATGTCTGTCGGATTTTTCTTAATTATTATTGATCCTGTCCTAGTAATTGAAATTTTACACTTTCTCTAGAGATTCGCCATCTAGTGTGATTTGGTTGGTGCTCACTTCACATACTGCCACTGCACTGGCCGTTTTTACTTGTATTTCTTGCCCCAGATACAATAAAAGAGTTAAGTTATCTGCTTAGACCAAATCGTTAAGCTACATCAAAACTACCCACTGTACTCAGTGATTTGACTAAGATGTAGCGGTTTATGTAATACAGTCAACTACCAGATCAAATGAAAGTAGTGTGCATATGCAGCCCTGTCTGACATCAATCTTTACGTGAAATAAATCTGATGGTTGATCCCTATACATGATTTTGCAATGTGGTCCATTCGTATCATATGCACTTCAGAGTCCACGTAAATTCCATAATGCTCTCCTGCTCGCGTTGTTTCATGCTCGATCGTAGTCATGGGAAACAACGTTATTTGATAAGTTCTATTCAACTAATTGGTCAAAAATTGATCTGTAGGGTCATGAATCAGTCAGTACAAAATCGAACCTTACTAAATTCTGTTTGCTGATCTCGAAGTGGGACGTTTATTAGATCTCTCATTAAGTTCTGTAAAACTCGTTTAACTAGTTTCCCTGGTATTAATAATAGAGTGATGCCTCTGTAGTTCTTGCAGTTTCTACAATGTTACTTCAGTCGGTTTTGCTGATTTTGTTGGCGAGCGCGTATCACTGTATAACATTTGTTGTGATTCCTACTTCCTTCGTCGTACATGATGCTCCTGTATACCTAGGTTAACTAGATTTTCATCATATGAATTCATTTTGTTTTTTAAGGACAACGGTAATGCAATTGCGTATACATATGTCAACTAACGTCTAGATTATCAGAAGAAACACACACCGTAATTTCTACAGAAACCCGGCATTTTTTATGAGGTGTGATAACATTTCTAAATGAAAACTTTCCAAATACTGGAGAAATGTTTAAATGGTTTACATGACTATCTACAGATAGTGTTGTTTGCTAAGTTTGTTTGGGGATAGGGTTGATAATATCAGGCCAAAGTCTCATCATTTATCCGAATCTAGGGCAGGCAGTAACCCTTGAAAGACGTTTGATGGATTTAGGAACATGTAAAGAGTCACGCGCGAACTTTGAACACTGTCACGTTTAGCCACTTGGCTTGTTTATTTTGTATCTTTTTTGGTATCTTGACAATTTTTTCATTATATTACACCCTTAGTAGCACTCCGTTAGTCTTACTTAACTTCACTCACAACCTCATAGTTTGCTAGAATAACGAAATGGCACGCATTAAGGCCAAACATACAAAGCTTATTATTAGTCCTCCTAAGCTGCGGGAAAACTCTTATACTAGTTTTTCTTTTCTTAACTCCTTTGCAACACAACAAAGATGTAACGATTTTAAGCGACTACTATCAAACAGTCCTTTACTCTCATATTCTGAAACATCAGTTAACGATGCGCTTATCAACAATCAGCAAATAATTGACAGTCGCGCACTACCTGTTAAGGTCGTCAACTTACCTGATCAAAACAGCTCTATACGGTCACTTACATAATGGAAGTTGACAACGTTAAAATAACTCTTGTCTATATGCAGTGTGTCCAACAGGAAACAGCTTCAATATTATACATACAAGCATAGTAATATCGACAAAGAAAAAGTAAGGCAAGCTGAAGTCTTTCTCGATTTTATTTTGACTAAATTTGTAAAGCACACGAACTTGCTACACAAACCATTAGCTCGCAACGTTTCTGACAGTCTTCCTTTTATTAGGATGAAGATAACACTATTAATGGCTTTTTATAACGTCTCAAAAGCTTTGCAAATGCAAAAAATTAAAAAAAAGGCTGACAAACCAGCTGTTCGATCCTATTTTGTTTTAGATCTACACAGGATTCTATAAAATTTACCAAGTTAGCGGATCGTATAAGGACCAGCAACGAGTACAAAAATGTACTAATATTTGCTGACAAAACGCCAAAACAACGCAGAGCTTGTACCAGGTATAACGCTACAACTCTTAACTTGCGAAAAACCAAACATGAACCAATAAATCAAAATATTATCGGTAAAGCAAGTTCCACAGCGGTTCAGCGTGATGACGTCATACCATTTAAACACTTCGAGATTGCTTTATACTACGCAAAAAGTTATACATCTACATTTTCTGTCATAATATAACCCCTTAAAATGGTAGCGTAAATTCATATATTTGTTCTTCAGTATCACAAATTCGTTTTAAAGTCATGTTTGTAATAGACACCACATGAATACTGATTCCAAACAAAGTTTAATTTTACGTTGTCTCTGTTTATTACAGTTTAATAAGTCTAAGTAACAACTGAACCCTTCTATCGCTTGATGTGTTTTGTTGATCTTGCCTGTAAAATTGGCTTGCTCCTGACACCAGAAAATAGAATATTACAATTATTATTGTTATTAATAATAACATTACATGATAGACCAATTCACAGGAGAAATACAAAAATGTAAAAACCTAAACTAATTAAAAAGTTAAAAAAGATCTGTTATAGTTATGCAGATTCATATGAAACTAACCTGGAAACAGGTGAAGATATAAAAATCATTTATGCATTTATAGAATGTTCACAATTAAAGATATAGAAGTAACTTTTCTAAAAAGCGTCAATTAATATGATTTCATAGTGAAGGTCCTAATATCAAAAAACAAACTCCAAATGTTTTGAAATGTTTGTCATTTAAACTGTTTTACAACCATCACTTTCATTTAAAAAATTATTTTATAATTTATTGATGTCTACTAGTGTGTAGATTTTATACAAGCCTAACTTTAAATTCATTATGATTTGTATAACCAACTATAACAATATTTAGATAAAACAGACAGAAAATGCATTTCCACTATTTCACAGATTGTTGATCAATATTCTTGAATAAGCCGTTTCTGTGCATACAACTGCTATGACGCAGCCGTCTAAGTTATACAGTGAAGAAGTGACTACAGCTCTAATTTGCTGATGTATTCATGCAAACAGATACCCGCAACCATTACCAACAACTCAACTACTGATTACTTACTAGGAGCAAAATCGAAAAGACACGAACACAGAACTGAAAAGATTTGGTTCTATTTTGTCCTAACTCTGTATATACAATTACAACAACGACTTTGTCGGAATAAGGGTAATTAGCGCATTTAAAAATCCCTACAAACAAATCACAAATAACAAGCTCAGTGCGCGAAAAATGAACGGCAATACTGGTTACCACTTATTTAACAACTAATAAAAATTAACAAAAACAAAATTATTTACATATGTAACAACTAGTTTTGTTACTCTTTAGCACTTCATATATTAGGAAAAAGTTCACTCTTTTAAAACCTTACTGTGGGTCTTTGTTTTTTTTCGCTACATTTGAGTGACTACTCTTCTGAAGACGTTGGTTTCTCGTTGTTTGCTGCAATTATTGTTGGTTTCTTTGTAATAAGCTTGAAAGTATCAATAAAAAATTTAAAAAGCTGGTTAGGGTTCCACCAGCGTTTTTCTTATTAAACACATATTTGTTCCTCAACTGCCATTTTACTTATCACTTTCGCTCTTTTTTTAATTATCTTCCTTATTGCATGTATAACTACCAGGTCTGTAGTTTCCCGAATTAACCTCCGTTCCGTTTTCATAGATATCATTTTCTTTGCTTTCTACTTCTGTCGGTCTTATCACCATATTTGTTGTTCTTCGTTTTCACCCGGTAAGAGCGTCTCCTGGTGATTTCTGTTGGAGAACACTGCTGTTAGCGGGTGCTTCAGTATACAAGTAAGAAACGCTAAATGACTTCTGCTAGGGTCCTCTTTCTTCCCTGCCTTAAATGCAATTTATTTGAAAGCATTTACAAACCGCTGCACTTGTCCATTTGATTGTGAATCGTACGACAGGGAGCAAATATGTGTTATGGTGTTTAGTCAACAGAAATAACTGAAATATTTTGATGTAAATTAGAACCTATTAACAGTGACGAGTGTCTCTTTAAATTCATAGTACGCAAAATATCTTTGCTTCATCTCAGGAACATTACCACCAATTCTGCATATAAAAGATCGCTCATCGAATTGTTTTGTATCTTATCATGAATTCAGCAACTTACTAAGTAGTAATAGGGAGTGGTTTCACAGCACAGTCGAAAATTTGTGTAAGGTAACTGAACCTACATCATACGCTGACGCCTCCGCAGCTAAAACAATAATCGGCATTTTTAAATCATAATGCGTCAATAGAAGGTCGGATGTAAGAAGCTTTTTCAAGCCATCGAAAGCTGTTTGGCACTGCTGTTTTTCAGTTTCATTTAACGTTTTTCCCCAGCCAACGGTTAAGTGGTGTCTGCTTTTCATACAAAGATGGTAGGGATACTGAGAAGAAACTTATCAGAGTAAATAATAACACATTTCGTCACATACTATTTTTTGCATTATTCTAGAGATAACTGGGCTGATATTTATGGGCCTACAGTTATGCAAGTATTTTCTGTCACCTGATTTAAGGAGACGCAGATGTAACAGGTTTTTTATCTACTAGGGTAAGTACCTGGTGTTAATAAAAATTTAAACAGTTATAATAGGATTAATGGTATATAAGGTCCACTGTGTTTAAAGTAAATGAATGCCATCCCATCTATTCCACAACTACTTGACGTTCTGAGTGAGTTGATGGATTTACAAATGTTGTCATAATTAAAAGTAACGGACTCCGTATAGTTATTAGCCGAGTTGTCCATTTCTACCTTAATGTCATCCAGGGGCTTACCTCTCTTAGCAAATAAATCTCTAAACAGGGTTACTTTAATTTTATAGTCATTTATTATTAATCCATCTTGTAAAATGCAGGGAATATCACTATTCCGGGAAGGTTTGAGGCGTTTATTGAACAGCCATACCAAGTTTTGTATCTCGGAGCCACTGTGTATTGCTGACATATCTTCTTAAATCACCTTTAACCTGTGGAATTTTTTAGTCAATTAAAGTTTATGGCGATTTTCTACGAATACACAGAAGGCATTTGACTTAAAACAGCACTTCTGTAACCGTTAAAGCTTCTTACGGTAATGAAGTGGAGTGTACAAATCATCTAACTTTTATTATATATTGCTAATTTCAATAGGTCTCATCAAATCTAAACAGGAATCAATAATTTAATTAAATATATATCTAGCGCTTTTGTAAGACTATTAGATAAAAGATTGTCCCATTCAGAGCAAATGAAAAAAAGGTATACAGACGATTTCAGTCCATATTTTTATAATCTCTTATTTAGTTTTTTGTAATTTACGATTATTAGAGTGACTAAAATTAAAAAAAGGAGCACATAAAATCGTTTTTTGGTCACTGTTTTTGAGTTCTGTACTAACTTAAAGTAGTAGAGGAGTAACATTGTGACAAAATACTAGGTCAAAAATGTCATGTCCCGTAGGAGTGTGTGCACAATGTTTTCAACAGTGCATGTCTAATGTAGTAAGAAAATTAACCTCATCATATGACAGTCCTCTACCAACATTTCAGTCTATCCTAGGAAAGGTGAAGTCTACTGCGGTGACCTTCGCCTTGTATTTTAGGGCAGAGGTAAGTACAAAATCATTAATAATAGTATTATCTGCAGTAGTAGATGTGTTTGCTGTTCTATACATGCATTGAAAAAGTAAACTGCGGTTCGAAGCATCAACTGAGATCCACACCGACTGTAATACCACACCTAGTATTTTGTCATCGATTTTATTAGACGAAATACAAACACATATGTATATTAGACAGACACTATTCTGTCTATATTCTCCTTTGCCACGATATAACATATAGTCTCAAATGGCTAATTCTGAGTTGGTTACTGAGGTGAAATACCATGTTTTTGTGACAAGTATAAATAAAGGTTTAGCTAATATGGCTATAGTTTTAAGGGTTGATACTTTAATAAAAAGTGAGCGGGCGTGTATTAATGAAAAGTTTAAAAATGAAGAGTGAATTTTGAGTACTCGAATAAAATATTCTTTTAAGTCGTTCGTGTTCGATGTAACTAGATGTTGATTTGAAAGTGCAGTCTGACTGTATGAGCTAATGTCTGAGCAAGTTGCATCGATGAGAGGACTAGTGACTGCCTGATCCCAAAAAAATTACTATAGTTGTTAGAGATATTAGGATGTTCTGAGTAGCTTAAGTTAGGCGACATGGCAACTTGTAAGTGATGTGCAAAAATGAAGGATGTCTCAGTAGCCTACTCGAAGTTTAATTATAGAAGGAAAAGGGGAGGGCAAAACCACTTATACGATATGAGTAGATCTTGTATGGTGTAGAAATCAAGGGCTTAAAGCACACTAATGTGCATTTGGCGACCTAGAATTTCTTACAATGTTATTTGCGTCAGAGTAGTTAGAAGTGTTGTTTTCTTGTTTGCCACGTGGTTTTTGTTAGTAGTTAAATAAGCTATGTTATGATTGTTTACTAACAGCTTGTGAGTGCTTACGACCTTGATTACTACCGACATGATTACGTTTAGAAAATTAGACTCTATAACCGGCTTTGCAATATAATTATGTGATGAGCACAGTGGTGTCATGCTTTTTTTGAAGATAAGGTCATGAAACCTGTAGTTTTGATGATCTTGTCTTGTTTTCTATTATATTTCAATTGTTTAATGAGCTAACCATGACCTTTACCTACGCTCTGGGAGTTTGCGTTTACTTACCTAGTGAACAACAAAAGAGCCTAAAATTGGAGGCCATGTGGTCTTAATCTACATCAACACTTAGGGTGTGCTTTTCAAAGGTGTGACCTATAGTTTCTACGTCCTATAGCATAACGCTTGTTTTTTTTAATTAATGGTATCATCAGTTCACAGTGATGTTGTTAGACATTTTTCATTAGTGGTGTTCTACTCAACTTCACCTATGTGTGAATTTTTAGTCTCTTATCTCTTTGAACACAAGTCTTAATCGCGATTACACGGGCCTTCTTATAATTGGTAGATGCAGTTAGTAATTGCTTAGCCCGTTTTAACTGAACTGCAGCCAAACGAGAATTAAATCGAAAGAGAAAAGGACATGAGTACTTCTAATGTTTGTTGGTAAGGCAAAGGCATTGACAAAAACAGTCCGAAAGATTAGCTGCTTCTTGTTAAAGTATACCTAACAGTTCTTAATGGAGCCTTATCCAATCTATTGTAGACACTTACGTTCTGAAGGGATATCATACGCTTAGCTACTTCTGTAACAATGAAGTCGACTACGGTTTTTACTTTCGTAACCTATTTCATTACAAGTGAACCTGTATCCTTGGTCATTAGCGATTTATAGAGTGACTGCGCTAAGTTCTTGATTAATGCCACATACTATAATTGAGAATGATTCCATTTGAGAACGTTTTTTTACTAGCTACTGAGTAAGATGCTGTAATTTACATATAACCTTCTCAATACTTCTGTTTCAAACAACCAAATATGTTTAAATAAAGCCGAGGAAGGTGTAATGTTCCGAAAATTCGACTGTAGATATACTAGTTAGGCGTATGTCTACAAATTTAAACAAAAGGTAAATTTTTTATACCCACTTTTCATGCAAGTGACTCGCCGATGTATACTCAATTCAAGACCCTGAAATGTGACCCTGTCTAGGCATCACGTGCAGAGATAAATCACAAATGAATACCAAAATAAATAAAAGTTGTAAATGTCAATTGCATGATTAAGGAATATTTACACATGTGACAGCGTTTAGGTAAGGATTATTTAAGCGCGTATTTGTTTTACGCAGTCATTGCACCACGACACAATTCACCCTTAAACCCTGCATGTAGGTTTTGTATTCATTTGCTTAGCGTCTTCCCCGTGACACATCTTTTTGCTGCTAACAGATAAACATAGTTATACTAGATGACAGAATTATGGGACATGAAATATCAGATAACCTGTCTATTTTGGATTGTCACAGAACAACGTATTACTGTCGCGTTAAACATATGCGTCATGCGTTTTTGGGGAAACACAACTTGATTTCCAATTACCATGGCACAGATAATGGTAATGGTACCTTTTCTATGTAAACTTAATTAAACACACAGTTACCGTAGCTGGAAACAAATCAGAGCCTTCAAAGTCCCTTTCAATGCCATTGCAGAGCAAGCTATCACAAGGCCGACAGATAGCAATAGCAATTAATTTGCTTTCGTTTACTTACATTGGTTTATAGATCCCGCTCTTATTATTGATGCTTCAGGCTAAACTTTAACATGGAAAGATAACATGAATGCTATTGTTATGAATATGATGAAGGATGGTGACATCACAATGAAGAAGGCTGATAGCATTTTTATTCTTTTCCGAGTATACTTGATTTGCCAGCAAGTTTCCTTTGTGTATTGTGAACGTGCTACAATACAAAAGCAAAGTTTCTTAGCAGTGGCGTATGATACCATATAGAATAAAAACTGAACCTATTGGGATATGCTAAATTCTGGTTAAAATGTTTCACGTTTGATTCATTAGTAGTGCATAACATCAATCTATCGATGATAACACACTTTCCTGGCTTACTGAGAAGCGGAGAAGTTAAGCTAAACCTTCTGTTAACTGATTAGCAGGAAAACAATTAAACGCAAGGCAGATTACATTTATGATTCTGTCGACTTAGAAGTGGCGAAACCCAAGCTTGGTTCAATATACCAAGTTAAACATTTTCAAAAGTCACTGTCGTCAATCCTTAAGTAACTTCATTATCTACATTGACGTCGACAAAGATTAAATCGACACCATTTAATTCAGCTTTTTCACCAAAACAAAAATCAGCAGTTGAGTAACGGCTTTTCCATTATATTTTCCATCAAAGTTTGTGGAGTTGGATTACAATATACAGAAGATCCTCAATGTATTGACGGCTTTATCTGGAAATATTATTTAAGTGATGGGTCTCTTGAAAACATCAGCCATAAAATCAAGGACGAACCAATTTGAAACTGAATTCACAAATCTGCAATGTTATATATAATTGAAAGAGAAAGTTAAATCACTGGAGACATTTTTATTTAAAGAAAGTAAAAGAGATAGTGTCGTAGGAGTCTATTCTGTGGTTATGCAATGTGTTGTAAATGTCATTGGTCATCAGAATAATATGTGAAGACTGCAAGACTTTAATGACATACATTTTCGAATGCATTCTACAACGAGCTCAAAGTGTTGCATTGTCGCCTTTGTTCACCAATAAATTAGGCCTTTATTCACACTTCGTTTGATTTCATTTAAACTTTACAGGTTGTTCGGTGTTTTGTGATATAGATGTGTTATCCCTATCGGATATTTTTGGTAGTCAACTTACTGATTAGAAATCATGAATTACTAAGTTTGTCAAACCCTGGATCACTAGACTTAACGTTTTTTCGGTATTAGAATTAATATAAACTAAGCACTGTGAGCTTCAAAGAGCCCGCAATTTAAAGAGACGACTCACAAGTAAATAATTATAGTCAACAGGAGCTAGTGGTGGTATCAGTAAAACTGACAAGTGCAAGAATTACTAGCCTATTTAGGAAACAGACAATAATTTATCACAAGAGTTGAGCGTACCGCCAGTTATAATGTGTAATTGCAACAACCACCTTGTCATAATTATAATAATTAGCACCTTAGAAAACTACTACAACCAATCACATAGCATGATAAGCGAGGAGAAAATAAAGGCAGTACTAGTTACCCCTTACTTTACAATTAGTAAAAATGGCAGGATAAAAAAAATTTACATTAAAAATAACTAGTTTTGTCCTTTCTTAGCATCTCATATTTTTGAAAGAAGTTCACTTTCTTGAAACTACCTTTGACGTGATTGACAAACATTGATTATTAAAAAAAGTCTTCGATTAAGTATCAAACTATCCAGAAGGGCACGCACGTCTTTATGTGACCGGTTTAAAAACATTGTATGACTACGCCGACCTATCGACGGAACCTACGAAGGGCCATACAAGATCTAGAAGCGTAAATCGAAGTACTTAAATATCGACTAAAATGGCCACAAAGAGAAAGTTAGCACCTATTCCCTCAAAGCTGCCTATTTGGAAGGATAACCGTTCACGTCAAATTTTTTTACATACCACTACCCAGAAAAGACTACTTCTCACTGATATCTGACTTCCGTCTATAGAACACAACTACATGATTCCAGTCAAGCCATCAACAAAGTCACACATAAACGACCGATTTTTAAAATAAAGTTATTCGGAATCAAGGACCCACTTTATTCAAGGTTTCTGTTCTTCCTGAAAGTAAGACAACAAGGTTTAATAATAGTCGGTCATTATGCTGAAATTTGACGTGAACGGTTATCCTTCCAAATAGGCAGCTTTGAGGGAATGGGTGCTAACTTTCTCTTTGTGGCCATTTTAGTCGATATTTAAGTACTTCGATTTACGCTTCTAGATCTTGTATGGCCCTTCGTAGGTTCCGTCGAAAGGTTGGCTTGTAGTATTCTAATGTATAATCGTGTGTAATATGTTTTAAAGCAGGTTAAATGGATATTTTTTGACTGGTTTTGGCTTTAAACTGGCTTAACTAAACGTATGGCATTTGAAAGCTGGTTTTATGGAAGTTAAGATTCAGGTAAAGCGTTGTAAGAGTTGTTTTAACAAATTTTATTAAAAATTGAACTGTAGTTCAATAAGTCAGTTCTGCAACAATCAATTTAACATCTGTTTTCACATAACTGCGATTTTCTAATAAATTTGGTATTAGAGTGTTAACTAAAGAATTCTCATTGATGAAATTATTGCTTGCAGTTGTCGGTTTAATTCTTTCACTAAGCCGTTGTATTGTGGGTGATAGGTAGTAGTTTGGAATTGCGTTATTTCAAGGAGTTTGGTCAGTAAGTGGAACAATACGAATCTAAATTAACATCCAAGGTCTGTTTATAATGTGGATGTACAACCAAGGTATACTATCTATTGTTCAATAAAAGCGCTAATGATCACTTTACTAGCTGTATTTCAGTGTAAATTCTCTTGAACAGCTCGTAACTTTGTTCACGCATGTAAAACGATAAGAGAATACTTTGATTCTGGTTAAAGTTTCAGCAGATCAAGTTGAGCGTGGTTGATTAGCGCTTTGAGGATTGGAAAAGGGCCAAAAAGGCACTTATTATGCTACATCATCTTGTCACCTTGTCAAGCCACACAAGCGTGTATTTATGCATTGGTGTTCTTGCTCATTATCGGCTATCATGATTTCCGGGTATAAGCTTAGTCGTAACACGAAATTTAAGATGAGAGTGATGAAGCAATATTTTCAAATTGACGCGTCTATAGCACTTTTGGAGACTCTTGGACCAGCCGTACTCGTAGAAGGATAGCAAATTAAGGTGTTTTTACCCATCTCATTCGTTATTCGGAACTTGGGTGTTGTTGTGAGTAACTAGTGATGGAGATTGTTGACTTCACTTTGAAGTCGAGCTTGTCCAACAAGGTAGATTACTTAGATGCGATTTAAGTATTGTATTCTTGATAAGGTGCGAAGCGTAGTCCAAATGACGGAACTTTCGTGGTGAATAATTGTCCGGGGTTCACATCATAGAACACGTCAGCGGTATAAGATCAGTAAACATAATAAATTTTCGGCCTTTGATGGAGTGTTAAAAATGTCGTTCAACAGAGGTTATGGTTGATAGTTCACGTCCAAAAGTCCTATATCTTGATTCAGTATCTTAAAACCGTCTAGAAGAAAATGCCAACAGTTGCCGATCGTTACTAAATTAATTGATTGATGCAGAACTGCATCAATGGCTGAGTCAGATGCGTCAACAACAATGCTGACGGAAGATGAAAAATTGCGATGTGCCAGAATAGTTGTATCGACACTTGCTTTTTTTGTTGTAGTGAAGGCTTTCCTTGGCTGTTAACCCATTGTTAACACCTTTATACTTCCACGAAGTTTATCTAATAGTGGTTTCATGATAGATGTACAATTCGGTATAAATCGCCTGTGAAAGCTTACCACTCAATTAAAAGTTTGCAGCTGCCTAATGGTCGTTATTTCCGGATTCTTAAGAATAGCCGCCACATTGTGTTTATTAGGTTGTATCCCAATAGCATCAATAGCATGCCAGAAGCAGTTATGATAGCAGTTTTTGAGATGTCATTTCTGACTATCGGTATTTGATTGTACGCCCTTAATTGATCGATCGTGAACATACAGTCATACACTTCAAGATGTTTATTAGGTCATGGATATGTGACAAAGGGTAACGACCGGGCACAGTTTGAGGGTTGGGTAATCGGTAATCACCGGTGGGCGGTCAATTATTGCGATATTTTCTCGGAACCATATGTAATTAAGATAATAATACACTACTCGCTGTACGGATCATCATGTGATCGATTTAATTTTTCACAATCCTTGATTTTCTACGTGCATGTTGGCGTAATCTTGAGAACACAAGTTGACCTGTAGTTGCAATGTGATGTGTAGCATATTTGGTTACATATAGTAAATTCGACGTTGACTTGTTCAGGTGTGTATACTTGTCAAGTTTTAGCTGAAAAGTGGAGTTGTTTAAAACAAAAAGTGCATAAGCTTTATCCTGTAGCAGTGGTTCCAGGAACGTATAGCTTTGTGTTGCTGTCCACTAGCCTTAATTTGCTGAGGTTTACAAGCAAGTTGTGGTGGCTTAGTTAACCTATATATTGGATAGGCAGTTTCACATAAACAATGATGAAAATCCAGTATATGGATTTTCGTAAACACATATTTATATGAAGATATATTTTGATGTATACCATTACTTTTTTCTCGTCGATCACCTGTAGGTGAAACACAACTTGGTGTTGGCGATCATGTGCAGTTGTAGTAAGAACCTTCACTTTCGCACTATTGTCGACGAGGTAGTGAACCTTTGTTAATAAAATAGTGATGAGTAACAGGCGAATAACTCTACTATCTACGGTTACTACTAACACGTTTCGAAAAAATTGTTTCCCGATATGGTTAGTAAAACAACGGGAATCTCTGTAATTTATTGAGGTTTTGCAATATGTGTTGTGATGCAAACACACATGTGTGTTTTACGTTTGGTAATGTTTAGTCCAAATAGGTAGAGTTGATGAGAGAAACCTTTTTTAAAAGTGTGTTGACCGATAACTTCATTGTTGTGGGACAATATTTCTCTCGGTAAAGCTCAACCAATTCGTCAAGACCTTTACTGTTGGAAAAGTCTCCGCGTTTGATTTTCAACCTTGTGAGCTGGTCGCAGAGTTATATGTAGTCGAAGCTGAATAAGAAAGGAATGACTCACGTGTACAATTAACTTAAAAGTGACCTTATGACAGTGAAAAACTCAACGCGTGAACTTGTCACGCCGTGGTCTTAAAACTAGGTTTTTGAATAGTCAAACCAAACTTCCATATTTTCTGCCAAAATAATGATCTCAAGGTTTAGGGGTGCAGAGTTTTTGATTTTAACAAGCGTAGTGCATAGATAAGTAACCTTTTATAATCAGTGCACCTGGATTCTACCACCATGGCAAAATATATCCATTTGCAAGTTAAGTTAGCACTCCTAATCAAGTTTCAATATACTTGGTCTTTTAAAGTATTTGTATGTGCTCTATAATCTATTCTGTTAGCTCCTAGCAGTTTCCTAAAATTATGTCACCAGAAACGGAAGCACGCAGATGTTTGACAGAGTGCTAAATAATACAAATTACATCTTTCGGATACTAATACTGTAACCTTTGTTGTAACTGGCTTTAATTTTAACTAATATCTTCATATGATGTAAATTTTTAATGATGACTCTTTAGTGAGTCCATTGTATATAGAAAAATTCATATAATTCTCATCATGTCTGAAAAATGGAATGCACTCATGTACAAAATATCACTTAATAATGCTATTATTACTATTGCAAGATGATACATTATTAATTAACAAAGCCACTGCCTGGTGTCGAGAAAATCAACTTCACGTTACTACTAACAAATGTGACTAGATCGACATTGGGTACCGCAACCTAAATCTTCATTTTAAAGTAGATGAGGAACGAATTTCCGAACGTGAAATAGTTCAGAATCAAGGCTTAAGATACTCTCTGGATGTTGCATTCACGGAACAAACAATATCTGTCATCTTAAAGGTGCACTAGATTATGGGTTGTATAACCCATAATTTTTACCAACGTGAGTCTTGAATACTTGGGTCTCTGTTTGCCCTTTGCTTGTATACTGCTTATTTATATTTAGTAACCTCCGATTAAATGTGAAGCTGGAAATTGAATAAATACAAAAAATCTTCACAAAATAGATATTAAAGTATTATTTGTGGATCAAGTCACGCTACATGATGTTGCATATTATGCCTAGAACTACTTTGCAGAAGCAGAGCAAGGCTCAATCTGACATTATTTTCAAGATTTGTACACTATTTAAAATATCCTCCCGACCTTACATTAACATTTAACCAGGCATCTGGTTGCGGCCTCGGAAATCACACAGGCATAGTCCAGACAGAACATTGTGCTACTAGCGTATGAACTTATTTCTTCATGCACAAGTTTACTACTATTTAGAACAAATTATTGGCAGAAATATATGCATTATATACTGCTGTTTACTTAGTACGAGCAATAAACCAATTATTTAGGGATTTCAAGGCACTGAGTAGGCTGTCAATTTATTCACACTCTAGCATGACACGTGACGTACACTGCCCGCGCAGTGTATAACACGCTCATATAAACTCAAAACTACCTAGTGGTTTCTAAATTGATGTGAATCTGATATACAACTATCTCTATTAACACCATAAGTGCTGAAAATTTCTACAGATAAATCTACAACAACTATTATGGGATGAATATAACTTTCTGTCCCCACATGTGAATAACCTGTATTTCTTTTCCGAAAGTATACTTTTATTCTATTCTCCTTTCAATATAGACAGGTATATTCACAGTCAAGGTTAACTATCATCAATCCTTCCACTTATACTGTGTCAACAAGCACTTAATTCTTGCAAATTATTGCGATAACGTTTAGTTTTTGTTATCATTATTATTTATAATTCTTCTACCAATTTAATACGCCCGTCAAGTGATTTTATTTTCCTCAGTTTACCATACGATAATTTTGTAAAGTGATCCATAACAGTAGTTCATCTGTTATAAGAAGTAAATAAATTTAAATAACAAAAGTGACACAAACACACACTGAAACAATTATATACTATCAATAATTTTTGCCCCTATGCTTTTCTGCTCATCTACCTTTAAGTTATATTTTCTTAGCAAATACTGTCACAATTCATTGAATATAGCGTCGAACATCTGCATCAAGTAGGGATTTAGAAACAATTACTATAATTGCAATCTGAACCACAAGTGCGTGAGTCATTGATATCTTAAGCTTGCTTCTATTTGTACTTATTATATGTGTGTCCATATTGTATGTTTTCTTTTATGAGTACTTCCACCTAATATACGTCATCATGATCATGCTTGTACACTGACATGAAATCTGTACAGTATTTTTATAATATATCTATACATCTATAAACTTTATCAATTCAGTGATTTGTATTATGTCAATGTAGAGTAGAGAAAAAATCCCAATTCATTATTCTAATTAAATAAGCAGAAACTAAAGAGACGTGTGTACTTATATAAGGTGCATCTGGCAGATTAAACTGATGAGATTTTTCTAACTTAACATTCTGTCAAATTCCTAAATAATATGAATCCATATGTATTACACGTATTTTACTGATTTCACTAGAATGTTGATTCTATCATCGTGATTTAAAAAATTTAAAAAAAGTTTGTAAGTTATAAATGTGTTTTAATTGATAGCATAATGATAATACTACCACAAATGTTGCCGAAATTCACTGTTAACAGACTATTTAAGCTAATGCCTCCTCTTGTACTCATTGTGTGCAGTTGGATATTGATGATTGTGCAGTTCTTTGTAGCGTCATTTTATCATGAGATCTTTCAATGTTTGATCTTTCATTTAAGCTGAATTTAAATTTACAGAAGTTACTTGTTGTCGTTTACATCAACCTTATTTAATGACTTCATTTATGTATGTATTTTGTTGATATACACTGACAAAATGTATTGTGTTATTGTGTGCTCGTTTCCTGTTATGTTTAAAATAAATATTGTTCAATAAGGAAAAGATATCATATTGCTAAATTTGACAGTTCTCACCTACCTACGTTACTGATAATAAAATTCTAAGATAATGCTGATTAACGATAATTATCTTTTAAGAATATTTAACCAGTAGACCCCTAAACCAGCATATAACGATTAATACTCTTGATTTTAGATTAACTGCGATGCATTCTGTATAATATTGTGTTGCCTTAATAGTTAGCAAGTGACCTGACTGCGTGATTATCATTGGATAGTCGTTTTAATTGGTAATATTGCGTAACTGGATAGAGTTTAAAAGTTATTTGTAAGTGGTGGTTGCCTGATTGACCCACAATGTTTGTTTACATGAGATGATTAATCAAATTGGTGAATGCAAATAATGTTCAATTTTATGTTTGATGAATATGGATGAAAACAATTGCGTTCTAAAATAGTCAGACATAATATCAGTGTAAAATGTTAGTCTCTGTAATCATTTGACTCTTATATGACTCAAAAAACGACATTTAACTAGAATGACCTAATCTGGTTTCAAATCCAGACGATGATACACTGAGTAAACATTCTTTCAGTGTCAGATTCCATAACATAAGCATATTAGGTACCTCCTGACAACTACCTATCGTGAAGTGGAAGCAACTTTTAATTCTCTAAGTGGAGACGTTCTTCGATAGTGCTTGTCATAACAAGACTTACATCAGAAAATTATAAACTTCGAAAATATCTAATCAAACATCCTTAGCCAAGAGAAGAATAAAAACATACTGTCATGAAAGTTGTTAAATTCAGGTGGCGCTCGTCAAAGTTGATCTATTCGAGGTATTTTTTTTAATAAATCAATTTATAACATTAGTTTATGCTTGCTTAGTGATGACAAATGTACCAGTAAACTAATAATGTGAATTACTAACTTAATAAGCAACTTCTATTGTCTTAACACAAGTTGGACACATTGCTACTTCTATGCATGAAACATAGCATTTTTTCAACCCAGTCTTAACACTTACAGAGACTTACGTGATTAGTAAAACACAGTAATCACATGAAGGGTATTGCAAATCAAACAGAAGAATGTGCAAGTTGTAAGGTAGTCCCTATATGTGTATAGAAACTTTTCACACTGTGACAAAGTATGGCATTAACCAGACTGATTCATGCGTACATAGAGCTTGATAGCTCCAATGTACTTAAGATTTGAAGCTTACGATAAAATGTACTGGTGATGTCAGCTTTCTTACCAGATAAATTTGTGCTTATTGCCCACAATGCATTGCTAAAGAGATTTTGTCCATTATCAATTAGAAGCTAGCATAATTTACTAACTTACCAAAATTCTAGCAATTACTTTCGTTAAACTTACACATACATTTTTATATAACTCAACATTATCACAATTTCAAAAATCTATTTTTAATTGTAAACATATATCAAATGACAAGTCAAGTGGAAAACTGATGACAGTCGGTAAATTTAATTGCAATCTAAAGCCGATTCTCAGGCATGAAATTAACGACCTCATGGGTACCAATGAACCAATCACAAATCACAACAAAGGCATCAAGTCTGTAGTTTGCATTATATTAGTGTAGCATAGATAAATTTTGTAACTCATTACTCTAATCAATCATAAGAAAAAACCGTTTTTCCGTATTTAATGGAAAGTTCGCCAAACATATGATGATGAAATTTATCTGATTCAGAATCTCATTGAATTCCTTCATAATACAACCTAATGTTTTTAGTGTTTAACATAGATTTCAATGGATTGTTTATTTTATCATTTAAATTAAAATAGTAACAATTAGATCAGAATAAGTATGTAGCAGATGTATTTCATGCAAAGGCATAGCTATAGCACTTTCAGAAATGTTGACACTATTTTGTTTAAACAGCGTATTTCTTCTTCTCTAGATTGTACTATATGCAGTAAAATATTGAACATAGAGAAAATTTCTGTAACGCTATAGTTGAAGTGTAGATGGAGGTGCAATGGCCCACATATATATATCTTATTCAATTACGTTACCGCATTGTCCTTAATATGCAATTAGTTTTAGATATTAAGGAAATCTATTATTTTCCGTGTGTTTGAATAGACGGCCTCATCAACCAGGAAGCTATTGTCTTTGAGAGCTATATTAAGTAGCTTGAAAAATACTGAAAGACTATCTACCATGCGTACTTCTCTTAGCATTTTGTACATTATTTGACCATGCCTAATTAAATTTGAGTTTGCGCGAGATTTTGTTTTGTGTTTCCAATTTTCAACTTGAAAGAGTTTATTTCTTAAATACTAGTCTTCAGTGTAGGTACGGTATACAATATTAGTTGATGTGTGGGTGGTATTCTGCAGCAGTTTATAGAAAAGGATGAATTTTGTTCTTAGTCTCTTTTTTCATAGTGGGTCGAGTTCGAGCATAATACATCTAGTTTTGAAGTCAGTTTTGAAATTGTCTTCGATCGTCTGTCATGTTAAACAACAATGCACACTCTTCACTTTCATGCTGTCACTTGTTCATAGATTGTTAAATAGTAATGAATAATACACAAGAATAGGTCTTGCACATAATCTGTAAAGAGAGAGTTTTAGCTCATTTAGGCAAACAATTCTTCGAACAAAGTCTAGGAGCTGTAGTGGTTTTGACAGTTTAGCAGAAATATGCTTAAAGAAGTTAATGTTGTGAGAATATTATACTCCTAGATCAGTTACAGTAATAAGTTCAGAGAATTCGCGGTTGCTAAGTACAAGTTGAGCTTCAGGTTTTAGGTACCTCACACATATCCATTCACATTTCTCAGTATCGAATTTCAGACACCAGTCGAAACACCATTTACCTTATTTAGCTCATATAGAATACTTTGCTTGCAATGTGCTACGTCTAGGCTTTTAATTTTCTAGATTACTTAAGTCATTGGCATACAGGTATGGCTTTCCTTATACAAAGCTCCTGCATATGTTATTGATATATATAATAAAGAGTAAGGGCCCGAGAACACTACCTTGCACAACTCCGCTGGTTAAAAGTCATGGTGTTGACGTTACAAAGCCTACTTTTGTTACTTGATATCGGTTTGTAAAAGATGATTTGAACCACCGTAGGAAGTGACTAGTAAGTCTTATCGACTACAGCTTGCAAATTATTAATTTTCATGTGGTACACTGTAAAAGGCTTTTTATGTTGAAGTATAGCATCATCACTAACTCCTTCTGATCACGGTTCCAGGTAATTTTGTGAAAGAGGTAATTAAGGCATTTAGCGCATGACCTCCTTTTGAGAAAGCCATGCTAAAATGCACTAATCAAGCCTCCATTTAGTAGTTAGTCAGACGTTTGGTTATTATGAAACTCAGATCCATGAATGTTGAATATGATCAATCAAGACGAGCTTTGGTGATTGTTAAAGTATCTGCAGTACTTATTCATTTCAGGTAATTTGAATTGATTTAAGGAATCTGAGTTTAGAAGAAGAAAATTGGCAATGCAAATTCGTAACAGTTTTGATCATGTTAAAACATAGTCACTTTAATGAGCATTTCACTGATAATTTGATGATATAAACGGTGGCATTCATATTTGTATGAATATTATTATTGCTGGATTTAATTATATTATCCTTTTTCGCCGGAAATTTAAAAAATAAAAAAAGTTTTTGATTGCCTATATAGCTAAACATCGCTCGTTTTCTAAAGTCGTTTATAGAAAGGCAATGAGTATTTTATGCATCTTTAAATCGATTGCAATTAAAATTCATGATTATATATAAGATAGTATTTTGTTAAATTTTCAATTAGTTCAGGTTTGTTATTAGTATTAGTTAAAGATTTTAGTATGAGCACTGTGTTGAATAGCATATAATACATA
This sequence comes from Schistosoma japonicum, assembly GCA_025215515.1. Taxonomy (NCBI): domain Eukaryota; kingdom Metazoa; phylum Platyhelminthes; class Trematoda; order Strigeidida; family Schistosomatidae; genus Schistosoma; species Schistosoma japonicum. Next base: position 70,530,192 of record CM046069.1, read on the forward strand.
ATTTTCCCGGTAAAAGCTTAGAATTTTGTGTGATTAGCTTTGCACCGCATACTATGTAACGTCAAAAATGAATGTTTCTCAATAATAATAAGCCTTTTAAAAAGTAAGCCGTAGGTGCTCTAACTGTCATTGATTGACTAAAAAAGTAACCCTTAGTAAACTGAACGTCCTAATATTTAAAAAAGCTTTTTGTTTTGAAATGCTGTCATTCGATGTCAGTCTATAATAAATTAGTAACAAATGGAGTCAATAAATGGATTTTATTTTAACGGAGGTTAAGAAGATGAGTAAGAAATGAGACTTCCTTGAATATTAAAGAACGTACAAGTTCGAGGACTTTAAAGGAAATAAATAATTGTAACTTTATGCACTGGAAGCCGATCAAAATGTCTAATAGCCAACATAATGCATTTGCAAACGCAGTACATGGATAAACATTTGAAATACTAACATATTTCGAGTCTACAAGCTATTCACATGCATGAACTAAGTAAAGTCAACTGAGATAAAAATGTTTATTTAAACTCATCTACTAACAAATCTTGACTTGACTTTCTAAAAAGAAAAGAAAAATATTCAACATCTCAACTCAAAAGACATCTTTTTATAACTGAACACTTGGTCACATCAGAAACTCTTTTTCTGTATCATGGACACATTAAATTTTATTTTGCTGCAGACTAATGAATTAAATGAATAGCTATAATTCCAAATATTACCGCTAAATTATTTTATGCAGAATAAGGCCTTAGGACTTCCCAGGTTGCTTTCGTTTATCAGTGACGTATTGAGTACTCTGCCGATAACCTTCCAGTCTTCCATGCCAGGACAAAATAGGGGAGTTAAACAAGAAGTTAGGAACCCTGATAAAAAAGCAAAAATGAAAAACAGTTTGAATCTTTTGAATTCTGAAACACGTGTTTAGATTCTGATCACGCCCTAGTAAAAGCTAGTATTTCAATGTGTTTAGCTGGTCGCAGAAAGGTCACATCAGGCAAACCGCTTAGATGTTAATCTGAGACTTAAAATACCAAGATTTTTATTTAGAAAGGGTTTGGCTAACTATCTAGTCGTCCACTAGCAACAAACAAGTTGGAACACTTTTCAAGCAGATGCAAACGTAGCAGAGTTAAATGCATTCAACCTTGATTCAAAACAATATGGAAACCATTAGATCTCTGAAACTTCTAGTGAACTGATGGTGGCTCAAAAAATCATGCCAGCAGTTTCAGAGAATAATAAAGAGCGACTACAATTGAAACGTAGTCTAACAATGATTCTGCGTATGGATCGTAAACAATAGTAAACAACAAAAGCAAGGACGATGTAAGTAGCGATGACGTCAAACAGTTGTTACGATGTATCAAGAATACTAGTATTAAGAAATTGGCGGTTAGTGAAACTATCTTAGAAGAAGATGCATCTATGAACTATTTCCAGTTTGAAATCCTCTATTATCATTTAGCATTTATTCAACACTGGAGAACAGCAGGGTCTAAAATATTAGGGTTGTTTCAGACGTATGCATAGTTGCAGTGATTAAATGTTCACCGTGCCCCAGATTCAGAAACATAGACATATAAACCAACGTCCGATTATAGTTGTATTTCTTGACTTGAAGACAGCACTTGACTCCGCAAACCATGAAGTCTTGTGGTAGTACTCGTGATTAAAATGCATATTTAAAAAGTGCATGAACCCTACAAAAACTCTACACTTAGTCACCACCGATCGAGTTAGTGCCTTAATCGAACTGTTACGAGAAATTTCATCCTCAATCAGGGTTTATCTAGGTTGTCTCTTATCCTCATTTTCACTTTATTTTATCACAGATTTACTCTTGATAGTCTCACTTACTTCTTTTGAAGCCTCAGGAATTAATCATCTTTTAGACGATCCTCTCGTCGCCTTAGATAATATGGTTTTATTTGGTGAAGACTCTGATAATATGCAGTCTCCTGATCACCTTGGGTAACAATGCAAACATATTTAGAATGCATTCCTCACCTTCTAAACGCAAAGTTTTACTGTAGGATTGGTCTGCTTCTTCACCTAGATTAATGATTGGGAGTAAAGTAATTAAATGCGTTGATCACTTCATTTATTTCGAAAGTCCTAATTCCCCCTAATGGGTTGGTGTCTGGCGAAATCTTAATAGGGATTCAGAAAGCTTGATCGGTATTTGTCAATTTTCGTCACTTGTGGCGCAAGCTAGATATCAGTCTTTCAACTAAAGACCGGGTGTACTGCGCAGCAGACAGCGGTATCCTGACATATGGTTGCAAAACGTGGACCATTAAAACCCTACATATGCGTCAACTTGAAGTAATTAACCATGAAAAACCGTCGTAGGATCGCCCGTTTATCACGAAACAGTAGGATAATCAAAAGGAAGGTTGAACAAATGGTTTTCAGTAAATGTGGTAAACCAATAGTAAAGGTCATTAACCTTCATCGACTAAGATTGTTAGGGCATATGTTGCGCATGTCCAACCGCTGCCTGCCCCTTAGCGAGATGTTAGCCTAGGTTGAAGAAGAACTGAATAAGATAATAAGCGGTAGAACAAACACATGACATCAGTTAATGAAGTATTCGACTGTTGGTCTAAGCCATGTTGATAGGTGCAGATAACCTGGTTAAGTTCCACGTGACAATCGCATTAAATTGTCGAAGACAATAAGCGACTAGGCCCAGAATCAGCCTCAGTAAAGCAAGTTTACTCACGTTTAACCTTTATCTAGATCTTTAACTCTATTATTTCCTACTGTGCATTTTTACTTTATTCTTCCCTATTGCATTGTGTTGTTGTGTTGCCTCTGCAAGTCTAATCTCGCAATCATGGTAACTTAAAACTAAGGGTGTATGTACTCCGTCCAACGTTGCCAATAAATAAATGCAAAAATAAACGTTACTTCAGTTAATTATTTTGCACTTGCACATTAAAATCATCTCAACCTAAATTACTTTATTTTTCGATAATCATATTCAACATTCATGGATCTAAGTTTCATACTAACACTTATATAAACGAATGTATCTCCTAAGGTTTAAATTTTGTTTGTTATGAATATATTTGTTATGAATGATTCTGAATGTGAAGTTACAACATTCTTTTTGTTTCACAATTTTTTATCTCGTAAATAATAAATGCTAGTTTAAACTGTTATAAATCATGCGTATACACTTATTTAGTAGCTTTTGCAAACAACGTTGACACTCAACCTATCTTTGGCTGAATTTACCTAACGCTGCTAACTTTGTTTTTGTCCTGAAGTTTGTAATGTAATTAAAACGATAAAGGATATACATCACTTACTGTCAGTACTAAACTAGAACCAACAGCCAAATTACAACAACAATGTTAAAAATAAATAACGTTAGCATATTATATGAATTGGCGACACATTTAAAAGGCAAAATTTCAAATTTAATCAATTATATTCGATATAATACTTTCATGTAGTTGTTAATTTCTTTACTCCATTCAATATTTTCTTTAATTATTTGATCAATCTCTTAGCTTAAATCAATCTTTTAATTTTGAAATTGATTTCCTTAGAAATAATTTTGCTGGTTTTTTAGGTAGGTTATTTTTATCACAAGACAGGCTGTGAAACAATTTATTGTTAAATTAGAATAACAAATACATTCTTTCATCATCCAACCACATTAAACGACACTGAATAAATTTCCAACTAATCAGATCACAATAGTTAAAATACTACGAAACGTATAATTACAAATTCGCTGCAATAAACCATCACGCACACAACTTGATGCAATTGTAGTGTTATATTTATGACTTCTACTGAGTTGATGTACTCCTTCATTCGGCCTGTTCTTATTGGTTTTGTTCGATATACGACATTCGTGATTTGTCATATCAAACAAGTAAAGATGTATAAATTTATAGTAAGTAACTGAATAATAATTAAAGCAAAATGAATGTTGCTTGAATTCTCTTCCTTCTTCTACTAATAATAGCAATTATAATGTCGATCAGTAAGTCAACATTTAACATTTTTTTCTTGATATTCAGCTATTATAGTTAATATTTAAAAAGTATAATATAAACCATGTGAACTTTACACAAAATAAGTTTGCTTTGATGATTACCCGTGAATCAACTTTGAAAAATATTTAAACAACGTTAGTACAGAATAGACAATAAAATTCCTTTTAAAATACTAAATCTGCATTGAACAATTGGCAGATCGAATTCAAACAAATCGCGATATATTGCGTTACCTAGTTCACTATTATTAAAGTAAAAGTTCCATACACACGACATAGTTGAAATTCGCTAATCAACATTTGCAAATTTAGCTGTGAAATAATTTTCAAAATTTTACAACTACTGAGTTCATCTTTATTATAATTGTGTGATTTTTCAATACAATTTTAGTCCCAAACTACATGCTCAACAGTACACAGAGTCGACACGTGTGTATTGAAATCTTCAACTGTTGTTCGTTAAAATTACTTTTTTGTTGTTATACTACGCTTTCTGTATCAAAATGATGACGCTTCTGAAACTGAATTGTAGCTGTTACCAGTATCGATTTATTTTTGTAAGCAGTAGAATTAATCCCAATCAACTGTTCCATAACCCTGTATGCTACCAAAAAATTATATCTACGAACAATCTAATCTTATTAACCAGTAGCTCAGTTGTATTGACTAGTATCGAACTGTTGATATTTCGATTTTATGTAATCTGAAATATTGTATGTGACTTAATAAGTTGCTATAATTAGACTATCACAGTTTTCACATTGTCAAAAAATGACTACTTCTTCTTAAAACAGTAAGTAAATTATGAATAAAATATGTTTGTAAATGATTTAAGCAAATGAAGTTAAGTACTTTTGGTAGTCCACAGAATCTACAACTGCTTCAACTTTTTGAGGCAAGAGAGAACCATAAAGAATGTTGTAGTTTCGACCTGCTTAATTAACATATTCCATTTTTCTTCACCTTCAGGTAATTAAAAGGGGAATAACATTTTGTTACCATAATTTTTTTACATTAACACTGATTTAAGTGTTCAAATGTCTTGTTGTTGTAGTCAAAACGGCTCACATTCTTCGACTGTCTGATCAATAAAAAGCTAGACAACTATCATAAGATTAACATTTTTTGGAAACTGACGTATTTTAAAAAATATCTAGATTATAAATCAGCTCATGCCAAATCAACTAAGGTGATGGTTGTTGTAAACCTGATAAACGAAGTTCATCAACTAGTCACAAATAATAAAAACCAAGAAACTGAATTAAACTTAGTGATGTCTACACTGATGGTGAACAATTACACAAGGAACCTAATCAAAATATATTTAAAGAGAAACGCAACGAGAAAGGCAAACCGAAGGTCCAACCATAAGAGTGGACTGACACTGTGGTAATGCCAAACAGAAATGGAACATCTGAAGAGATTAGAAGAATTTTGAATGAACATGCCATACATGTTTTCTTTTGAACAAACAATACATTGGGCTGTCCACTTGTAAATATTTAGGACAGAGTACTAAAGGAAGAACGAACAAATTGTGTGTATGAGATCAAATGTAATAATTGCAATGTTAAATGCTTGGGCGAAACATCTCTAGGGTAATGGAAAAAATAGTATGTGACAAAATATCTGATCATTTACTCGCTGAGAAACTTATCTCTAATTTCCAACATGGTTTCCTCAAAACTAGGTCTTGTATGACTTGTCACTTTGAATTCTTTAATTTAATTTTTACTGAACGAAGCCTTGGGCACTTGGTGTTAGTATTGTACTTAGACATATCTAAAGCTTTTGACATGGTTAACCACAGGCTTCTTATGGGCAAACTTTCCTCTTATGGGATTAAAAATCCATTACTTGCATGGTTGAACTCTTTCCTCAGTCATAGGCACCAAATTGTCAAAATTAACTCCACTCTGTCCAAGGCAGAACCAGTTGCAAGTGGCGTTATACAAGGAAGTCTCTTAGGCCCACTGCTCTTTATAGCTTATGTAAATGACATATGCAAATGCTTCAGCATGGGAAAACCCTTTCTATACGCAGATGATCTAAAAATAGTATACTCATTCCCTCTCCATGAATTCTCACGAACATTCTGTAGCGTCACTGCTGAACTCAACAAGGTCGCAGTATGGTGCTCAAAATGGAAGTTAGACCTCAATGCTTCTAAGTGTGGTTGGATATGTTTTGGAGATAAGCGCCTACATTTCGATCTCTTCATAAACGGTAGTAAGTTGTCTAGGCTACAGTCAGTAGTTGACTTAGGACTAAGATACTCTTATGATCTATCTTTTACAGAACAGGTCAATATGCAGACATCTAAGTCACATCGACTACTGGGTTGCATATTACGTAACTTTCATAGCGATGACTCTCGTATCCTACTATATAAGGTTTGTGTCAGGCCCTTACTTGAATACTGCACTTTTATTCTCAGTAATGTTTCGATTAAGAATAAACTCAAACTGGAGTCGGTACAACGTCGCTTTACTCTTCGTATTTTTAGGACTGATTGTACTCTGGACTATAAAACTAGGTGCATTAAATTAGGACTAGAAACTTTATGGAGGCGCCGACTCAAGTTAAACTTAATCTTCTTTTATAAGATATTGAACAGTGTGGCGTTTTCATCATCTAGCACAATTAAGTTCGAGGAACCTTCTTGCTATAACCTATGCAATTCAGCTTCGAAAGTAAAAATTTCACATTCCAAATCTACTCTTTATATGAATTATTTTACAAATAAATTCTCGAGAATATGGAACAATTTGCCTCAAGCCATTCGAGAAACAGATTCACTTCCTTTATTTGTGCAACAGGTTGGTCATCTCATCGATTCTGATAGCTCATTAAAAATGTTCACCCCTACTATTGTTTCTTATTCCACTAGCGAAATAATAGGGACTCTAAATGTGTGAGCACCAGTTACCTGTCATAGTCATAGGCTAGTGTTCTTCATCTTTAATCCAAGTATAAACTCAAGTATTAATACTAATTCTGCCCGTTCGTTCAGTTAACGTAAGTGGCATGTCATGTCCTTGAATGCCTGTATACACATTGATTGTCTCAGAATACCAGTGCTTTCGTTTTGTGTTTTCTCTGTCTTTGTCTTTCCTATATTTGTAGATTAATATGTATATGGCTATTATGGAACCTACTGGCACAAAACTATTGACTTCTCTTCTACGCCCAAGTTCCAAGTACTCTTGATCTTATCCTGCATCTGAACACGCTCAATACTCCACTCTGCAAACTCTTAACCGTTTTTTGAAATTGTAACGCAGTGGTCAAGGAGCGCGCGGTTCTTATTTATATTAGCACCAGGATACAATATAAATATTTGGTGTCCTAATAGTTAAAACTTCGTGGCAGTTGATTTGATTCTTAATTCAAATCTGTATATGTTATGAATGTCCTGACATTGACAATTTGTAATAATATTTGTATGTATGTAAACTTATCATTGTGACCATGCCTGTAAACTGGCATGCTCTCATGTGCAAAATGAGAATAAAACTATTATTATTATTATTATCACGACAACTAAATGTAAGGATGGCGGAACATATACTTTATTCGAAGCATATTCCCAAATCCTTCAACGATATACAGAAACATGAAAATAAGTCGGTAATAGCAATACATTTAATAGAATCAGCGCACAGTTTTAATTTTAATGGAATTAAAATTCTTCTGAAAGATTTTAATTTCTTCAAAAAAAGGATAACATCTGAAACCCTACACATATGAGCTAATCCAAATAATATAAACCGACGAGATAAATTACTGTTAGATGCATAATGACAACTAACAAATAAAAAATAAAATTCAAACTTCTATTACTCCGATTTCCAACTCACTCTATTTACTTATTGATTAATTTATTCTGTTTAGAATTATTTATTAAAGTTACACTGTTTAACGTGTATCTATTTGCAAATATACACCCTTCGTTTGACCAATAATCATCATTACATTGATTTGCTCCAACTATGATTTGATAGCAGGCCCATTTTTAAGTTGTTTTCCTCCTGCCGTGAACAGCATATGTGTACAAATTGATGTTACATGAAACTGCACACGAAGTGCACACCTTGCTTCATTAACAACAATTTCAATATTAGTTCACACACAATGGCTCATATTATTATCTCACACCCTAAGTGTAATTTTATATTTGTAACCAAGTTGACCACTTATTTACACTTATGTTTGATAATTTTTAATTTTTTTTTTTGATCATTTCGCTAGAGAACCTCAAACCAGCTTACCAAATAAAAAAGTGAAACTTTTCCTAATACATCTGCTGAGATTATTTACAAATATTTCTCATTCAGATGTCAAACATACACTTAGTACTCACATTTTATGAAAAATCTAGTTGTGTTTAGGACAAAAATAATAAATAAAATAAAAAATTATGTACAAGATGTATCATGTTGAATATAATAATTTGTCAAAACAGAATTACAAACACATTTCACCTGTGTAGTTCATGTTGCTGTTAGTTCCTAGAATTCGACGTGCATAACTTCTTTGTACGCTTTCTTTACGTGTTTTATATATGCTATTCATGCTCGAGAAGATAAATGAGCAGTACTCGAGTGTAGGTCTTACACACATTTTAAACAAAGTAAGTTTAGCCTCTCTTGTGAAGAAGATTCTAAGAAGGGAGCCTGTTAATTTTCTAGTTTTCGACACTATAGAGGAGGCGTGCTCTGTGAACTTCAAGTTACCTAAGTATTTGATGCCCAAGTCGCTTGTTGATTGGAGTATTTGGACTTTAGACCCATTTAGATAAAACGTGAACTGGGACTTATGGTTGCCTGTGTGCATGATTCCCCATTTACTATAGTTAAGTGGTAGTTGCCATTTTCGGCTCCAGGTAGTTAGTCTATCAAGGTCCTTTTGAATTAGAGTCATGTCTTCTAAAAAATCCGGTGTATAGCTATATACTATTTTGAGATCATCCGCATATAAATACGATCGACCATGTTTTATAACGTTAATTATGTCATTTATGTAAATGATGAACAATAAAGGACCCAGTATACTTTCTTGTATTACGCCGCTAGTAATTGGTTAAGGTAATCAGTGGCTATTATTATACTTTACTGTTTACTGTCTTCCTTCTAGGAAAGATGCAAACCATGAGTGAAGTGGGTTTTTGACCCCGTATGACTTTAGTTTAATGTGGAGTTGTTTATGCGGGACTTCGTCAAAAGCTTTACTGAGGTCGAAAAATGAAGCGAACACTAGAATTCTTTTGTCTCTGTGCTTAGTTATGTCATATATTTGGTCTAGCATGCATGTGTCACAAGACCTGGGTTTTACGAATTCATGTTGGGAGGGGAAAAGCAGTTCGTTCTTAAGTAGATGCTGAAGTAATTCGACCTTGATTATTTTTTCCATTACTTTTGATACAACAGAGGCTAGGTTGATAGGGCAGTAGTTCTCTATATCGCCTACAGGTCCGGATTTAAACTTAGGAATGACACATGTAGTTTTCCATAGGATAGGGTAGCATGCAGTAGAGAGTGATATTGTAAATAGTCAAAGATGTGCCAGGTAGAAGTCGGTTCCACCACATTTAAGTACATTAGCTGGTATACCATCAGGGCTCAAGGCGTATGAGTGCTTTAACGTAGTGATGGCCTTCGTAATATTTTCTATGGTGAAAGTTATCTCCCTTATTTCGTATGATAGTGGCGTAATAGGTTCGTTCCCATCTATGTGGCTTTCAATGGTATGTGTAGTGGTAAAGTGCTCACTGAATAAATCAGTTATCTGGTTAGGGTCATCATATATTTTTTTGCCACAGATAAACAAGTTCCCACCATTTATCTTAGCGCCACTGATTTCGTTCCGGAAGGTCTTGAAAAGTCTTGTAGGGTTATTTTGTATAAAAGCCTATGCGATTTCCGTTTGTATACGATCCGCCACGGCCTTCATATATATTTCTTTCACAGTTATAAATGAGGAAAAATCAATAAACTTGTAAAATTTAGATGCATGTCTACGTAGGCTTCTTTGTGCAGTAGTGGTGATAAGCAAGCATTTTGGAATTTCGGGTTTAGTATATCTTAAAGGTGCAACTATGTCAATCGTATTGTAAGTGTTGTAGTAGAGTGAATCATTCAGCTTATCAGCATCATCTTCAATGAAATAGTTGTTACAGTCGAAGCGTCTGAAGTAAGCCATGAAGCTCGTCCAGTTTATCTTGTGGAAGGGTCTGCTGGGTATTGTAACCGGACATTTATACATTGTAGTTCCTAAGTTGAAGTTGCACATGACGATATTGTGGTCACTACCTGGGAATTGTTTCCCTGTATGGATGGTACATGGGGTGCGTTCATGTGTAAAAACCAAATCCAAAGTGTTTTTGTATCTGGTAGGGCTACGGACATACTGCGACCAGCCACCAAGCTCTAGACTTTCCATAAGTAAGTTATAGCGCTTCGGTGCCTTGGCGGGAAACCATGAGATATCAGGGATATTAAAATCTACACAAATAACCTTACCTGTAAAGGGTAGGGCATAGGCCAGTGTAAAAATGTCTGATAGTAAGATGATATCCTCTGCTGATGGGTTAGGGTGGTGGTATACACAGCCAAATAAGTGAGAATCTGAGACAGTAGGTCTTAAAACAATCCACACTGAGTCATGTAATTTATTTAGGCCTGCTGTATCAAACAGAAGTGAGTTTAATTTCAAGTTAACATGTATAAAACAACCTCCTTCACGTCCATGTAGCCTGTTACTACGATACAGTTTATAATTATCTAGAGATATACTTAGATCAGAAACATAAGAGGTAGTCCATGCCTCAGTTACCATAATGATTGAGGGTTGGCAGATTGATGCAAGCAGAGCTAAGTCGATTATCTTGTTGTATACTGATCGTGCGTTTAATAGGCAAAGATTGAGCGGATGGCCAATAAGGTTGAAGTAGTTCAAAGCATTATGGATAAACAGGTCAGGTTTATAATTTAGGATGAGATTTTGATTTGGATTGATTTTTGAGCTTTGCATTGTTCATATACTAAAGGGTAGATATTGAGTGACTGCTTTACAAGAATAATGTTTCGGTCGTCACTACGATCGTTGTTTTTCATGCACAAAGTTTTTAAGGTAGGGAGAGTTAGGGTGCTATTAGTTGATTACTTAGTAGTGGCAGAGCTGAAGATTGAAGGTGTTTGGTCTCGTTACTAGTTGTTGACTTAGTAACGGCTGCAGGGGCAATAAGTAAAGATGGGAAGGGTTGTGAATTGTCGTGTGAGAATACTCTAAAAAAGGATTCGGGTGTGCGAACGAGACACAGGTATCATAGTAGTTTGAAAATAAGCTATGGGATGCAGCCAAGTAGTTGTAGTTAAAGCCATTTATAATAGGAAAGTATTCAGATCGTAAGTTGTTATGTCTGAGAGAGCTATTATATTGATGAAGCAGGTAATTACCTAAGTTAAACTTATTCTTCCCAGTATCTGTTTGGGATAGTAACGGTACGGGGAGAGGAAAAAGGCTCTTTCGCCCTAAGTCATCTTTCTGGATCATTGGCACATGATGCCATGGTGCATTTGCATGTGTCATCCTACTGTTGTTGAAGTATTCTCAAGGGGGAACGAACTTAAGGTGGGAGGAGAAAAATCGCTTGTTTCTGTTCAAAGCATTGACCCTCAAATCTAGTGGTACGGATGTATTGTGCACAGTGATTTGGCGTTTGTGATTTACTATATTTCTATGAATGTTAGAGGTAAGGCTATGCTGAGACTTATTGATAGGGAGGACATTATGCGTGTTGTAATGATAGGGTATGAATTTTGTTTTCAGTTTAACGGTAGGGTGGTGAGTTAAATTGCGTGACGGGATATTGTTCATCTCTTTACTTCGAGAGGTAAACATACTCTCCTTGGGAGTGATGTCTACTAGGTCGTTGCTAGTATCGTTGGTTGTAAGAAATATTGTGGTATGTGTGTCTATACTAGGAGAGGTTGTGGGTATGGATGGACTGGGTGGCTTCTTAGTTTACAGATTGATAAGTAGCGCAGGTAGTCATGGTGGTGTTATACTACTACTATGGTGCGTTGTTGGGCATGTTCTGGGAAATTCATTTAAAGGGGTTACTTCTAGCTTGGAATCTATCATGCTAGGAGTAACAGCACCGAAATAGTTTAGGGATCTACGTTGCGGGGGTGTTTTATTAGCAACTAATAGTATGTTTTTGAAGTTGCTACCAGATCTAATATAGTTCACTGATTTTATAAATTGCTTGCAATCTAGGGTGGATGCAATACGGGGTGAATTAAGTAGCTAGTCTGCCAGTCATTTTACGTAGTCTATTACATTCGCATGGAATCTGTGACAAGCCACTAGTCTTTAACAGGATCACTTTAACCTTTTTCAGTGGAAAATTCTATGGAACATTGTAGACGATGGCTTTGTTAGGCGAGGTGAGTCGCTTTACAACTTCTGCTGCAACGAAATCAAGAAATGTTTCGGCATGCTTTGCCTTATCGATTTCAATGTCATCATGCTTTTCAAGCAAGTAGGTTAACGGGTCTGGTTTACTCAGCATAGACTGTACTTTGGTAAAAGCTAACTGGACATCTTTGACTTTGCTTTGATAGTCGGCAATGTCAGCGCTTAGATCAGTCAGATTGATAGCCTTGACAAGTGGGGTACGATTGTCTATTATCTGCAGTTCAGTGATAGAGAGGTCATCAGGAGAAGATACAGGGTTTTTAGGAAAACGGCTGTCAAGCTTGAACCTCTCAGTTTTGTTTCGAACCGTGTTCAAATAAGATCTTAATAAATAGTTAGATGGTTTACGTATACTATGATTTCAGTAGTCGTGTTCTATGGACTAAAGTTAGACTTCAGTGTCAGGTACTCTTTTATAAGGTAGTGGTAAGAATATAACCAGGTGTCTGTTAATAATGTGAGTTATCAAGCAAGAAAATGTAACGCAGTGTACATACTAACCGCTTTTGAATGTTTATTATATGTAACAAATTTGCATGTACAAAAAGCTAAAGTGATCATCTTGAAAGCCTGTTATGTACTACTTATGTTTTTTGAGATCATAAAAGACTAAGAAAAAAGACTGATAGACCAGCTGTCTAGTATCACTACTTTTTACGTCGACTTTTGGCGCTTGTTGCTTTATTGACGCAACGAATATTATAAGGTGTACTGCTAGCTTTAAACGTATGAAGAAAATTGCAAGCAAAACGACTTTGTACCAAAGACAGTTTACCACCCTAATTAAATTAAACAAAATGACAAGAAACCCTCTCCTTAATTGAAACTTATCCAAGTTTTTACCCACTCTCATCTATAACATCATTCCTTATGTGGTCCAATAGCAGCTGTGCACTATAGGCCGTCATCTCACAAGGCATCTACCTAAGCGAAATTTAAATCCCTAACTATTTGGCATAGACATGTCAACAGCTCTAAGGACACCATATGACAAGCACATTACAAATAGTGATAGTAGACATATGAATAAATAGCAGGACTCATCAAGGGTGTTTCCATACTGAGAATCCATCTCTAGATCGAACAAGCAGTAACCAACCATCAAAGCTATCAAAATAACAGCCAGTTCCTATAAAGTAGATGGGGTCATTTAGATGTGTCTGTATCTATGTCTAAACAATGCATTAAGTCACCAAACACTTAAGTATATTTCAATAATGATTTATATACTTCACCAAGAAGAAACAAAATCAAGTTTCTTCCTAACTTTCCTACGATCATGCCTTGCACAATAAACAAACTCTCACCAGTGGTCAACCAAAAATTAGATACTACCACTCAGTTTACGTCGTAACAAATTCAGGAATTCTATGTTTGTCGTATAGTCGTCCACTCAAGATCACTGCCCTACTATACATAGTATAATGGATAGGCTGAAGGTTTTGTCAACACATTCAAAATGGCGCTGTTGAAATCAAAGAAGGAGGGAGTTGTTGATAATTTTCTAAGCTTTTTGTTGAATTATCACACGACACCAAATGATGCGATTTCTAACAAGGTTTTACTCGTCAGAGTCTTAATGAATTGAAAGTAGAAGACAATTCATAACGCTATGCTACCACAGAGATACATGATAACTCAGAAAAATTCCCCAGAATTCAAAGTTGGTACATCAATATTAACTTGTGATTATCGGCATCAACAGAACAGTTGGATAAAAAAATATGTAACAAGAAAGCAATAGGCAGTGCTGTATAAAGTGACAATTAGAAAGGACAAATGAATAAAATACTTTATTCGACTACGCAAGAGAAAGGTCTCCGAGTTAAATACAACTACAACAATGCCCGTAGATATTTCATTAGATGCTTTTAACTAGCTCAATTACAAAAATAAATATAAAGATAAGGCTCATTAACCAAATTTACAACCAAAAAGAAAATCCAACTGATGCCTAAAGAAGACAGTGCGGTTGAAAGTTAATCTTAGAACAAAGCAAAATAAACAAGATGAAGGTGTTGGGGAATCAAAATTCTCAAAAATTCAATCATTCATTTAATCAAGCCAAAGGCGTTGTATTGACTTTTTTGTGAGATTGAGTTGTAAACTTCCATCTTTTAATTCAATTCTAATTGTGAGATACATAAACGCTGTTTGCTAGTCGCGTCTCATATTTTTGCTTCACAATATAATTTTGTTACAAGTACAGTCTTTGAAAATAGCAGTGGGTTGTGAAGAAACATATCGTGGTATCTGACTGAAGAACATGTAAAAAAAATAACGATTCGCACTAACCGTACTGACTGTTGAGGTAATCAGACATAGAATCCACCTACCCAATATAATTTAGCTGTATCGTATCGTGGACCGCACAAAGCCAATAAAAACCCAAACGTTAGTCTCATTTGTGCAAAAGCATATTACAAACTTAACAGTAAATCGATAAGTACATGAATGTGTAAATGATATAACAACAAAAATCACCATAAACAGGTTACAGTTAAAATGAATATGACAAGTAAGCACTTGCTGTCGAATAAGCGTCAAAACGATAGATACAAATTAGACTAAACACAATAGTGTAATGCTGGAGCCACCCGCAGTTTACAGTGAACCTAACAAACAATTATATACAGCAAAGACAGTTGACAACTTGTACACACTATGTTGTTATGCCGACAGTTAGTTTTCAAGACTAACAACAGGACGCCTGTAAACCACTTTTAACACATTCCAATATACAACACGTGAAGCACCTACATCTTCTGAACCATGTCTGTGTGCTTCATCCAAGCTTCCAATAAATTATATCAAGTAGGAGAATCATCCATTTAATTGTCGTAGTACTGAAAATGGAAAAGCTTACAAAAATCGTTTGTCATTATTCTTAATACCCACAACATTAATAACATGAAATGCATCAGCAGCGAACTCAAAAGCCACTTTATGAATTTCAAACATACAAGTGTCGCTTTGCAGGTGTCGAAGTGACCGTTAGCATTTATAGGTGTTACAATCTAACGTATCAGTGCCTTGTTAGCAGTTATGACCAAATTGCATTCAGCCGTATTCAAGTTAACGCGTTTATTTAATTCACAGGGTTCTAAACACTTTTGAATAATTAAGTCAAGTGTGCATTAAGACCCGAACACAATCGGTTCGCTACATCCATACAGAGACTTCATTCGACATCACATAGTTATGTTGATGATTATTGGTATTTTATCAAAATCATCTTGACGACACTGGCTAAGTTAATTGTAATCCACATCATTTTAATGACTATAATCATATCAAAATTAATGCATGCATTGCAAATATTCAGCATGTACTAAAAGGGAGGCATCGTTGTGACAAATCAATAATTTTGTTGCAGCTGACGTTCTAGCTCGAATTCCTATGCTGCGTACGCTTAGGAGTTTAGCACTTTCTAACAAGACATATAAAAGTGTCACGCATATCTAAATGTTCAGTAGACGCAATAAAAAATGGGATATTAGGAAAAACATCAGCTAGGACAACACAATTATCGTGTGTTTTCCATGGTATAAACGTGCTGCCAGCGTCGTATACGAAATTGTCGTGTCCACAAATACGAGTAGTACATTTATTTTTTATCATATAGTTAGTGTAACTCAGAATAAATATCATATATAAGCCAAAATCAATGTAGAATCATGATATGACTAAATGGAAGAAAAAGTTGAAAGTTTTGAATGTCAAAATACTTCTTATCGGTTCACTTTTAGCTAATGTGTTTTGCAAGACTCCTTAATGACATGGTTTTAGCTTTGCATTAACTCCTAAGCTAATCACAGTATTTTGGCTGAAGCAACCTGAGTAAAAGCTGTATCTGGTTATTGATACTCATTCCATTTCAAGGACTTCAACATGAGAAAATTCACCCAACTTCTCATCATTTTTCAAGGCAGAGGCAAATATGGTGTAAGAATCACTCGATAATTGTAAGTGAAGATCGAAACTAGCGTTTATAAGGTTTCTACAAATGCAATTTATTTTATTTGAGTTTTCTGCAAGAGGTTGTTTCAACAGTGGGTGGCGCTTATGACACATGATCCTTGAAGCAATTTTGCATGGCAATTACTCCTAAAATATCAAGCCTTTTTACAATTGAAACATAATCTAGCCTTTATCCTGTTAATATATTTATCCCGCAAGTCTGAATGCAAAAAGTTTTTACATTTCTTTATTTAGTGTCCGTCTTTGCATAACAAACGCCCCTTTTTTTCTTCACCAGGCTTTTGTGTTCTCGTAGAAACGGTCTCTTACGAATTAGAGTTTCTGTCGTTATCAGTTGTCGTAGCATGTCAGCAAATCTACTTAATGACTGATTCATGTCCCTTCGAATTAACTGCAATATGTCAGAGGATCGGGAATTAGTTTCATCATTTTTAATGAACAAACTTAGTTTTACAAATTTGCTCTACAATTTGGTCAGCAAACGTCGAGCTATTGCATTAGTCGCTGACATAATTTTTAACTCTTGACGCATAGTTAAATAAATTAACGTTTTTCTATACAACAGCAGGTTGTCAAAAAAGGTAACAATTTTCTTAGAGTCATCCTGTATTTAGCAACTATTAGTGTTCACAGTAACAGACACTTTATTGATTATCAATTATGGTCTCTCAAAACGTCGCTTGAGAATTCCTCTAACGTCGTCATACCCACCTGAAGCTGAATATTTGCAGTGACAGACAGTTCCAGTTACAGCCTTAGTACACTGAATAATTAGGTAAATTAATTTCATGTCATGTGTAATATTATTATCAGACAACACTATATATCCAACTTGCCTGTTACAGCATTGTTATCTGCCTAAGCACGCATTTATTGATAAGACTCTTAGTGTAACTTCCTTATATTTTATTTTCGTTTGAATGAGTTTCAGACATGTTGTTCAGACACTGAAATTGTTTAAGAGCTAATACTGTATAGCAAACTAGAAGCCAGCCTTTGTTTTTTTTAGAAAGGCTATATAGAATTGACCGTCGGTATACATGGAAGACTGTTCTACCATAGTGGCTACAATGAAGTCGAGTGGCCATGAATTAACATTATGTGTAATGTCTGTTAACTTATCAATTTACGTATTATTCTTGTCGTTTAGACATTCTAGGCAGATTTTATTTCAAAAGACAGACCACAAATAGCTTCTTAAATTATGTTCTTAGCTAATTAACACAAAAATATATTGGCATCAAAAGGCTCAAAGCGTTTGCGTCAACTGACCAAACTAGCAAAACAAGTGCCTACCAGTTATCTATAGTAAGTAATTACTATTGTATTCTTGTATAAAATAGTTCTTCTGTATATCAATACAAATTTAATCCCAAACTACATGCTCAACAGTACACAGAGTCGACACGTGTGTATTGAAATCTTCAACTGTTGTTCGTTAAAATTACTTTTTTGTTGTTATACTACGCTTTCTGTATCAAAATGATGACGCTTCTGAAACTGAATTGTAGCTGTTACCAGTATCGATTTATTTTTGTAAGCAGTAGAATTAATCCCAATCAACTGTTCCATAACCCTGTATGCTACCAAAAAATTATATCTACGAACAATCTAATCTTATTAACCAGTAGCTCAGTTGTATTGACTAGTATCGAACTGTTGATATTTCGATTTTATGTAATCTGAAATATTGTATGCGACTTCATAAATTGCCATTAGTTGACTATCACATACTTGACATTGTCAAACAGATGACTACCTCTTCTTACATCAGTGAGAAAATTTTTCACAAGAGATATCTTGTTAAACTGAATTAAGCGATTATAAAAGTTCAAGTGTTTAATCTGCATTAGACATTACAAGTGTTTTCAACACCAAATTATGACACAATAATTTGAATTATCTCATTTTGAGTAAATTTTTGTAAAAGCGTATTCATAATTGCGAATGCGGTGGCATGTTAGAATTATTTGACATTCTTGTTATCGATTCAACGGAAACTAACTTACTTACGCCTGTTACCTCTCTCGGAGGAGCATAGGCCACTTATCAGTATTCTCCATTCAACTCTGTCCTGAGCAATCCTTTCCAGCTTGCTAAAAAACGCTAATCAGATTTAATGGATAAGTATGATAAATATAGAATAAGTTTAGTTACACTGTGCAGTAACGCGATTGATATTTATGTCACAAAATATGACATCTCTTCTTAACTTTTATACATTGAACGATATTATTGAACGATGCTTTACATTGAAGTAAATAATAACAAGGTAACAGAGCTTAAGTTGTTTATTCTATTGTCACAAACGTAATTCTAAATGTACAGTTTTATAAATCCTATAGGTGTTAATACATTCCTATTTAATCAAAAATCAAATGATGTTCTTGCAAGTTCAAGAGGTTAATCATCATTTAATTGATCTATATGTTTATGCAAAACCATAACAAGATCACCATCTCATTAAAGACACTTCTGGCTATTTTGTACGTTTTTTTCAATTGTGACATATTGCAACAAAATATGCCATCTATTCTCTAATTTTACACAAAATGACACAATAAGTTCGATTTTATGAATTCACAAATGAAACGCTTATATTATGCTGAGAAACCAGTGCTACAGAAGATACAGCGACGTTGAAATATCGTGCATTTCATAACAAAATACGTATTGTCATACAAAAATTTACAATTATGACAATTTAAGTATGTTTCATGCATGCCTCCTTAGAATTTCAAGTCGACATTTTCTAAGCTGTATATGGGAATTTTCGTGTGATCATGATCATGTATCCATGTTAAAACTCATTAATATTGATTAACCACTCATTATTTAATTCATTAATTTCACTATCTCAGGTTATATTGACTAATTCACCAGATGCGTTTGTAAAAGACATAAAAAGTTACTGTATCATGATGTTTACGCCAATCTCCATTCATTGTTTGTTCGCCGTTTTATAGAGTCATTGTTCTTATATGTTCAGTGACATTGATGTCATAGTAAAAATAAGATTGAATTCCGTAAGTAAAATTCATGAAATTTTATTGCTTAGGATTATTCATTTCTATTTCGAATGATAATACGACTTTCTACATGAAGTTTATTTCACTTGTCTCTGAGAACTGGCTTATATTTTAGAAACATCGAAAGTACCACATAGTTCAAACATTTTTTATATAATACTACAAGTGAAAGATTAACAAGGCTCGACTACTGCTAATATCTGGGTGAGAATTATCAAACAACTGGGGAATAATTCGGTTTTATTGATTTTAGCGTAGTCGAGTATTTATTCAGCAGGGAGTATCGTCTGTGTTTTATCAGATTTGTTTGTAGGCATTTACGTCTGAATAGTCACATTGATAGCTGCTGTTAATTACCTGAACTTTAAGCTATAATAATCACCGTAATATGCACAAACCGTGAAATTGTATAGGATATTTTTAATCAAAGTCATTGATTGCATCAATTATGCACTGATTGTTTGTGTATGCAAGTTATTATTAGTGTACAAGTATGCATATATTAATAACGATTCCATATTTTCCTATCCGTTACATGTTGTTTAGGACATCCCAATGGATCCCAACATAGAGGTAAGTTTTTTTGGTGGCTAATCATTTGAAAATCTTATGAGGATGACCATGACGACTAATAATAATATTTCTTTACTGAGCCTGCGAAATAACAAAGAATGCCAAACGTGATTAAAGCAGGATGTATTAAAGTAAAACTGTATAAAACGTGAAAATATTAGGCTATACACTTATTAGGAATATCAGATTTCATAAAAATACATGACAGCTACCAGTACAACATAATGATAAGCACTAACAGAATGACTTTACAGGATGGAGTAAATTTCTAATCCATTACATATACATTGCACTTAACTTGTGTCACAAAAATAAACCAATTTATGTATGTGCAATTTATTCGTAGAGGCAAAATTAATGCTACCCAAATGTAACTTATAAGTGAGAAATACAGACTATATGTAGAACCGTTTTATGACGCCTAACGTAAATTCAGTAAATAAAATTCAAACTGTATTCATCTATTTGTTAGCTAAGAGTGTTATCACGAAGACTGATATGAGATTTGCGTTACTTTGGAAGAAAGGCTTGTAATTTTCATAAAATATTTACTGATTTATTCTGATTTTGTCATAAGCATTGACTTTATTCGCATCATCGTAATTAACTACATTTTGTGTTGGTCTCATATAGCAAAATTTGTAGGTGTTTTCAGTGAGTTACATTGTTAAACTATACTTGATAATACTGCAATAAATAAGTTGCGCATAATAATTTTCGAGAAAGACACTGTGTGCATGTACTTCATCTTGTATAAACGTGTTGATCTGTAATGTAGTCATTGACTGTTAAGTTTAAAATTTTCATGAAAGATAGCATTATTTCATACATATGAATGCATTCATAGTGTATAAAGCAGAATGCCAAGTGACGTGTTCACAAGTGTTGCCTACTCGAATGGTTAGCATATTTTCACATAGTAGTAGATTGATTTAAGAATCAAGTTTTGCATAATGTGCATCAGTAGATTCATTTTTAATTTGAATATCATCACAACTTGTTTCTCATGAAATGATAATAGTGAGACTCATGGTACATATTTGTAAGTTTCTACACATTCTTACGTGACAACCCATTTTTACACAGAAAGTAGTAACCCTAGTTATATTCTTACCACTACCTTATAAAAGAGTACCTGACACTGAAGTCTAACTTTAGTCCATAGAACACGACTACTGAAATCATAGTATACGTAAACCATCTAACTATTTATTAAGATCTTATTTGAACATGGTTCGAAACAAAACTGAGAGGTTCAAGCTTGACAGCCGTTTTCCTAAAAACCCTGTATCTTCTCCTGATGACCTCTCTATCACTGAACTGCAGATAATAGACAATCGTACCCCACTTGTCAAGGCTATCAATCTGACTGATCTAAGCGCTGACATTGCCGACTATCAAAGCAAAGTCAAAGATGTCCAGTTAGCTTTTACCAAAGTACAGTCTATGCTGAGTAAACCAGACCCGTTAACCTACTTGCTTGAAAAGCATGATGACATTGAAATCGATAAGGCAAAGCATGCCGAAACATTTCTTGATTTCGTTGCAGCAGAAGTTGTAAAGCGACTCACCTCGCCTAACAAAGCCATCGTCTACAATGTTCCATAGAATTTTCCACTGAAAAAGGTTAAAGTGATCCTGTTAAAGACTAGTGGCTTGTCACAGATTCCATGCGAATGTAATAGACTACGTAAAATGACTGGCAGACTAGCTACTTAATTCACCCCGTATTGCATCCACCCTAGATTGCAAGCAATTTATAAAATCAGTGAACTATATTAGATCTGGTAGCAACTTCAAAAACATACTATTAGTTGCTAATAAAACACCCCCGCAACGTAGATCCCTAAACTATTTCGGTGCTGTTACTCCTAGCATGATAGATTCCAAGCTAGAAGTAACCCCTTTAAATGAATTTCCCAGAACATGCCCAACAACGCACCATAGTAGTAGTATAACACCACCATGACTACCTGCGCTACTTATCAATCTGTAAACTAAGAAGCCACCCAGTCCATCCATACCCACAACCTCTCCTAGTATAGACACACATACAACAATATTTCTTACAACCAACGATACTAGCAACGACCTAGTAGACATCACTCCCAAGGAGAGTATGTTTACCTCTCGAAGTAAAGAGATGAACAATATCCCGTCACGCAATTTAACTCACCACCCTACCGTTAAACTGAAAACAAAATTCATACCCTATCATTACAACACGCATAATGTCCTCCCTATCAATAAGTCTCAGCATAGCCTTACCTCTAACATTCATAGAAATATAGTAAATCACAAACGCCAAATCACTGTGCACAATACATCCGTACCACTAGATTTGAGGGTCAATGCTTTGAACAGAAACAAGCGATTTTTCTCCTCCCACCTTAAGTTCGTTCCCCCTTGAGAATACTTCAACAACAGTAGGATGACACATGCAAATGCACCATGGCATCATGTGCCAATGATCCAGAAAGATGACTCAGGGCGAAAGAGCCTTTTTCCTCTCCCCGTACCGTTACTATCCCAAACAGATACTGGGAAGAATAAGTTTAACTTAGGTAATTACCTGCTTCATCAATATAATAGCTCTCTCAGACATAACAACTTACGATCTGAATACTTTCCTATTATAAATGGCTTTAACTACAACTACTTGGCTGCATCCCATAGCTTATTTTCAAACTACTATGATACCTGTGTCTCGTTCGCACACCCGAATCCTTTTTTAGAGTATTCTCACACGACAATTCACAACCCTTCCCATCTTTACTTATTGCCCCTGCAGCCGTTACTAAGTCAACAACTAGTAACGAGACCAAACACCTTCAATCTTCAGCTCTGCCACTACTAAGTAATCAACTAATAGCACCCTAACTCTCCCTACCTTAAAAACTTTGTGCATGAAAAACAACGATCGTAGTGACGACCGAAACATTATTCTTGTAAAGCAGTCACTCAATATCTACCCTTTAGTATATGAACAATGCAAAGCTCAAAAATCAATCCAAATCAAAATCTCATCCTAAATTATAAACCTGACCTGTTTATCCATAATGCTTTGAACTACTTCAACCTTATTGGCCATCCGCTCAATCTTTGCCTATTAAACGCACGATCAGTATACAACAAGATAATCGACTTAGCTCTGCTTGCATCAATCTGCCAACCCTCAATCATTATGGTAACTGAGGCATGGACTACCTCTTATGTTTCTGATCTAAGTATATCTCTAGATAATTATAAACTGTATCGTAGTAACAGGCTACATGGACGTGAAGGAGGTTGTTTTATACATGTTAACTTGAAATTAAACTCACTTCTGTTTGATACAGCAGGCCTAAATAAATTACATGACTCAGTGTGGATTGTTTTAAGACCTACTGTCTCAGATTCTCACTTATTTGGCTGTGTATACCACCACCCTAACCCATCAGCAGAGGATATCATCTTACTATCAGACATTTTTACACTGGCCTATGCCCTACCCTTTACAGGTAAGGTTATTTGTGTAGATTTTAATATCCCTGATATCTCATGGTTTCCCGCCAAGGCACCGAAGCGCTATAACTTACTTATGGAAAGTCTAGAGCTTGGTGGCTGGTCGCAGTATGGCCGTAGCCCTACCAGATACAAAAACACTTTGGATTTGGTTTTTACACATGAACGCACCCCATGTACCATCCATACAGGGAAACAATTCCCAGGTAGTGACCACAATATCGTCATGTGCAACTTCAACTTAGGAACTACAATGTATAAATGTCCGGTTGCAATACCCAGCAGACCCTTCCACAAGATAAACTGGACGAGCTTCATGGCTTACTTCAGACGCTTCGACTGTAACAACTATTTCATTGAAGATGATGCTGATAAGCTGAATGATTCACTCTACTACAACACTTACAATACGATTGACATAGTTGCACCTTTAAGATATACTAAACCCGAAATTCCAAAATGCTTGCTTATCACCACTACTGCACAAAGAAGCCTACGTAGACATGCATCTAAATTTTACAAGTTTATTGATTTTTCCTCATTTATAACTGTGAAAGAAATATATATGAAGGCCGTGGCGGATCGTATACAAACGGAAATCGCATAGGCTTTTATACAAAATAACCCTACAAGACTTTTCAAGACCTTCCGGAACGAAATCAGTGGCGCTAAGATAAATGGTGGGAACTTGTTTATCTGTGGCAAAAAAATATATGATGACCCTAACCAGATAACTGATTTATTCAGTGAGCACTTTACCACTACACATACCATTGAAAGCCACATAGATGGGAACGAACCTATTACGCCACTATCATACGAAATAAGGGAGATAACTTTCACCATAGAAAATATTACGAAGGCCATCACTACGTTAAAGCACTCATACGCCTTGAGCCCTGATGGTATACCAGCTAATGTACTTAAATGTGGTGGAACCGACTTCTACCTGGCACATCTTTGACTATTCACAATATCACTCTCTACTGCATGCTACCCTATCCTATGGAAAACTACATGTGTCATTCCTAAGTTTAAATCCGGACCTGTAGGCGATATAGAGAACTACTGCCCTATCAACCTAGCCTCTGTTGTATCAAAAGTAATGGAAAAAATAATCAAGGTCGAATTACTTCAGCATCTACTTAAGAACGAACTGCTTTTCCCCTCCCAACATGAATTCGTAAAACCCAGGTCTTGTGACACATGCATGCTAGACCAAATATATGACATAACTAAGCACAGAGACAAAAGAATTCTAGTGTTCGCTTCATTTTTCGACCTCAGTAAAGCTTTTGACGAAGTCCCGCATAAACAACTCCACATTAAACTAAAGTCATACGGGGTCAAAAACCCACTTCACTCATGGTTTGCATCTTTCCTAGAAGGAAGACAGTAAACAGTAAAGTATAATAATAGCCACTGATTACCTTAACCAATTACTAGCGGCGTAATACAAGAAAGTATACTGGGTCCTTTATTGTTCATCATTTACATAAATGACATAATTAACGTTATAAAACATGGTCGATCGTATTTATATGCGGATGATCTCAAAATAGTATATAGCTATACACCGGATTTTTTAGAAGACATGACTCTAATTCAAAAGGACCTTGATAGACTAACTACCTGGAGCCGAAAATGGCAACTACCACTTAACTATAGTAAATGGGGAATCATGCACACAGGCAACCATAAGTCCCAGTTCACGTTTTATCTAAATGGGTCTAAAGTCCAAATACTCCAATCAACAAGCGACTTGGGCATCAAATACTTAGGTAACTTGAAGTTCACAGAGCACGCCTCCTCTATAGTATCGAGAACTAGAAAATTAACAGGCTTCCTTCTTAGAATCTTCTTCACAAGAGAGGCTAAACTTACTTTGTTTAAAATGTGTGTAAGACCTACACTCGAGTACTGCTCATTTATCTTCTCGAGCATGAATAGCATATATAAAACACGTAAAGAAAGCGTACAAAGAAGTTATGCACGTCGAATTCTAGGAACTAACAGCAACAGGAATTACACGGCAAGATGTAAAACACGTTCCTAAGAACCCCTGTATCATCGCCGACTACGACATAACTTAATATTTTTCTATTTTATTATCACCAGAATTTCATTCTCAGCCTTCTCTCCCCAATGGAACCAAACGCCTAGATACGCTCTTCGAAACTACGAGGCAACATTACTTATCAATAGGTACCAAGCACAACAACGCTGTAAGTTTTTTATCGTACTCTTCAGCAAACTCTAGAGTAGGCTACCATAAAATATTCGCACTACTGACTCTATCCTAAGGTTCAAACGACTGATCACCACATACCTAGAATCTATAGACTTATACAAATTCTTCGAACACTTACCAACTAACGTTGATTTAACCAGCAATGGCTTATTAAGGCTTTTAAACTACAAACACTACATAGTGACTAAAAAAAAGCGATGAAAAAAAAATCTGGTGTAATACTGATTATTTTGCTTTTACTAATTAAAAATTCGTTTATATTCTTTCTATTTCATATATTCCTCTAAATCACTGTCGACCCGAGTTTGTGATTTGCTCTCCTATGGAATTGGTTTTTCTTAAGCGACTTACTCCAAACGATGGTTAAGAACGAATTTAACGAGTCAATAACTCACCGTTCTAGACCTACCCACATAAATTGACTCTTTCAACCTAATATTAAATACTCAGTCCTTGTCCATTTCTGGATAGTCTCTATGATCCATTCTGCTTACCCACAGCCATTTACTACGATTACAGCACTACAGTCGAAAAACGCGAAAACGCATGCTGGAAGTGTTCTACAATACATGACACATCTCTAATTCCTTAGCACTGCAAACTCTGGACATTGTTATAGTTGACTTTATAAATAATAATTATTGTCTTCATATAGCATGATTTTCATAAAAATGATTCTCTATATATTCCCTATTAAAAACAGTCTATATCATTCTGATTATGCCTGTAAATTGGTATGTTCTCGTGTACAAAATGCTACCTGTGAATAAACTATTATTATTATATTATCATTATTGATTTATGGAGAGATTTTAGCCGACTGGTGTCATGATCTCAGACAAAGTAAAAATTGTAGTCAGTGATTACAACACTATTTAATCCATTTTTTAGTTAGTATTATAATAAATTAAAATGAAACCTTGTCAGCGTAATATTTTTAGGTGTCAGTACTCTGATATGCCGATAATAAGATTCCATTTTTGCACGTTTTACAACATTGATTGTATGTAATCAGTCTTTTTTTTAAGATGGGAGCACCAACTGATATTTCGTTTATTGCATGTACATCCAAAGAGCATCTACATAACGCGTGTGTGAATAAGTGTGACTGAATCAAAAAATATTTGCCATGATAGAGTTTGAAAAATAAATATATAATAATTTATTTACTGATATCAGGAGCAAGCCAATTCTACAGGCTAGATTAATAAAATGATATCAAATCACAGCAGGGTTGATCGTTCAGGCAAACGAATTTTACTACGACAAATAAACATTTAACATTAGAGTGCATAATAACGTGGTTTGACAGTCTAATGTGTAAATTATGACTAGAAATTAGAAGGTTCATAACTATATTAGTACAGTTATTAAACGTAACCAGATTTAAAATTTCAAATTTCAAAGAACAATAAATTCATACACACGGAGTGCAGTATTTCTGAAAAGGAATATAACGGTTGATAAAGTCCGACTATCTGAAAGCGAGTATTTATAGTTTCATATGTTCATGCGCGCTTAACCAAATTTTTATTAACAATGTATATATATATATATGTATACAGATGTATAAAGTTACTTGTTATTGTTATGAAAATAAACGATATTATGTCTGTGAAATTTCATGACACGAGTAGATGTTTATGGATGTAAGTCTATCTACATACTCATTATATATAATGCAAAAACATTAGTTACGTTTAGTAGCGAATATAGGTTGATATTGTAATCGTTCACAAACGATAAGAAAAGAGATTATATTTCTATGATAAATATACCAAATACTTATAAAAGTGAAGAAGGAAAAAAATTATTACGAAGGCGAAAACGTACATACTATGTTCTGTAAAATAATCATCTGTGAGAGTATGTATACAATACGTAGAAATATAGGGATTAGGCATGAATACTTACAAAGGCTATATGAGGTGTAAACTAATTATATTGTAGAGACCGATAGTATCATCATATCTTTCTGAGATGAAACTGTGAAATAATTCGAAGCATAATAAACTGATAATGCAGTTACCACTGTATGTTCCTT
Organism: Schistosoma japonicum; assembly: GCA_025215515.1. NCBI lineage: Eukaryota > Metazoa > Platyhelminthes > Trematoda > Strigeidida > Schistosomatidae > Schistosoma > Schistosoma japonicum. The sequence goes on from CM046069.1 coordinate 70,558,070, forward strand.
TTTAGTTGTTTTTTAATCAGCCTAAGGCTAAAGCTGTAGCTCTGGGTTGGTTACCATACTTTCAGTACAAACAAGTTTTATTTTGTCAGTGATCACTGTGTTTAAATTTTGCCTGCCTTTTTCACTATGATTATTTTGTTACATTTACTTAAATCTCTAAAATAATTATCATATATGGTTGTCGCAATGGTTTATGTACACTATTCAATCTGATGAAGACGTGGTGTCAAATCAGCAGCGTTAATTTGTTATGATTTAGGTAATAGTGGAGACTCCAAACACTATGTAAGTACCTTTCTAGACCGAGTGTGAATCTCAAACCTAAGTTATCCAAAACCGAATTTTCCCAAATTAGCAAGTGGGAATGAAAGATATACCGTAACGATACAGTCGAAATAATAATCAAAAAGTACCGAAAATAATATCCCTGTAGGTTGTTTTCTATATTTCCTGGCAAACTCTGAAATAAAGTGCCATAAAATGTTCTCACTACTGATATTATCCAAAGGTTCAAACGACTGATCACCCCATTGTTGAAGAATTCTAATTCCTTAAAATACATTGGTTGATTTAATTAAACGAAAAAAGCTGTACCGATTTTTTGTAAGCTTCATTTGTAAACTTTCACCACATCAATTTGATTTCAATGTGAGTCCTACTACTGAGTACAGTTTGACAATATTTAACTGTATTATTTAAATGCTGATGATTTCACTTGATGAATAATGACTGTAAATTAATTGATATGAAAATTGATGTAATTATGTAAATGGAATTCTTAGTTCGCTAGTGCTGTCTAGTTGGCTTTTGTTTTTGATTATTCCGGCTTGAGACTCAGTGGACATAAGGCAGACGCGCAATTATCGACTAGGCACACATAACTGGCTTTCGGCCACGCGATGCCGATTTTCTCACAGCACATCTAGAATATGGAAACTTGCACAGAATCATTAATTACTTATCACTTAACTTCGAATCACTCAGGAATAGCTTATTAGAATTCTAAAGAAAAAAAGAAAGAAAAAAGCAAATTCTAGTTTAAAACTGATTATTTTGCTGCCACAAATTAAGTTTATTTTTTCTTTCTATATCAGATATTCTTTTATGTCACTGTATTCTCACGTTTGTGATCTGCTCTTGTTAAAAAATTAGTCCATTTTAAACAACTTAATTCAAACGCTGACTAAAAGCGTAAGTAATGCGTTAAAAACTCACTTCTGAAAACCTACCTATATAGGTAGGCTCTTTTAATCAAATTTCAAATGTTTAGCCTCATACTGTTTCTGGACAGTCTCTATGGATTTTTCTGCTTATATACAACAATTTCGTAGAATTACAGCGTCAAAGACAAAAAGTTTACGGTTGTTTGTTGGAAGTACTCTATAATACAAAACATACCACTAGTACCCTAGTACTGTGAACTGTGAACCTTGTTACTGTTGGCTCTGTAATTAACTTATATTTTTATGTAGTGTGCATTTCACAACAGTTCTAATTTATTAAAACCCTATTAAAAACAGACCATATCATTCCGGTCATGTCTGTAAACTGGTATGCTCTTATATACAAAATGCTATTTGAAAATAGACTATTATTATTATTCTACCACTGGCAATATAACCGTAAAAAATTTAAAGTAGTACAAGAATTATATACTCAATAAATGATGTTTTACTTCTAGAAAATATTGACTTCCAACAGCAACACAGATGATCCACTTAGTCAACTCGAGTACTAATTTCAAGAAAAGACGGAATTTATTTTGATTAAACGACGTTCAATTGAACCAATGTTCTATCTTCCTTGATTAGCATTACTTAACAGATACAACAATCACGACATTAACATAAGGACCAACAAATCATCTCAAATCCATGATGCGAAATCCCATTCATTGAACACTAATTAACTTCAACATGGTCTATAACAATTAACACGCCGTTGTTAGTTGAATTCCATCAAAAGCGAAAAATGATTGCCTGAAAGTTCAGAAATAAATTTTACTGAATATAATGTAAAAAACTTGAATGTGCAAACAATATCGATTTATTAATTTGTATTATGTTAATTTAGAGCAGACAGAATTTGAAACAAATTTATTCCAATTAAATTATTGGAAACAAAAGAATTTCATCTACTTATGTAAAGTTCACCAGGCAAATGAAACTGGTGAAAATTGTCTTAATTAAAATCTTTCTCTGAATTATTTCTTCAGATCAATAAGTGTGTGTGTTCAACACGTTTCACAGTGATTTTCACAGATTATTGATTTTGTCATTAAAGTTGAAACCTGAGTGATTTTGTATAGAATGTGTAAATGACAGTCGTATTTTGTATGAAATTTATCTACTATACTTTGACAAATAAAAGCATTGTTTTATGCCAACAGAATGTTTCAACCTTTTCTTTACTTTAAAATACGTGGTTAAACGTCCGACAAACAAAAAACTTTCACAACGCCATTTTACCATTAAATAGATGAAATAATTCAGTAAATGCACGCAAACAATATACATTGAAATGCAACGTTATATTATTATACATGTTATACCTGTTGATCACAAAAATACATAGTCTTTATTTAAAAATTAAGAAAGTGACGATTATGGAATACGTTAAGATGATTAAACTGAATTGGAAAAATCTTGTAACATGTGAGAAAATTTGCGGTGAATGTCACATAACACTTACCAGTAAAAATTTTTATGACTGGAAATTTGTTAAGTACATATGTTACATATGAGTGTAAAATTTATTCAGGGTGTTCGATACAGTAAAAAATAAATTGTTCGCCATTTCACACAACTCCTCAATTTGTGCTGACTGATGAATTATTATGGATTCAGTAAACATAACTATAATTTTGCTATCCATCATGTTCCAAAGAGTTACACAATCAACATTTCGCAAAACATTCAACAAACATTTTTCGTACATAGACTTAGATGATAAATATTCAGCTATTCAAAGAAAATTAGGCTTGATTTTGAGAGCGTAGCAGCCGTTAGTAAACTTGAAAATAATATTTTAAATATTGCACCACTCAATGTTACTTGTAGGCCTAACGTGTTATTAAACTTTACTTGAAAGTTGATGATTTTCAGAGGCTGTAATGAGCTGATTATCATGTGGGTTTATATTATTCTTAAAAACTCAATCCACTATTAAATGTTTGTTGTATTATAGGTAGACTACATATAAATTTACAGTAAATCGTACTTCATTGTTAAAAGATCAATCAGTTGTTGCAAATAAGTCACTGACTGTTCGATTCACTATATATTTTCAAGATATATAAATTATTGCATGTGTAACCAAGTGTAGGACTCCGCTTGTAGCTCTTATAGAGTTACTGCCGGCCCCAAATCCAAGTAAAGAATGATGGTTGGGCATAAGGCTAGTATTCGCACCCCGGAAAACCAAGCTTGCTGAAAAAACTAACCAGATTAAACTACCTCAACCATTCAATCTCTACCTTGGGGGTAGAAGAAATGATAATTACGCCTCGTGGTGAATGCTGATATTCTTCGAAAGTTGTAAGGGCGATACCACTTCTAACATGCAGAGAAAAATATTTTATAGGCACGTGGAATGTTTTACAATGTAAGAGATTGGCACGACCAATGAAATAGCTGCAGAAACGAGAAGATACAACATGATAGTGCTCGAAATCAGCGAAACCCATTGGATTCGAACTAGATAGAAAACATTGGCTACGGAAAGAATGCTACTATGCTCTGACGACGTAGAAAAAAATGGTCCGCAGACCCACAGAGTCGCTCTGATGCTGAATTCAATTATAGAGAAATGTTTAAGAAAGGATCTGACAATCTTGATGCAGATTCTAAACTCCAAAGTCGGAATGGACAGCACCAGTTATATAGACATCACGGGTTGACAGGAACTAAGAGAAACGAATGAAGGTGAGTTGTAAGCTTATGTGCTTTCAACAAAAATGATTAACAAAATATCTTCTTAAAAATTACGTAATACCTTTACGATTTTTTACTCTAGCACACACATGTCACAAAGCAAATAATCTTAAACCAGCTATAGTGAAATATATTTTATCGGCTTTTATAAAGCTTTATATAGGTAGCATTATTCAGTACCATATAATATAATATAATAAACAAATTAAACTGATCACAATCAGCTGTCCTTTGTATGTCACGTAGAATTATACCAGGCAATGTTAAAGTTTCCCTCCTTTTTAACACCTAACTGTTATTGATATACTTACAGTTTGTTTAGGACTCATTTAAATTAACTCTAGGATGTAATTTTGTATTTATATTTATTTGCATTCACTATTGCTGTTTTTGGTCTGTTTTCAGTGATAACATTAGCTATATTATGAGTCAATGTAACAATTTTCTAAATTCACTATGACGAACCCAGCTTTTGTTTTTTCAATCCTTTAAAATAACTAACCGTACCATCGACTTGAAAAAACTACACGAACGTATTGTAGAAATCGACCAAACATTCGCAAACTAAATATTATAAGTGAGATATTTAGATTTAATACTACAATTCCACGTGATTATTACTTTGTGTACCTTGTTTATATTTGTCGTGAACTGTTATACAACGATTTTACTTTTAATTAGCCTTTACGTTTCAAGATATGTTTCTGGCGACATAATTTTCTTGGTTTCTAAGTTAAGTTAACTCTGTATTCATAACAGACTGTGATCAAGTTCATTGTAAAATAAGAATAACATACACAAGATTTCTTCATCTGTTTACTTAAATCAAACAAAAAAGACTGCTAACTAATCAAATCTCAATAATTACAATATAATTACAGGTACATATCAACTGTAACCAATCACTATATTCATAAAAACTTAATGCTATTATTATATAGTGTACGATTGATCCACTATAGTGTTTTTCCAGTCATTTCAGGTAACGTTGGATACACGACGTTTGTAGTTGTATGTTTATCACGAATAAAAATTCATAAAACGAGTGAATCTACAGAATAACTTGAACAAAATGAATTCAGCTCTTATTCATTTTTTTCAACCACTGTTAATAACAATAATGATATCAATTAGTAAGTCAGTATTTTAACATGTTATTTATGATATTTGACAAAGATTGTAATCAATAAGAAGATATAAATTGAATTATGTAAATAATACACATGAAAGACTTGTTAAGATTTACGAATTACATCACTGTTGATTAGTAGACAGAAGCCTATACAAAAGACACAAATCTTACCAACTGTTAAGATGCATCGTGACAACATTATTACCGAAGGATACAGTCCATAATCTTCAACTTTCATGACAATGAAAAATCAATAAAAAAGCATCAAACAAATATTATATCAAATTTCTGCAATTTCAGATATATTGCGTTACCTCATTAGTCTCATTACTAATCAAATATCATACAGCTGACGAGTGTGAAATTAATTGATCGAATGTTCTCATCAAAGCCACAGGATGTTTTTCTACACTTAGCAGCCAGTAAGATCAGTTATTTTATAAATGAGCATTTCCAAGAAGCCAGGTGTATAAACTGCATATAACCGTTTCGGAACATTTAATTATGATCTGTAAATTTGATTTTTATCCTCCAGAATACTTTATATTTCAAAATCTACTCACTACAATGAAATTTTCCGCCTTTCAGATATGTCTGACAATTTTGTTGTCAATTTTACAGGTAAGCGTGATACATTAAGAATAAGATTAGTTAAACAGTATAAAATTGTGACTTCGAATTTTGACGATTGTAAAACTGACGATCATTGAATACAATAGGACGATTTAGATGATTTTTTGTAATTTTGTAGCGTCAGAAAATTGCCTGTGAATGTCTTTGATTACTAAAACGTTTTCAGGCGTACTTGTTACTTATAAATATAAAAGATGGTTTGGAATGTATGAAATAGCAGAAAACGTAACGCTAGTCATTTCACATTAGCTTTCAATTTGTAATGGAAGATGGTTTTGAGTGAAGTTAGTGAACGTAACCAGACTTTTGTTACTCATTATGTTACCAAGATATTCAAATATGATTGAACTTTGTACAAAATACGATTATGATAAATTTAACTCAGCAACTATGAATTGAATAAAAACATGTTAAATAAACACAGCATTAAAAATGAATCACAGTAAACACGACTAAAATTTCGCAGAATCTTTAACAAGTATTCTGTGTAAATAGTTCCAGATGGCAAGTATTTGTGCCATTTAGAAAAATGTTAGCGTGTTTATAAGCGCGTAGAAGCAGTTAATTACTCTAGACACAAGATTTAATATGTACATTTCTCTGTAATATGTAGAGACAATGTCTTATTGAATTTAACTCCAAAGTTAATAACTTTAAGGAGCTGTGTTGACTTACATCTCTGCTGGATTACTGATTCTGTCAAGTATAATTTAGACAAACTCATTTTTGTCAACTTTTCGGGTACACTCGTTTCCTGCTGTTTTTTTACATGTGTGTGAGTCAGTGTGATGTTTAATGATTTACGTAATGAACTGTTTTTGATTATATTCTAACACAAATAAGCAATAATAATTTATATTCTATGCATTTGTGGAACACGTAGCTTAAATAACTAGGACATAATGGTCTATCTTCAATTGTTCCCGCCGAGTTGCTTGTATACTTTCAGATATTCTATAGTACATTAGACTATTATTGTCAATGAAAAATCCACACGCTATATAAACATAAGAATCATACTCTAAATGGCACATGGGGGATAATATGAGCTGTGGATACAGACCATTATCGTTAATTCACATAAGAGATCACTTAGACCATTACACCACCATCAAACGATTAATACACAAGTCGCGAGCTAATTGTTATCATAGTTGTGCCTTTTTCAAAAATTAAGGTAATTGCATTGTATATAAACATCTCTAAACATCCAGTTATGATGTGTAGATTAGAAGTACTTCGTCTTAAATACTTTGTATGCCAAAATGTACTCATCACTGAGAATATGTTTGCATTTCAGGTGTGCCTGGTGATATTACAGTCGATTCAACGGGTTAGCGTGATACATTTAGATTAAAATTAGATAAACTGTGTAATAACGTGATTGATTATTCATTGCAAAATGTTGTGGGCGAACATTCAAAATATTAGTAAATGGCAAAATATCGCAAAATTAAACAGTTTTTGCTTATATTTATTTCAAATACGTGATGATAGCACTAAAGAAATTCAATGTAAACGAATATTTTTAATGTCATTAATCAATAGGACTTGAGAATTTTTATGTATTTGTTAATAAATTGAATATGTGATTGACTGGCGTACAAGTAATAATCGCTTTCTTCGAAATGCAAACACGAAATTCATTAAGGATTGCTAAAAATTGAGGAAAACTTATAATATTTTTAGTTAATAAGTTTAGTTTAACAAGCATCAGTGTGACTGATTTACTTTATATATCACATAAGTATGCATTCCAATCTGATTCACAATCACGTGATATTTTTTAAAGATATAAAGGTCAACTAGAAAATATAATAAAACTATGATTTTTACAAAAATATAGCAGATTCACCATCTTATGAAGGACATTTCTGGCATATAGGTAAGTCATTTGTATTATGGCGTAATACAACAAAATACGACATTTCTTAACACATTGGGCAAAATTGTTGATAGTCGCAAAACACGTTAACGTTCATGGGAGAAACCAATGTCATGAAATATCATATGAAGTGAAATATATTGCATAATCAAATACGCCGGTTTGAACTTTTATTAACTAGCATGACGATATGATTGTGGGTTTAGCAAACCTCATAAAAAATTAGGTTGAACAATTACTATGTTGTATTTACTAGGTCTTCTGTTAGCAAGTTTTCGTAATCCTGTGGTAAACTGCTAATATTGATTGGGCAGTCATTACTTAAATCACTGAATCTATTATCTTATATTTATGAGATTTGTTGTTTAAATTATGAAATCCATATAAATGCCATCATAGCAGAAAACACAGAAAATTTGAAAAATTGTTTGAGTTTCTGGATTTATTATTTGACTAAGGATATATTCAGTATGTTATACCTTCTGCATTTTAACAGGGCATCTGTATACATATCGAGTGGGATTCATCTTTTATTGGCCGTTGCATTAGGCTAAAAACCTTGTAGATGCATGTTTTTCATGCATGTTAATTTTTTATCTACTTTGATGTCTTTTATATTTTTATTAGGCCATGATTATAAATCTAAAAATGAACGTAAGTGAATTGTAAATTTTAATAATTTAGAAATACCACAAAAATAAATATAACTATTGAAGATTATTATATGTTTATCAAATAAGTGTTCGTTTGCTGAATAAAATGTTGGAAAAAAAGTGTGATTTTGAAAAAGTGGGAAAAAAGTGAAACATTAGAGACGAAAACCTCATTAGCACTATCTAACTCACAGATAGCAAATTGTGAAAACTAACTTTTCGATTGAACAATATTTTGAAATAATAGCAAAAAAGAAATATATAATTTATAAACTGGTAGAACTTGCATTTCTACTAAATGCACAGTGACAACAATGATATACTTAACACAATCACTAACAGAACAGCTAAAAACGACTTAATGAAATTTTTTATAGATTGTACTTTTTAACTTGAATCTCATGATTGAGCCTGCCATTGTATGTATAAGCCACTAGATAAGTACAAGTTAGTGCCACCATGATATATTTTCTGTAAGGAAAGTAATTATTAATTGTAGAACTATTTGGCTACAGTTCACGTGAACAAGAGTAAACAACATTTAAACCATATTTATTTATCTTTTTGGGATAAATGTGATTTCAGTTGATGTAACTAAACGAACATTTTCCCCTACGTTGCTAAACTGCAATAAACAATGTAAAGAAATAATTTTCAATAAGCTTTTGTTTTGAAAGTAGAACATTTTCCGACTCGAGTTTGATTGAGGATATATTCATCATCTCTTATTAACCGTATTTTATCAGTTCATTTGATTGCATTCAAGTTTGTAATATCACGTCTACAAACGCAATCTATTGACCGGAATCCAGCCTCCAATAATTATTGTATTATACTCATAACATTGTTTCGTGTATTTTTATTTGAAGTCACTGTCTTCGTCAATTGATCGCCCATAGCATATTTAACAAAATTAGTACATATGTAGGAGTTTGTGAATTTCATAACATTTTTTTGTCTATTACATGTTGATTAGCTTATAAACAAAAATCCAGGCATCAACGTAAGTTTATTTATTTGATTATCTCATCAGATTAACAGTAACAACCAGTAATTATCAGTATTTGGCCTGTTAGTAGTCAAATCCTGAAGAAAATGTTAACAATAGGGTGTGATAATGTAAAATGGTGAAGAATAAAAGCAAGGGAGCTAACAATTTAGTAACAATACTAGGCTTTAGTGCATTAAATCATAATGATAAATGATTTGAATGAGTAACGACGCAAGCATCAAATGAGGACTTCCTAGTACTTGAAACTATAAGGTAGTTGAGTTTGTATTCCATTTAGTTGCATAATAACAACACAAACAATTATGATATGACACCAACAAAATATCTTAGTACTCTGGTGAAAATTCCTAATCAGTATCACATACATTTCATTTAAATTGCTTTACAAGAATGAAGGTATTCACGTACGTGAAATCCATTCTTAAAGGAGAAGTTAATGCTTTTCAAATATAAAGTCAATGTGGGAAATAATGAATAGTTGTAAGACTGACTACAGTTCACGTGAACATGGTAAACAACCTTAAAACCGTATTCATCCATTTATTTGCGATTAGTATGATTACAAGGAATATGAAGAAAATTGTATCATGTCGGAACGAAAGAATGAAATGTTCATAGAAAATACACTTATTTGTCCAGATTCCATTTTATGCATTCTCTTTACTTAATCATCCTAGTTATTTACATTTCACGTTGGTCTCATATAGCACGTTTTGTAGAAGTTTTTAGTAAGTTGCTTTACAGAAATTAATCAATGACAATGTAATGACTTATTTGTACATAATTATTGTTAATGATGACACTGTGTATACTGCAGTTGAATTAATGTGAAAGTAGTGAGATAAATTGTAGTCATTAGTTGTTGAATTTTACATTTCAATGAAGCATGGTATTATGTAATATTTAGAATCATCCATTCTGCATAAAGAAGAATAGTGATAAATACATTAAGCAGCGTCGCATTTTTGAATAATCGTTTTTTTAACATTTAAGGTTTTACTTTCGCATAACATACATCAGTAAATTCACTTATTTTGAATATCATTACAACTTGTTGTTCATTAAATGATCACAGTGAGATTTTTGGCACACGTCTGTAAGTATCTACTACTGTATTCCTTATTTATTATTTTTAGTAGTTGTGTTGTTATTGTATTCATACATACATAGAGTTGAAATAAATCGTCTGCTTTTTGTGTTCATGTTTTCTAGACTGGTTTTCTGGGTGAGCAATTCTGTTAGTTTATCAAATGTGTTTCGTTTGTCCAAGAAGATAAGTTTATGAATTAAATAATTGCGTTTATTATACTTCTTTGTTAAGACGTAGGCGAAGTGGCATATATAAAATTTATAGTAAACTACGATGTGATTTTTCCAGAGCTATACTGAAACAAACATTTTCTGCACATTGATTAGTCTGAAAGTTTTATGACATTTGAACACACGTTAATAAACTAAATATACCAATTTATTTTCTTAACTTAATTTGTATGACAAACAGTTTAATTCGTATTTGTACGAAGAACAAATGTTTCGAACTCCTGTTAGTGACTTGTATTCAATGACATATTCCACAGAAAATTGAAGAATGTATTAAATTTGCACCGCATTGTTATTGTGATCAATTCTTTCAATGCATGGCTTACATTGATATGTATAGCACACATGAATCCTTTGATTTCGTTGATACAGTCATGAACATCATGGTAGCAGGAATGTTCATTGTCTTTCATACTTGGTATTTATTACACGCAATCTTCTTAGTAAACAGTAATTGCCAATTTACAATTTCTCTATTTACTATTGTAATAACCGTATATGAAGTATGGTGAATTACAAAGTAGTAACTTTTGCTGCTACTATAAATTAAACAAATCAATCTACTGGAAAATCTATTAACTGTAATTACGTTTCAATAGCTAAAAGTCATTGGTCCAGATGTAAGTCGTTCTCTTTTATTCAGTTAACCGTTTAGAATTTTCCATGTTATTGATATACAAGCAAATTAACTTGAACATAGAATGCACATGCATTAATGTTAAATCACCAAACCTTTCTATTCACTGGGAAAAGTACTTCGATAATTGACGTGTAAGTTGGTAAACGGGCTATAATAATTCATAAGAATCACACTTCATTGTTAGTTGTTTAATCATCTGAAACAAGATGTGATAAATAGAGTTATGTATACTCTTATTACTTGATTTTAAATAAATGTCAATATTTTGGTGCTCTGTGTATGTTTACGTTTCGATTTTAATAATTTTTCCTGTTACTTCATAATACAATTTCCAAATAAACACTATTTTTGTGGACTGTCAAAAAATCATCAAAGTGCTGAACAATGAATTAAACTATGAAGCTGAATATTCAACCATTTTGTATGATTCGTGATGATTTCACATTCTTTTGTTGTCTTCATTAATTAAAATTAAATGTGTCGTAGTTTGTTATTTTATCCTAGTTAATGTGTGTTGATATATATATGTTCATGATGTCTGATTTCGTTTCCTTATTAGATTCAGTCTGATGACCAGTCGATGATTTGTGTAATATTCCTCTCTAAGAATGATCAATCTTTCTGTCAGTAAAATAAAGTGCTGTTTCAAGAGTAGTGATATTTCAAAGTGGATGGTTCGAAACGTGTATAGAGAGGGATTCTAACGTCGGCCATATACATGCCTCATATATTCACAGTTTGAAACTTCTTTAACATAAGGCAATTTGTCGTTTGAATTCAGATGAAATGAAAGATGAACTTCTGAATTTGATATTTACACTCAAGCCAATGTTGTAAGTACATTAAGATTTGATCGTCGAAAGTTGCGTTTTCTTTAGGGTACATTTGTCGGAAATATATATTTTAATACTTTAACTTTCAGTGTAATTAAAGATTTGCATTTAGGTAGGTTGGATACTCAGGTTGTTTATTTTATTTGATACATTTTAATTATATACAGCTAAAGCGAAGCCATTCATTGTTGCGAGGTTGTCAGTGCATATATTTGGTTTTCCAAACACTACATAATTATATCCATACTATCTGCAAACAAAAATAATAATGGTATTTCATGGAAATATGTTTAAGCACACAATTCTGTATCTTTTTGTAAAAATAAGAAATAAAAACCATGAGAAAAGGTACGTATCAACCGCAACTGACATTATTAGCAGTTTGCGTGACACCCAATCTGTTTCCTGTAGTAAGTAGCTTACACCCGAAAATTCAGTGTGTTGATTGGCTTGTCAAGTAAAGACACCCTATTAAAAACAAATTCATCCACCAACTTATTTATGACTGTCACTAACTGCAACTGCAACTATCTGTACATATTCGTCAAGTTACATTTTCACAATGTTTGTAATAAACGTATTTCATGGTAGCATGATTTATGTGAAACATACAACGTCAAGTAGGTTGATTTGACAGTTTTAGGAAAAAAATGTTTTATTCTAGAACTGTGATTAAAGTGTTGGAATTCGCTTGGTAAATTTTGTGTACCACAAACAGCTTTCGATGAATTCAGGCATTAGAAATCTTAAGTGACTAAGTTACTACTGTACTCTCAATGTTAGCGTGTTTAATTTTTATGCGATGGTGACAAATATCAACTTGACTACATTCTGTGTATAAGCATTTACTCTTCGTCCTGACTATTAGTATTCACTGATTGTGTTTGTGCTTTGTCGATGTTAGTTAATGAAATAACGAAGCACAGAATTATTAAAATATTGTATTCAAATCACAGCCGTTTTCCAATATTGGCATTCAAAAGCTCTTGTCCGTCCATTCCACAGAATTGGTGAGCCCATATAAACAATACAACTGTTGTGGATATATATTTAAATATGCAAACTGACTAACCTCAACGGTCCTGTTTATACCACAAAATATATCGAAATTTATTCAACTTATACATTAATTGAAACCTGAGCATATATATTCAAATCCTCTATTGGATTATATTTGTATTTTATATTTAACACTTGCTGATTGTATCAAAACTTATTCGTGGATGTATATATATATGTATGTTTTCTAAGCCTTTTATGTAGATGTATATTTTATTCTTTCACCCTGCTTAATCCTGACAAAATGAGAATATCATGACTATTATTTTAACAAAGTGTCATAATACTTCAGTATTGTTTTTTTATTTTACCGAGTATTTTTGACAAATGTTTGTTATAATGTTCATTGTTTACATTATGTATGCAATATGGTCTTTTTGCAACAACATTACTACGTTCATAATAACCGTCCTCTTACTAATATCAACCTTTGGGTTTTGCCTTCTAAGTCTACTGACCCAGTGTTATAGTTTAAACGTTTTAAAAAATACTTTGATTCAAACAGCATAACATCACAAAAACAAATGTTTAGTTGTGACTGTACTGGTCTTAAAGAAGGAGTGGCAGTTAAAAGATGCTGATAAAAGATTATTTTACCAACAATGGCTCCGCAAGCTACTACCGAGCAAACAACAAAATTTAGTTGTCGGAGATAGTACTGCCAGCATAGATAAGCTAGTAATGATAACAGATTGTGTAAATTAACGCGTTTGTTGTCAGCTAGTAGCCGATATTAACAAATCACCAACAATAAATAGGCGTGGCATATTGAAATTAAAGATCGATGCACTATGTAAGAAGCTACGCTTCATTAGAGTTCGACACGATTCATTACAACGGTATAAAAGCGAATCCACAGGTAGATTCCAATATTTTGCAGCTAAAGCCGATGCTGCTAGTATTTACTGGTATCATCGCAAATTCGGTGCCAGAGCCAGACAGTACAGCTTACAATGCAGTTACGTCAAAAGGACTTAGAAAAACGGCAGAGCCGGTGGTCTGTGACGACTGCTACAATCCGCGAAGATTTTTCAAACAGCCGTTTATATTGCGTGACGAACAAAAATACAGGTGCATTAATTTTGGTGAGTACTGGAGCAGAAGTTAATATGGTACCGCCTATGGACTCGAAAAAAAAACATAAACACTAATGTCGGTTTACGTGCAGTTAATACATCAGTATTCGAAGCATGTTCGTATCGGCATCTAGAGCTTAACATTGGGTTCCATACACTTTGAAATGGAATTTTATCATTGCAGAAGTCATAGCTCTAATCATTGGTATTGATTCCTTACAGCATTACATTTTGTCAGTTGATGTGAAACGACGTACGTTACGCAACGATGCCGATAATGTTTTCATCAAAAAAATAGTCGCCGATTTCTCGTTTTAGTCCTAGTTGTGGTACAGCAGACGACAACCTGTCCTCATTCAGCTCTTTTAGAGCGATTTTCTGAAATGCTGAGTGCAGTATATGATGAAAAGGAGGTTGAGTATGATATAGTACATCATATAGACACGACAGGTTCACCGGTTTACTTTCTACCACAACTATTAGACGCTAAGCGCTTATCGATTGCAAAGGCAAAGTCTAATAGGCTGTTCCAGTTACGTGTCACCCGTCCTTTGAGCAGTGCATGGACGACCCCACTTCATATAGTTACAAGAAAGAACGGGGAATCGCGACATTGCGGTGATTATTGCACCTTGAACAAGCAGACTATTACCGACAGATATGTTTTCTCCCCACATACAAGGTTTCGTTAATAACATGTCCGTCACTACAATGTTTTCTAAGATTGATCTAGTTTGAGCTATTATCAGATTTCAGTTGCACCGGTTGGTATCAACACGATAGCAATCACGACACCCTTGGTGTTATGCGGGTTACTTGGCATGACCTTGATGCTTGCTCACGTGGCACAAACCTTTCATTTTTCGATTGATTTAGTGCTTTGCGAATTACATTTTGTATGTATACATATTGATAACTTGTTGATAGCGAGTACAATACCAGAATAACATAAAAAAACCTGCAGCAACGTTTCCAACGATTGTAGGAATGCAGTGAGGCAAGCTAGTTCTGCAAACAATCACTTTAATTTTTGGACCATGTCATGAAGATCAAAGAAAGTGCATTTATTTCGGTAGCTATTCAAGCCACCAAGTACTACATTAAAATTAACTTGTTTACGAAACTTCAACGATTCCTCAGTTTAATGAACTTTCGTAGATTTTTTTCACACTGTGCACATATAGCTCAGTCTTTGACAGATTTTTCAAAAAAGACGATTTCCATCATTGAAAATGACTGAGGCAGCAATTATAACTCCGTAACAATTTAAAAATATTAAGTCAAGTAACCCTACTTTCCTGGTGTAACAGCAACGCTCCTCTAGCTTTATTGGTAGTTGGAGCAGTTCTCTGACAGTTCATCAAGTGTCAGTGTAAATCATTTTGGTTTTTATTAACACTTCGCAGACTAGATGCAGTACATTTGGCAAAGAGCTCTTATCAGTTTACTTGGCGATGAGGCATTTTTGACATATGCTTGAAGTTTTGTTTTCACTATTTATACTAACCATAAGTCATTCACGAAAGCATTTGTCACTAAGCATGACAACTATCGTTCCAAATAATTCTACAATTAGACTTTATCTAACAACTTTTTTTACAAACGCCTTGTTGAAAGATGTACTAGTGAGGTGGCAGATGCCTTATCACGACTGACGGTGGTCGTTTTAAATATTGTCGAAAAATATTACATGGCAATGTCATAGTGACAGAGTTAATGATAGCCGAAAATCTTGTTGAACACTGACTCGCAAACTTCAGAGTTTCTTCTGTGATAACAACGGACAGGAAAGTACAATTTAAAAGCAGGTTGTTTCAACTGCTAAGTAAAATATTGAGCATCAAACGGCTTTGTTCTACTGTTTACCATATACAGGCCAATGGCCTCGTGGAACGATTTCACAGGCTAAATAAGGCAGCCCCAATGGCTGCACACAACGATAATGAATAAAGGAAAAATCTGTAGCAATTTAGGCTGACTAGTTAAAAGTTGACTTTTAGCTTATGTATACACAAAAACAATAAGGCTGAAGTATTCATTCACTTGTTCATTTGGATTATATTTTCTACTATCGTATACTGAATGTTGAGAAACATTGTGTGTTTGAATGACTAGCGTCTCGCTTCACTGTCTCCTGTCACGGTACGAAATAAAGACCTATTACCAGAAAATATTGTTTCTTCTTTAAATAGAACGGAACGTACTTTAGTGCTACAAATCTACGATTAATTTTCGTTGAAAAATTGTTTGACGAATAAGCTAAACTTTGGTTGTTGTTTGGTCAAATTAGTGGAATAAACGTGTTTGAAGTTATCAGAGGAGTACTTCGTCCCAACAGTTGTGGTTTTTTAATGATATGTTCGATTTCATCCAATGATTATGAAGCCGCCTCATATGGATAAGATTGCAAGCTTCTCGTTGCTTATAACGCTCTTCTTACCTACCTCGAAACCACCAAGATTGTTGTTACGATTTTGTTAGGATTGGTCATGTGCCTAGGTCTTAACAACACCTGTATGAGAGCCCATTTAAATTCTTACAAAAAAACGATAAAAAAGGCACCGTTGCACATGCTGAAAAAATTGATAGTGCAAGTGCAGATAGAGTTAAACCTGCATTGATCAAAAGTGAAAACTGTCAACTCGCCGCACAGCTACGGCCAAAGTCGAAACAGTAGATAAATGATAGCGAATGGCCAGCAACATCAGCTACAACGCAGAAATTACTGACTATGCATACGACACGTTGAAGGACGACAGTACACTGGACTCGTAAATATGCAGAAACAATTTTCATATTTCAGTATTTTTTTAATAAGTTTACTTGAGTAAGTCCTCAGTCGCAGCACAGTGTTATTTTATTTTATATTTGTCACGTGTAGAGCATGTTTTTTGACAGATCATACCTCAAATTCTTCATTATTTGCTATGCATCATGCATTTTAGTTGCGAAAGCTACTTTTCCAAGGGTAAAAGTCAGAACAGTAGTATTCGTAATTTATTTTTTGTCATTTGCTTACATGTCATCAAAACATTTATAAACTTTTGCTTAGCCAATGCAATTATAAATTTAGTAGCAGTATTATCATATATATGTACCTTTATGCAATGATTTGTTACATTTTCAAAACATACGTCAAAAAGTTGAAGTGCTCATATTTCACATTTGTTCGTGCTATTTTTTTTTAAAGATATTGGTATTTTGTATATTTGAAAACTTTATACATAAGTTTCTGTAGCACTGTAATTTTATTATCACATTTTGTTTTTGTACAATTGTATTGATATTTTGTTATCATTATTTACTCGTCTTCTGAACACAGATATTTTTTAAAGAAATAAACATCTATGTTCTATAGAAAGGCTAATTTAAGTATTAATTTCATTCTTTAGTAGCTTCTTGTAAATGAGAGCGTATCAATTTACAGGCATGAGCAGAATTATGAAGTCATTCTGCATAAAAGTATTTTGATAGAGTAAATGATTAGAGATTCGTACTAAATGAAGTTATTAATTAAAAAACAAGACCAACGACATGAGTTTCACAGTAATAGGGTGCCAGAGTTACGTGTTGTATTGTATACACTTTGTTCTTTGCGCTACAATTCTGAGAGCAGGCTGGGAATAAACGAAATGGACGAAAAAGCGTATCCAGACACAGAATTAGGCTAACAATATTCGGAACTTAGATAAAGGTCACTGGTACTCCTGACACTATGATGTTCGGAAATAAAAGACTATTACGGCCGAACTTGAGTGACTGTAAAATGACCTTATAACCCTTTTCCTCATAAACCAGTCACAGCCCACTGATTCATAACTAACGACTTTTCCCCAACTTTTAGTGATTTATCAGAGAATTCTAAACTAAGCCTCATTGTAGTATGCCTATTCTGCGGCAATATTCGGTAAGCAACAAAATATTTATCGTTTCAAACTAAATACAGAGAGTATTATGGCTTAACCATAACCCAAAACGCTATTAGAAATCCTCCATTTTTAATGAATGCTTTGTAACTAAAAAGTTATACAGGATATATTATTTTTCTTTCATTAGGAAACTTATGCAAGTTATTCTTAAACTCTCCAGATTTAATGTGACGATGCATTTTATATAAATATCTATCTAAATGACTCCATAGCATCCTTCGTTGTGATCCAAAGTATGTTTGCAAGTAGTACCTAACTCGGCTCTACATTTATTAAATATTGTCGGTTCACGCGTCAACAAAGTGCTTTTTATGCACTACAACTCCATACGTACTCCATGTTTGAAAGTGATTCACAGGGTTTACATTTGTCTTTATATATTATTGTCCTAAGTAAGATGTATTTTTCTACCAGTCCAAGTAGTGTAATGGCCGATCTACCACGAATCCTTTCACAATGTTTTTTGTTTAATGCTCTGTTCCATATACCAATGAGCTACAAATATTGGAAAAATGTGCCACTTACCCAGTCCTCTTTAACTTCTTATCCCCTATTACACTTTCGTTTACGAATCAATGCTTCGTTGATTTCGAATATTTTTCTCGTCCTCCATAAAGGATTTGTAAGAGGACTAATATACTGGAACAAAGTTCGCGGCAATATTCATAACACTGAATTGTTGCTGTCAAAGAAGTTGAACATTGATACCAGTGAATGTTGTTAGGTTGTATCGAGTTCCATTGTTAGCAGCCATTGGTTCCGGAACGATTGAGCAAACGTTCTGTTACTGTTAGAGTCAATATTATTCTTAAGCACACTTCTAACTACTTTGTGTATTTATTGTATTGTTGTAGACTATTGTTATTGTCATCGTCATTGTTATTGTTGTCGTTGCTGTTATTGTAAACGGTGTAATAGGAGTATTTAATCGTTTTCTGACGACTTGTTGTTATTCTTTTGGTTTTTAGGAATGATAATCAAGGTCGATACTCGACTAATTAAAGCCGTCGGTAGGTGAAAAAACAGAATACTATTCTGAACTCGAAAACCGCTCAGCCGTAGCTATTCAGTTGGCTGATTTTACAGCTGTCTTTTTAGAAACAAACACGAGTTGGGTGGCTGCCGTTACTTTAATCTCAATCATCCGTTTGATAATTAAGATCATGATTTGTTTCATTATTAACCTGAAATGGGCGAAAAATCTATTTGGATAGATCTTTTACATCAGCACCTAAGACAATGAAAGCAATAACCATCTCGAATTCCTTAGGTTTTGAAAACTGTCGTTTCTTTGTCACATTGACAATTGATTGCTTTTCTTAACAATCTTGTAAACGAATAACGAGATTTTAAAATGTTTCTGTCAGGTGTCTGACGTGACCTAAAAACGCTTCGTTTGTCCCTCACAGCTTTGGCCGTCATGCCCACCGATGTTAGAACTGTATGTCCCTTTATTGATATTTTCACCAAAAGGTTAAACAACATTGCTAAACTCTGTGTCAACGCGTTGTAGAATTTAAGACGCTGAATTCTTTTGCTTTAAATATATATATCTGTCGCATAATAAATTCAGTTTTAACTATTATACAAAGATTTCATTCTATTTATCTATTATAGATCACTTATTATCTGTTATAAGGCAACGTTTAAGTCAAGAAAAATATTAAGAACAAAGTATTAGGAGTTTCTTGTCACAACATAATGCCTTAAGTCTCGAAAGTGTGATTTAACTCACATTCTAAAAACACACAAAGTCATTCAATTTAGGCAGTACAATCAAAAAAGGAACGAATCAATATGGCAGCTGTCAAAGTCGAAACGTCGAGTAAAACAAAGTGCAGTCCCAAGAAACAATTGAAATCCACTATAAACATAAGAAAAAGATTCATGTTGCACAAAAAATAAATACCAGCAATCTCATTTAGAGTCGAATGGTCATTAGAATGTTCAGCTTAACGGGTCAGAATATATTTTTAACGCGAAACAACTAATTGCAGTACAAAAATTTTACCTGGAGGGATCTTTGCACACAGAACTATCAGAAAAGAACTTACAATAGCCTTATTATCTACGTTTTATGAATTGTATTTAACTAATATGTCACTAACTTTTGGTAACACTTTAAGTGACCGCTAGCTTTTCTCTGCTTACAAACTACATTCAAACTATCTCACTGCAAAATCAGTACATAACGCCTTAAATCCCCTGAAGATTGTAAACTTTTAAGTGACTTGAATCACCAGAAAGCTGCATTATTTGTTTGGCTAACTCTAGATATCTATAACAATGGTGGTTTAAATAGTAGTTACCTTAACTGGGATTTCAAAATGATTGTCTGATTTCAGTTTAATGATTTAGCAACTTGGCAGTCAAACAGGGTCTTAAAAACAGTTCATTGTTGTGATGAAAACTACCATCCAGTAAAGCATCGAATACATATGTTTTGAAATATTTCATTTTGATAAACATTTGTGTTATTCAGAAATAACATTAGGTGTTCTTCAAAGTGTAGTGTAGTACCGATTATACATGATGTACGTTCTCTGTAGTATGTGATTGAACTCAACGTGAAAATAGACTACTCCCGATGGATAGATCGAACTGAATGTCTGTCTTATATGTTGTCCTAATAAATATAGCTTTGGCAAATTCATAGTTATCAACTTTAACTCGCACACACTTTTTATCGTTTATGTGCATAAGTTGGTGTGACTTTCAGTGATTTACTTACATACAGGAATTATAAAATAGCTGTGCTAACTGTGACTATATTTCAACAGATTAGAGCAATAGAATTTCACATTTCATACGTTTGCAAAACACGTGGCCTGTATACCTGTTACAAAATTGTCCCTCTACGAAAGTAAACAACATCAATGGTGACAAGTATACCTGATAGAGCAAACAAAATATACGATGAATGCGCTGATATCTGTTAGATTTCTCCACTATATGATTATCATACGAATTTATATAACATGTCTCCTTGAGTAAACAATACGAAGAAAAATTTATTGTCTCATTTAAAAGTAAGTATTGCTACATTAACATTCCATGACATCAACTGTAATTTAGGTGTAAAATCAAATGTTAACACTAGAATCTGATTCTCCCATTTCAGGTTAATTCGTCTCGTTAGTCAACTTCTGTATTAAACTGTTATCTAATGCATTGTCTACGTTGTCATGAACAGCATTCTACTATCTAGTTGAAGTAGATTTTCTATTAAGTGTATATATTCCAACTAATTCATCCAATCACATGCTACAATCAATACACGACATTTCTGATTGTCCAAAACACATAAAGATATAAGATTGAGTGGTCAACTCTACAGAATTATTTAACGAAGATGAATTCTGTTCGCATTTATTTTCTTTACCCATTAATAACAATAATAACAATCAGTGAGTCATTATCACGACATCTTTATGTGGTAACAGCTAGCACTGAGTAGAATGAAATGAATCAAATAGACACTGCACATGAAGAATTTACAAAACTCTACCAGCAGCATTTCTACTAACAAAAAAGCAGCATGTCGTTTAGGAATGCTTTCAGTCATGCGCAATAACATTAGATTGCTAATATTGAGACACATGTTCATCTAATATTTTACATGTATGACACACTAGGAAATTATTATTTTGAAAAATACTTAAAGATAAAAACCCATCACTATAAATCTCTGTGACGAATATTCAGCACGTAGACTACTTAATGATCATCAAACCAATTAGCTATGTCTGAGCATTGCTGAAATACTGTCCACTTATGTTTAGTAACCTCCGAATAAGTTATAAGCTCAGAATTGAATAAATACAGAAATACTTCACAAAATGGACCATTTGAAATGATATGTGGACTAAAATACGCTACATGGTGTATTAGTTTAGGTCTAGAACCACTTTGCAGAAGGCGAGCTGAGCTCAATCTGACTTTCTGTTTATTACCTGTTCGACATTAAAATAACCTATCCCGAACTTATGTCAAAATTAATCAAAGCATATGTTTGTAGCCTCAAAGACCACATAGGAATTATCCAGACAAAGCGTTGTTAGATCACAATACAAACTTATTTCTTTGTGCACAGGTCCACTGCCAATTGAAACAGTTTAACGGCCAAAATTCGTGCGTCATATACCGTTATCTACTTTATACGAACAGTAAACTAATTATTTAGTGACTTCAGGTCACTAAATAGACTATCGATTTATCCAAACTCTAGTATAACACGTGACTTACCCAGTCCGCTCAATGTATGACATGCTCATGTAAACTCAAAACTACCCAGTAGTATTGAGTATAATATGTATTTTGTATACTTTTATTACTATAAACACTGTAAGTGCTAATCATTTTTATAAGTAAAGCTACAACAACTATTAAGGAATTAGTAAACACTCGAAGATGGAAATAACACATATTTCTTCTCCAAATTATTATTATTATTTTCATTATTATTAAACCCAATTCTCTTATTAATATAGACAGTTTTATTCACAGTCAGGTGCGATCATCATCAATCTTTCTTCATATGCACGAATCCTGTATATCCTGATTATTCGCAAGTTCCTCATCGTGCTTATTTTCTGGTTCAGTGCAAATGTGAACTTGATGCACCTAGCAGAGCAATCTCAAAGATAATCAGCATTTTCGAGTTCACTTGGATTTGTTCGTTTTTCTTACATATTGATCTATTCGGTTTCTATATTTTCCCTACTATTTACCCCATTTCATATGTAATACTTACTCACCTGATCGCTTTTCATCTGTTGCTTGCATCACTTTTATTACTTCATTAGTTTTAAAGCCATCTGCTTGATCTTATCATTGCATATAACCTCCTACTGATACCGTATCAAAACTCACTTTCCACACGCACACTATTACAATAACGTTTAGCCATCTGATTCCCACCTTGCGGATTTAATAATCTGTGTGGTAGTTAATGAGATACTGTTATGTCGGACCACTAGAGAAGAGTGAGAAACCTGTAGAACTGTGTTTTACAGAACTAATTCATTTGTTTTGGTCGTTAGTAGTGTAATTATTACATTTCAATTATTGTTACGTTCCTCTTACTCTATCCTCTCGTTTAGCGTATTTACTGCTATTATATTATCTCTTATTATGGACTACAGTTAGTTAGTTGTACACAAGTTGTCCTTATTCATTATAACTATTTTCTTAGTTCTCTATTAATGTTACTTTCCTAATTGGTTCACTGTGTGGTCTGATTTTGTGTATATACAAAGGCATGATTGAAATATAATTCGTTTTCTGGTTCTGCCTGTTGGCTCATCAATCGTTGTTTTCTCTATTTCGGCTTTGAGGACTGGCAGTTTGGGGGCAGACGTGTCTGTACAGTGATTAGTCATCATCGAGAGCATTGTATATTTTGAAATACATAACAATTGACGACGGGCTAAGAGTGAATCTAACTCACGCAGTCATTGATCATATTCCGTAAAACATAACAGATACTCGCTCAGATAAGGTTAGCTGAAATTGAGTTAGTAACGCAAATTAGCAAGAATATCACTACAAATATCTTTAAGCCACTAAATATACGAATCTAACATCACAAAAGAAGGGAACGTAAAAATTTAGGCCAGCAGACGTGATGGTGTAGGTAAAAAACGTTGAACCACCCCTCATCCGTCTGACGGATCTTGTTATATGTTCACCTCTACGTACAGTGGTTCTGACAAGAACAATTATACAGGTATAACACATCAATTGTTTTTATGTATGGCACACTGATTTGCACACAAAACATCGAGTCGGCTATACCTACTTATCAAGGTATTATTCGACAAGGTTAATCAGACTGCTAGATTGCGGTCTATGATGTTAATATCTAATTAGTAACAACTAATTTCATCCATATGTACACGCTTACTGCACTATGTTCTCATCCATGAGTTTTGTCTTTTTCTTACAATTACTATCCACAATTCTTCTACCATCTATCGAAACTCGTCAAGTGATTTTACTTATGACAGTTAACCGTACTATAATTTTGCAAAGTGATCCATAACACTAGTTTACCTGTCAAAAGAAGTAAACAGCCTAGATAAAAGAACTGACATACATAAGTTATTATAACTTAACCAGTAATATAATATAATTAACATTTGCGCCTTCGATTTATGGCTCGTCTCCCTTACAGTTATATCTTCTTAGCAAACACTGTCACAAATCAATAAACGTAACGTCGGACATCTGCAACAAGTAGGGATTTAGTAACAATTACTATAATTGCAATCTGAACTACAAGTGCGTGTGTCATTGATATCTTAAGCTTGCTTCTATATGTACTTATTATATGTGTGTCCATATTGTATGTTTTCTTTTCTAAGTACTTCCACTTAATATACGTCATCATGATCATGCTTGTACACTGACATAAAATCCGTACAGTATTTTTATAATATATCTATACATCTATAAACTTTATCAATTTAGTGATTTGTATTATGTCAATGTAGAGTAGAGGAAAAATCCCAATTCATTATTCTAATTAAATAAACAGAAACTATATAGACGTGTGTACTTATGTAAGGTGCATCTGACAGATAAAACTGATAAGATTTTTCTAACTTAACATTCTGTCAAATTCCTGAATAATATGAATCCATATGTATTACACGTATTTTATTGATTTCACTAGAATGTTGATTTTATCATTGTGATTAAAATGTGAACAATTTGAAAGTAATTTGTAAGTAATGGATGTATTTTAATTGACAGCATAATCATAACACTATCACAAATGTTGCCGAAATTCACTGTCAACAGACCATTCCAGCTAATGCCTCCTCTTGTACTCATTGTGTGCAGTTGGATATTGATGATTGTGCTATTTTCTGTAGCATCATTTTGTCATGAGATCGTCTAGTGTTTGACGTCTTATTCAAGCAGAATTTGAATTTATTTAAGTTACTTGTTGTCGTTAACATCAACCTTATTAAATGATTTCACCTAGTGTATGTATTCTATTGATACACACTGACAAGTCGTATTGTGTTATTGTATGCGCGATTCCTGTTATGTTTTAAATGAATATTGTTAAATAAGGGAAATGTACTATGTTGTTAAATTTAACAGATTCCACTTGCACATATAAGTTTTAATATGATTTGAAGATAATGTTTATCAATGATAATTTTTCTAAATTTCAATATTCAAACGGTAAACCACTCGACCAGCATAGAACGTTTGGTATTCTCGATTTCAGGTTGATTGTAATGCATTCTGTGGAATAATATGCTGCCCTAATAGCTAGCGATCAACTTAATGCTTGATGATTAATAGACAGTCAATCAAGTTGACAGTATTGCATAATTGAATAGAGTATAAAAGTCATACATAAGTGGCGGTTGCTTGACTGACCCCCAATGATTGTTAACATAAAATGATTACTCAAGTTGGCGAATGCCAATATGTACGGTTCTTTGCCTGCAAAACGTGGATAGGAAAACTGACACATTCTAACGTAGTCAGACATTATATAGGTGCATATTTGAATGTCGTACTCAATCACATTAACATTATCACTCCGAAATCATTTTGTTGTAACTATATGTAGATTACTAGCCCACAGTTTCTTATGTATGATCGATTGTAGATTACAGGATGATAATATTCAGTTGTAGTTTCCATAATAACTAAATTGAATTCACAGTCTCCTGTTTTAAAGATACAGATATATTACTTGGAGTTTGTTGTACAGTTAGTTAATTGGTAAATGGTCAATTTATATTTATTTTTTTATGGAATTAAAAGATATTTTGCAGTTGATAACAACAACAACAATTAGGGCTAAACAATACTCGACGTCATGTGTTAACTGCGGTGGTTCAATGACTTTTCTCTACATAACAAACATAAACTAACTCTTGAACCATGCATTTCTGTATTGTGTTTGTGTTCTTGTTCTCATGAGCACTACGTGCTGTTAATTATACAAACCTCTCTACCTGCAATCACTTATGTGTTTGTTTGTCAATCATTCTATTTTTCCATCACATCAAATATTGTCACTACGATTAACCTCGTAAATGCTCTCTACTCGAGCACGACTAGTCGAGTCACAGCTAGTGGCAAACTGTCGCTAGTCCCAGATGAGGTGTTTTAGAATTGCCCTCATCTTTCTTTTTGTTTAAGTTTGTCAGAGATGTATCCTTTAAAGGATAATCACATGGATAATGACTAGTTTTATTTTCATAGCACAAATTATACCTCACGTATTCCTTTATACATACATTAAACCACACCACCTTATCGAACCAAATAGGAATTTAACAATTATGCAGAAGAAAAAAATAGTGATAGTGAATAGGTACAACTTGTATACAAATAATTAACTGTAATCCATAATTAGAGATAATATAATAACAGCAAATATACTAATTAGGAGGATAGGGTAAAAAAGACGTAAAATTTATAGAAATGTAATGTTTACATTACCTTAGTCAGAATAATTAAAATAGTGTTTTAAAACACAGTTCTCAGAGTTTGTCATTCTTCTTTAGTTGTCCAGTATGACATAAATGAGTTTTAGTTTTTAACTACTTAAGTTAATTGTTTGAGAATTCATTGCATCAAGTTGGCGTATCCCGTTTGTGATTGTATTATGTTGTTAGTCATGTAATTAGGCAACTTTGTGGAATCTTAACAATACAAGAGAATAGTGTTGATGAATGTTTCCATTTTATGTTTGCATTGTCTCAGAATATGTTTTGTTAATTTAGATTCAAAAAGATTGTTTCAACCGTTTAACGCATATGATTCATATGTCTCTACTGACAGATTAGTCATTTACTGTTGAATTCACTTCCAACCACGTATCATTGGACACACATTTTAACACAACTCAATTACCATACGAGTAGGTACAAATGAAAGGCACGAAAGAGTTACTGATTGTTGCGATGAGCCGCATCTTATTTCCGAGTTAGTTAGTTAAAATTTACAATCAACTACTGTCTTGTGAAATAAAAAATGATAAATAGACATAAATGTTTTAAGTAAAGTAATAATTTTGCATTAGAATGCATCACGTTGAATAGTTAATAGAATCTACGTTAACGAAATACCCCACAATAAATATCACACTTTATTTCAGTTACTTCTTATAAAATTGTAACGCGAATCCCTCTGCAGATATTCAGTGTCTTACATGCATTACATTACAGATCATCATATTTCACACTTATTCAACTACACAAATACAGCATAATTACATATACATGAGAAAAGTGAGAGTGCTTACATCATCACTAAGTAATTTAAATTAGGTGAATCACTGGCAAAACTTAAACGTGTTGCTATGTAAGCCAGACACAAAATGAAAATAAATAAAATGATGAACTAAAGAAAATACATATTTTAGAATCTAAATAATCCAATGTGTTTTAATGAACAGTTTACGTCTTTGTTCTGACATAATAAAAGTCTCTTTAATACACTTACAAATACACAAATTGTTAAGGCGTACTCAACTAATACTCATATTGCCACAACACTGAATTCAGAAATTAACGAAATGTGTGCATTTGTCATATTCGATAAGTCACTGCTTTCAAACATAATTCAATAACCACTGACGCGAATGGCTGAATATGAAATCATTTTGGGATTCCAAGCATTTGTATTAGATATGTTTTATGAACAGTTCGGATATAGAGAAGTTGATAAATATAGTATTACGTAATGTTTGCCACTTACTGTAGGTCCCGAACGATTGCACACGAAATGATGTATCTATTATATTTCAGACAAAGTCGTAGTTTGTTTATAATGCCGTTGACCAGCAGTATTTCAGAAAATATCACATATCTGTTTATTGAATAATAATCCGTTATCACTTTTGTGATGTTTTAATTTGCAAATTGACGCTGCTGTTTGTCAAAATAAGTTACTCGACTGAAAATGTTCTACGTTGTCAAGATAAGTTGTGATACGTTGTGATCATTTGGTCGTATGCATGGCATCCATCAATTAGATTAGTAATTCCAGATATCACATTACTACTACTTGCATCTTATCACAGGATCGTGTTGTCAATTCGCGTGATTATGTATACAACATTAATTGTGGAAATGATAATAGACAATAATTGGCCTTCTTTGCATTAAACTAATTCAATGTTTTAATCAAGTTAGTAAAAGACTGATTTTGTGATGTCACACCTACTTATTACAGGAAAATACTCATTTAAAATGTTTAACATTAATTAACGAAAGTAACTTTTAATGTCCTAACTTTACAGATTTACCCGTTTTATTGATGACAAGGTTGTCAAACACATCTGAAATGTAAACGGATTAGTGATTGCATGTAATGTTTGGTGGATAAGGAATTCAGCATGTGGCGATATAATTCTTATGGTTATTTTTACTTGATAAGTAAACTGGTTGCAGTGGTAACATTTCACCAGTAAATATTAATCATGGTGGGTGTGTAGGTGTGGCCTTGCCCACTAATGACAATGACCACATGTTCACAATATATCGTGGATAGGCTAAAGTCGATAAATCAATCATTTCATACTAGTTCAATTGTTCAACTGTTACATTTTTATTATAACACTTAACGTAAACAAACTTTGTCTAGAAGTATAATTGTTGTGATGGCATTCTGCACAGTTTGTTTCCCAGGTTTAACATAGGTATCAACGGGTCAATTAAATTTGTGTCACAACAGTAATAGTAGAATGACTTGTGAATATTGTATCTATTTGAGTGTATACTGCCGCTTACTTATCATAATTATATAGGTAAATACAAATAAATTCTACATATGTAGAGTTCACATGATTCCTTGTATGCGTCTTCATTATTAACTACTGTTGATTATTTTCATAAGATAATATAAAGTTACCAATAGATAATATTCTTTTCACTGCGGATAGTAGGAAAGTGAATTCGACTAGGATACATTTTGCCTGTATAATTTAGTCGGGTTATTCACTCGTTCGTATGCTGCTTTAGTTGGGTGATCCGATCAATCAGAAATGTTGTGCGTTCAGGGGGGTTTGTGGTGATTAACATAATTCGGCAGTGCGTCTACTCTGTGAATGATTTGGGCACAATATGAGAATTGCATAAAGTTGTGTGAATATGGTGATCGGTGACAGCGAAAATACATTTACCTGATTCGTTGTGTTGTAATTATTGAGATGTGATTCGTTTGAAATCGATTCAATGATGTTCAATGTGTTTGGATCATGAAGACATACGTTAGTTGTACTCATTTAACAAAGCATTGAATAATAGCCTGTTGAATGATAAAATTCACCGACTCAAGGAATTAGCAGAATATGTCTATGGGAACCAATTGCCAGATTTTAAGATAAGTTGGAGGTGTTAGATCTTTTGAATAACTCAAGTAAAAGTCAATTAAAATGAAGAAAGTAACAATCACCTAGAAAGTTTATAACAAATATGACTGACTAAATTGTAATATTTTACTTTTGACAGTTTAAACAATTGATACAATCAACTAACGTAGTTGATTTAAAACGATTGTAATATGACTTGATTCACATGTTTTGAGTTTATCACAATAATAATTTGACACTTGAAAGCTAGAGACATTCAGTTGCGTTCCCCTTCAGCTAACTAAGGTGAAAATTGCTAGCTGAATTTGCTTTTCTATTTACTTATAATGAAACCAAATCTTATCACTGGAAGTTGAACATAAACAGCAACAGTTATTACGAATAAATTCGAGTGTAAAATTACAATCACGAACAATGTTAATTGAGCCATTAAGAAATAATAATGATTTGGATAATGGTTAACATACGAAAATTGAAGGGACAGGGCACTGTGTCCTTGCTCAGAATAAGCTTACGCGATATAATGTAGGCAGCTGATCTGTCTCAGATCTATTTATTCATTTGATTATCTGTTATGTGGAACTGATCCAGGTCAACTATTTAATAATTCATGCTCACAAATGTAGTATGGTATCCACAATATCTGACATGTGATACTTCGTCAATTGGCTAGTGTATATTGAGGTGTAGGATTAAGATTTGTTTTACGTATCATAATTCATATTATGGAAGTTAATGCAATCTTCCACAATTGAGATTTTTCATAAAACTTCATCCTTCATCATTTTCAATGAGCTCTGTAATCATCGTTGATACAGTAGTATGTGACTACCTACAGAAAACAATATTGTGTTAGCAGGGTACATTATGTAAACTATAAATGCAATTGCTTTGAAAAGAATGAGGAAATACTTGGTGTGAGCTGACATAATTTACTCAATCTAACAGTCATGAACATACGCCTGTGATATAATGTTAAAACACTGGAATTTTAGGTTCAACTTGCTTATAACAAAAAACAGTCACGTTTTAGCGCAAACTGATGTAAACTCTGGAATCATCAATAATTTCGATGAATGTTAATGTTATGACGACAAAAATTGCTGTGGCTGATGTGTACCACCAATTAGTGGAAATGGTCTTGTGCGCTCGAAGTCACAATGAAAAACGTTATTGGTGACCCAGCTTATCCCTGCATATGAGTCAGATACACATTTGAACACTGACCAGAATAGGAAAAAACACAATCCGTATAATCGAACAGAAAGGCCATGTTATATTTTAGCCATTCTTTTGTTCACACACAAAGCAAGTGAACACAACCAATTAACTGTAGTTCATAATTGAAGGATAATATACAAACAGTAAATTTGTTAAACAGGAGGTAAGGGCACGAGAGACGTTTTGATGAAAGGGATAAGACGCTCACATTTCACACAACTATAATGATTGTAATGTTCTTCTTACACATAGTTAGGAAAATTAGTCATTCTTTAGTAGTCGCCCAACAAAACAGTCAATGTAATTATACTTATTACATAGAAACTACCACAGAATTTTTGCTGTTGTAAATATATGTTGTGTTGTCAGGGTAGATTATGGGAATTTTAAATGCATTTGCTTCAAATAGAATGAGAAAATTCTTAGTTCAAGCTGATATGTAATCCTTGTCGACCATAGGGCTTCCAATCAACTTTTATCAATCGCTGATTAATTGCTACAATCTCAATATCATTGTGCAATCCTAAAATTTCGTTTTATCAATTTCGGCGCTGTTATTACATACTAGATATAGGGTCTTTTAATGTATGAATTTTTAGTACTATACAAATAAGCCATAACATTTTCCTACATTTTATTTCTTTTATTGACAAGGGCAGATATGTTATTATGCTTGCTAATGCTTACTACTCAACTCACCTGAAATGAGTTATTTACCATCTCTCAAGGAAGTTAGAACATTGACATTATTGAACATTTTTCTGCTGAATTGTTGTCCGTTGTTGCACATCCATAATTACCACACAGAAATAATTGGTTCGTTTGTGTGACAAATTGGTAGACAACTTCTTTAGATTATTTACAAATAATTTCAAATAACTTAATACGACTGACTTGACAGCATTAGTCTGAATGTCCCTCTTATTTATATTTCGTTGAAAATGAAACACAGAATATCAATACAATTTTGCGAAGTGAACATTTCAAGGTTAATTTTATTGATTCTATCATTTATTTATTATTTTGACGAGTAACGTGTTTGCAATCAAGCTTAACATATAGTGCAATTCACGCCTACGCCACTCATATCTCTGCTGAAGCTTGACGCCATACTGGTTAAACAAGACATAATTCCAGCATTATAGATAAGTGAGTTTAGCTATTCAACTTGTTGTCAAGCAACGAAAGTGTTACTATCTATTATTTATTCTACAATTCATGAACTTTTGACTGGATGGATTCGAATAGGGTAGTATCAATTCAGACAAGCAAAGCTTTGATTTAGTATTCTTACTGCGATAATTCTGTTGTGTTCACTGTGAAAGATCCATTAGTACAAATATTAACAACAAAAAATACTTAAGTGAAACTTTTGGTGTTTAATATTTACTACGAAATCTCAAAGTAGATACTTTGAAAATTAATAATTTGAAAATAATGTTCTTGTAGGCTTAGAAAACAAAAGTGGACCGTTGAATAAGTTTGAATACAACGGAACATTGAGACAGAAATCTGTTATCAGTTTCATTCATCTCTTGGCCTTCTCACCTAAATGTCTCACTAGTATAATGTTTAGACAATAATATAAACAATACTAGACAGTGAGGTGAATTGGCTAACAGACTGATCAAATGATAACATATTTCTGTCTAGAGTTTACAATGCGCAACCACAATGGTGCTTAGACTCTGTGTTTCTTTATTTCACTATCATCGCAACGTATTCTCTGATTATGTAGTCTCATCTAATAGGCATTTAAATTGACAACTCGTCTGAGTTGTCATCGTACATTAAAAGTTCCTTAGACTGACAGACTCATGAATGAAGAAAATAGCTTAATTACACACAGAGTAATTTAATGTATTTTATGTATACTTACATGTTTTAACTTTCATCCTGATTCATGGATCTTAGAACAGTTTCGTTAATCAAGATTAGCTACTAGTGAATCTCTTCAACTATGGTGTTTTTTGTCCTCTCACGGTAATAGTGGTGTTTTACAACCTAGTGTGTGGGTCATCACAAAATAATTCTAAAATTTTTATTTTCAACCCCACTAATCAACGAATCTCAACTAAGAGTGTAAACAGAATTTGTTGCAAAAGAATCTCCAGTAGTCGCCCAACAAAACAGTCAATGTAATTATACTTATTACATAGAAACTACCACGGTAGCTGTGCTGTTATAAATATATAATCTGATTGGCTTTTAAGATAAGAATAACTAGTATTCTGAAGTTATGCCATTGTGACAAATTGAGCCTAACCAAACAACTTTCTTTCCTGAGAGAATGCTAATGTACACGCTAATACCGCAACTGAAGATTTGTATTTTATCAGTCACTAGTTGTGGTTGCTTGGACACTGAGTTAATGTTTTTCAAACTTCAAGGTCATTTGTAGACCAGATTTCATTATACCTAATAACGTTCGTTGTTTTAGGATGTTTATAAAGTTCTAGTGGGAAGTCGTGACTGGTTGAGTTCAGATTTGTCAGGATTGAAAACGTCATCACCGATCTTATTGGACGATTGTCGCGTAATATCACAAATTCATGAAAGTGTGAATCCCATTGCTAGATGTTTGATCAGTGGTATAGAGTATTGGGTATTTGACAGTCCGGAGTCACTAGGGTTGAACCTAGGATACATTCTGATGAGGAGTTACATAAGGACGAAACATATTTCCATGATTTCCTGGTTAACAACGGTATTCTATCAACATCAATAATTTTGTGTTATTTTTCGGTAAGCATTATTATTAATTCAGAATACTATTCTTATCCTGGTTATTCGTTTTCATTATAATTTGTAAACATCACATGTAGGCGCACTTTTTCATTTCAGTCCAGTACTTAGCTTGCTTATGTACCAGAACGTTTAGGGACTGTTACAACTATTACGGGAACTTTATTATAGTGCAAATGGAATTTCGTGTCACAAATTATTTCAGATTGTTGTAGTAAATTCATGACCAGACAAAGCATATCAGCTCTGCATCAAATTAATTTATCTCTTAAATGTCTGTGATTGTGTCTAAATTACGATTCCCACTATTATTTTTATTGTTATTATTACTTCACAGAGTACCGGTTCGATATCAAACATTCAGTGTTCATGCATTGCTGTTCGAATTCTGTGGAATTTGTGGTACCTTAGTCAATTCATAATACTAACACTGACGTGTGCCAGAAGCTGTCCGTGATGCACATAGAATGAAAAACATA
Source organism: Schistosoma japonicum (assembly GCA_025215515.1). Classification (NCBI taxonomy): domain Eukaryota; kingdom Metazoa; phylum Platyhelminthes; class Trematoda; order Strigeidida; family Schistosomatidae; genus Schistosoma; species Schistosoma japonicum. The sequence goes on from CM046069.1 coordinate 70,591,969, forward strand.
CTTTCACGCAATCTACAATACGACCTTAATCACCATTCTCAGATTAACCATTTTCGACCCCAAATCTACCTAACCAAATTAATTAACGCGGTAAATATCACGTAAATTATTCTGTTACGGTAGAAGTTTGTACCTAACTGTGCAAAAATGAAACTTGAATTATATGCACGGTGAGCAGCTGCTGTCAGTCACTAAAATAACTAAATTAGCAAATGAATTTGTTCTTACTAAAGTATTTGATCACACAAGATGACAATAAAAACACTGGAATTTCAGGTTCAACTTACTTATAACAAAAAACAGTCACGTTTTTGCGCAAACTGTTTATAATTTTTTACAATGTTTTGATTCATCTTTTGTGGTTTCTGTTCTTTATCACAAAAAAATATTACATTTGAAGCCTATACTTATTTCCATGTATTTATGTTCGGCCTCCAATCGTTTTCTGTTTTTCATAGATACTGTATATATATTTATATGAAATCTTGAAGACAAAACATATGCACCAGCAAATCTCATACTTTCATACGACGTCGTGATAGCTGTATATGATTAAAGTGTTTCTAATGAATCAGCCTACCCAAGTAATTAGTCTACATTGATCTATAAGTCATAGGTACCACTCAAAAAACAACGCACTTGTCACAAACATTGTCATAGCTAATTTAAATTTCAAACATTCAACTCTACATGTTATTTTTACATTTGACATACTAGTAAACATAAATTTCAGAGGAAGTGCAACTTTTATTTTGTCAAAATTCAAACAATTGATGTGAGGCATGCCTACGTAGTTTCACATTAAATCAGTCAAGCTTGAAATGTTTTGGGCATATTTACGTCCAATCTTATAAAAACCACACCTGCCTGTTTACCATTGTCTACTTCGAAAATTTACTGCTCTATAAATAGCCTTATCTCTTTAAAAAGGTAACCGATCCATTCTTAATTAGATTGTAGTAACCTAACCTCACTGTGTTATTGATGTACCAATATATGTAAATCTGTGAGACTATCACAAATAAATAAACGCAAACATTTCTGCATTGTAATGTCAAACATTCGATCTCGGTAGCAAACAAACATTGATTAATATAAATATATGTATTCACTAGCTTGAATTATTATGAATATCGTAATATTTCCGACTATTACAATATTTTTATAGGATTCAGTAATCACTAGTAACTCTTGCATGGCAAATCGTTTAGACATTCAGTTAAACATATATCCTGTTACATTAGAAACGCATGATAGAGAAAAGATCTCATTCGTTTCTTCACAATTCATTTGTCGATTCCGAGCAATTTAGAAATTAATGCAAACTTATTCTTCATAAATAATGAACCATGAAACTATACTAGCACTAACTAAACCATTATTTACACTTTCTATAAAAACATGGTATTCTGCCTCAGTAAGTAACTTTAAATTGAGCACTTATAGCTACATACTATATCGCCCCTTCCCTTTAATTACTTCCACTCCACTACATATATATTCATAAGCTAGTCAATAACGAGATTAAAAATTGTGGACTGGAATTTCCTACACAGCCTCCTAAAATACTTTGGTTGTCTAATGTTGTAACAAATAAAATGAACATAATTCGTCGAATTGTAAACTTTTGATTGTTACCATGTTGCACCTGTAAAACTAAGCAGTATAATTAAACCAGTGTCTTATGCATACTAAGTATTTAGGGCAATATATTGAACCACTCACAAAACTGATATATTTAAGGTCTTACTATTATTTCATAAATTATGCAAATTATCATGATTTTTAGCCAAATAAATGAAGCTTACAGGTGAAAACTAATAATGCAACAATTTCAGGTCGCACTATAGCTTTTAAGTACAAAACTTGGTGAACAAATACAATTAATGCCTTAAATTCTCTATAAATTCTAATTTCCATCGAATCTTGCATGATGGTTCAAATTTAAAAGGCACCTATTTATTGTTGATCTATTCAGTGATATTCTTGCTAATGGTAGAAAGAAACTAGTCGACACTGTAACAAACACCACAAACTACAAGGAATCTGCTGTCTTTGATTGTAAATATTTGTTGTGAGTTTATAAGCTCACTTAGCAATTCAAGAAGTGATAATATAAGTTGAGTGGCAAACTTGTTGAGTTTTCTCCAAATGAAAGCTATCAATTATTATACGTTGTTTGTTTAGGTTCACGCTAATATCTTTATTAGCACACAATGACAACACTTATTTACTCATGGATCGTCTCTTCAAAAACCAGCCCGTTAAAGCACACAATGCTAAGTTTATAACAACACTAATATTGGAAAATATTCTAATCTAGTGACCACGGGTTCGACAGATCTACTGATGTTCGACTTTACACCCGTAATTAGAATAATAAAAATGTTTGATAGAAATTACACATCTACATCATAAAGCAGTAGCATCGAGAAGGTTAAACGTGATTTACACCACTGTATAAAGGCGCCGACTGTAGTAAAATCTAATCTTTTTCTACAAGATATTAAACAACTCGATGTTTTCATTGTCTAGTTCAATTCAGCTCGATGAACTGTCTTTCTATAGCCTACGCAAATTAGCTTCGAAAATAAAAAATTGTAAATCTCATATCTACTGTTTATATGAAATAGAAACACGTTTACAAGAATGTGGAACAATTTGCCGCAAGCCATTTCATAAACAGATTTACTTTATTTAATCATACAATATGTTGGTAATGTCATCACTTTTGATATCTTATTGAAATGTTTAAACATACCATAGTTTATAACTCCACTTGCAAAATAATAGGGACCCTGAACGTGTAGGTACCATTTTTGTATCTTAGCCACATGCTAGCGTTTTTTCCATGTAATCTATTCGAATGGCATTTACAGATTTTCAGAAGAATTTCTATTTAAGCAACAGCAATTATCTATAAGGACTGAGGTATTTACAAGTTATATTAATGTCATTTATACTGCTCATCAACATGTTATCACGCGATGTTTTATAAAATGAGTTTATTTCTTTTAATCCAATTATAGACAACAGTGGTGTATTGTGTTCTTCAGTTATTGCGTAGACACTAATATTTGCACATTTGTTTGTGGGTATCAATGTTGTTGTCTTGTATTCTGTCTGCTTTTTCTCTAGTTGTAGATGATAATATTGTGAAATTTATTTTGCTTGTATGAAAATCACTACATGTTTCTTTTGTTTCAAACAGTTCCTTAACTTGAATTTGTCTCTTTGTTTTACTCTGTCTATGTAACAGTTCTTGTGTCTTTCTGTTTGCTTTCAATTTTTATAACATTAATGGAGTTTTACCCACAATTAGGTTATCACATGTTCTTTTGGTAGTATATATTTTATTCTCTTGACCTTTAATTTCGTTTTGTTGTAAGCCATATTGGCTTAATATTTCCTGTCTGTCTGAGTCAACTGGCTCAGTTGGTTGATTTCAGACGTTTGCTTCCTTTATTTGTTAGTAACACTTTCCTTGAACAAGTAACTAATTTATTGTCCCTTCACTATTTATTTCTTGTAATATAGATTAATTGAAAAATTGCTTGAATCTTTTTAGCTGTATAGAGAAAGGGAACTGTTGAAGTTTGTGTGTTAAATTTTGTTTATTATTAAATATAGTACCACTGTTTGCACCAATAAATTGTGTTATTGGTTTTCTTATCGCAAATTCGTACGCAACTCAATAACCGGCAGGCTCTATACGAAACGACGTTCATCTTCAAACTTATCATTAGCTTGGTTTTCACATTACTCAAAATCCCATTTGGTGGATTATTTGGGTTTTTCAATATTCTGGAATCTAGTTGGAATGCCAATTACATGATCAAAGTATTAGAGTGTTGATATGCTAGGCAGGAACGAAAACAATGTGGTGGATGAACCTCCTGTATCACGGCAAGTACCCCTTGATTTTGATCTGTACCATGATTTTTTGATTAGCGTAACCTTCTTAGTAATTTGTCTAGTTTTGCCTTAATCAATTTAAGTAGTGATCACATCACTGTCAATAGAGAAGACGTTCGACGATTGTTAGAATACTCAATGAAACGAGTACAGGAGTTAGAGCAAGAGTTGTTTAAATTAAAGAAAGGTCGAAATTAGTTTCAGAAAAAAATAAGGTGGATTTTGTTTGTCGAAATAGTTCTACTTCCATCCCAGATGATGTTACTTTACAACAACTGAACCAGCGATCTAATGAAGATGCTTCTATTGGTGTGGTTCCACATAGTTCAATAATGCCTGTTGTGTTAAAGCTTCAGCTCTCAAAGGTAGAGCTAGGTTATTTTATGGCCGACCCTCGTCATATTGGAAGTTCCTTCGACAGTTTGAGGTGTACATAGAGTCTGAAGTAGCCGATGACGGTCAGCGCCTCGTATTTTTAATGTATTATTATAAAGGGAAGGCCAAGTTTGCCATTGAGGAAAGTGTAATGCTGCAACCACCCGTGAGATACATAAGAGCCAAAGAGATACTACGTAGGTTGTTTGGTCAGCCGCATGTGGCTGCCCGTGAGTTGTTGGACAGCTTAGTTGATGGGACACATGTTGACTATAGTAGTCCAGATAGATTGGAATATCTTGCTATACGGATGGAGAACTGTTTTATAACTCTAGAACACATTAATCGTACTTCAGATTTGAATTTCGTAGGAACGTTAGAGAGAATTGTAAGACTCCTTCCGCAGTCGTTGCAATTGCAGTGGGCAGAGTCAGTTGATAAAATAACGGAAAGTAACCGAGAGCCAACTTTCACCGAAATTACAGAATTTATTTTTTCTAGGTCAAGAATAGCCAACAGTCGATTTGATCAGCTAGCGACACGCAGTAAACGGTGAATAACTGCCAAAGTTAATTTTGCACTTAGGGAGGAATCTAAGGGAATAAACGATGCTAAACTACTATGCACAATATGTCTAGAAAATCACCCAGTGTTCCAATGTCCGATCTTTTTAGCCTTATTTGTAAAAGATATATGGTCTAAGACAAGGAAGAAATGGTTGTATTTCGTCTGTTTCGGAGGAGCTTATCAGGCTAGTCGATGTGTACTAAAAAACAGTTGTCAGTACAAAGGTTGTAAAGGACGTCATCACTTATTACAGCATAGTTCAGTCTTAGCGAAGTTAGTTACTGCTCACAATTTTGTGAATAGCCGCGTTTTTTCGAGGATGCCACGAAGTGATGTCAGCTTAGGCATAGTTCCTATCCGCGTGAGGTCGGGGCATAATGAGGTGACGGGTAATGCCTTCTTAGACAATGGATCGGATGAAACCTTGATAAAAGCTGACTGTGTGGAACTTCTAAGGTTGCGGAACGATTGGGTTCAGACAATGATCCAGACTCTGGGTGCCTTGGTGATAGACAGGTTACCGGTTGACAAGCCTGGAATACAGATGGGCGACAGCCTTAAGAACTGGCCTCATTCATCTGACTTGCCGTTGGACTACGTCGTTAACGGTGAAATTCTATTGTTGATTGGTTGCGACATCTTGGAAGCTCATCGGGTATTAGATCAAAGGCTAGGTAGTCGAAAGCATCCATATGCAGTAAAAACTTTATTTTAATGGACTGTTTTAGGACCCAAGTCACCCGTAACATGTAATGTTAGCAATGCTAACTTCATGTGCAATTCTGAATCTACAGAAACGCAGCTAAGGAGAATTATTTGACATTGAGTTCGCAGGTGTGCATTCCGTTGATAAGATGATATCACCTTATGATCTTGCAGCCATACAGGTAGTGCAGAAGAAGACTTATTTCTCAGATGGCCACTTCGTAGTACCTCTGCCATGGCGAAAGGGTGCTGACACGGGCCCAAGGAATGATGAATTCGCTAGGAGGATATGGGAGAGTCTCAAGTATAGGCTGATACGAAATGATAGCTTAAGAGAAAGATACATCAGAGGCATCAAAGATATTATTAGTAAAGGATATGCCGAGTTAGTCCCGGAGGTGCACAGCAGATAAGTTAATCGACCTCTCTGGTATCTGCCAGTTACTAACCTGGAAAAACCCGAGAAGCTTCGAGTCGTCCTCGACTGTGCCGCTAAACGTAATGGAGTGTCTCTCAACAATTTGTTGTATCAAGGCGTGAACACCACCGCAAATTTGGTTGGGATACTTTTACGTTCTTGCGGAAATTCGATAGCTGTCTCTGCCGATATTGAGGAAATGTTCATGCAGGTGAAGGTACCTGACTTCGATAGAGGTGCATTACGATTCTTGTCGTGGCCAGATAATGATATGTCGAAAGAGCCGGTTGAATATCATAGAACCTCTCACCCATTCGAAGCTACGTCCTTCTTGTCCTGTGCGAACTTTGCACTAGTCAAAACACTCCAGATGTTTTCCGAACATTACGATATCTTTGTTCAGAACGCTGTCCAGGATAATTTTTTTGTGAACGATTGCTTGGTGTCATTTCCGTCAGTTGAGTAAGCTCAGAGCATTGTTAAGTAGATAACCGTGTTATCACGTTGGGCTTCCAGGCTACAGAAGTGGGTTTTAAATTTAAAGTTTGTTGCAACTGTATTCCCAAGAATGTGTGGAGGATTGTCAACAGTAGACATACTTCCAGGCTATGGTGTTACTCAGAGAACTCTCGGTCTACAGTGGGATACGAAGGCAGATGTTTTTAAATCTCGTTTTGATCTCGTTAAAAGACCGCTAACTAGAAGGGGTATAATGGCTGTAGTTTCATCTTTTTTTCACTCGTTGGGTCAAATATCACCAACCTGTCTTCCGGCTAATCAACTATTACAAAAAGCTATGTACAGCAAAGTTATGGTGGGACTAACCTCTTTTCAAATCAGGTGGTAATGCCTGGAAAAAATGACTGAATTTTATGCGCCGTCTAGGCAGTGTCACAATTAACAGAAGTCATAAGGAAGAAGGGTCTGGCGACAAATTCGAGACAGAACTGCATGTGTTCAGTCATGCATCCGAGTCATGTTGTGGAACTGTGGCATATGCTCGAATCGTGTTTTAGAAACGTGCTCCACACTGTGTGCTGCTGTTGAGCGAATCGAGAGTAGCACCCACAAAAAATGTAACCATACCTAGACTAGAATTAGCAGCTGCTGTTCTGATTGTGCGCGAAAGCGAGTTACTGAAAGGTAGTCTTCCTAATTTGTTTTGTCAGACAAGCTTCTGGACCGACTCAGTGATAATTCTTTACTACATTAAAAACTGTGATAGGCGCTATGCTACCTCTGTGGCTAATTTCCTCTTCGTATTACATTAGAATTCCCAAGTTAGGCAGAGGCTATACATGAAGTCCGAATGAAATCCAGCTGAATGGGCTTCGCGAAGTATAACGAAAAAAAGGATTTTAAAGATAGTCTTAACGGCACTGCCTTCTTACGAGATAGTGGACAAGATTCCACTATGGATTGTATGGAAGTATCTCTGGGAGATATTAAAATAAACGAGCCACACGCTCAAGTCAACGCGACTGTTACTAGAACTACCCACTTTCTTTTTTATCTTATTTTTCCGATTAAACGAAGCTTATTTGGGTCACGTTTATGTGATATACTGTAGACAGCTGATTAGCTTGAGTTTTATTACTTCATTTGATTATCTGTTATGTTAAACTGATCTTGGTCAATTATTTAACGCCGCATTCTAACCAATATAGTATGGTTTCCACGATATCTGATATGTGATACTTCGTCGATCGACTCTTGTATAGGACTTTCATTTTCTGAGTAGCACATCCATAATTCCTACGTTGTAATGGTCGTTACGTTCGTGAAACCTACTAGCAGACAACGCCTTTAAATTATTTGCAAATAATTTCAATTAATTTGACACGAGTGACTTGAAAGCAATAGTTTGAATGTCGCTCTTATTTATATTTCGTTTTAAAAGAAACCAAGGATGACAAAACGCACGTCCTATATTTCGATTTCTAGCCACAATTTAACTCAAAAAATTATAAAATAACAAATGTAATAAATGCACTCAAGAATACGACAGAGTACTATATGTTTCGCTGACCAGTAAAGGTGACTGTGTACCCCATTCCGTATAAGTGCATAGGCACAATAAATACAATTCTGCAAAGTGAACAGTTAAAGGTTAATTTTATTGATTCTACCATTTATCTAATATTTTGACGAGAAACTTAATTGCGATCGGGCTTAACATATAGTTCGAATCACGCCTACACCACTCATATCTCTGCTGGAGCTTAACGTCTTACTAATTAAACAAGACATGTTTCAAGCATTAAAAATAGGCGAGTTTAGCTATTCGACTTGCTGTCAAGCATTTCGAACGTAAGTAACTTTTATTCAGCTTTCAATCCATAAACTTTTGAATAAATTGATTCGAATAGGGAAGTACCAATTCAGACAACCAAAGCTTTGATTGAGTATTCTCACTGCGTTAATTCTGTTGTGTTCACTGTGGAAGTTTCAATAATACAAATACTGACTACAAAAATACTTCATTGAAACTTCTGGTGTTTAATATTTACTACAAAATCTCGAAGTAAATACTTTGAAAATTATTAAACTGAAAATAATGTTCTTGTAGGCTTAGAAAACAAAAGAAGATTGTTGAATGATTTTAATAACAATGGAATATTGAGACAGAATCATGTTATCAATTTCATTTACATTTTGGCCTTCTCTTCTGACTGTCTAATGAGCGAAATGTGTTAACAATGATAAAAACAATACAAGACAGTGAGGTGAAGAGGATAACAGACTGATAAAATGATAACATATTGCTGTCTAGAGTTTTCACTGTGCATTCACAATAGATTCTGTTTTTTTTATTTCACTATCATCGTAACGTATTTTTTGATCATGTAGTCTTATCGAATAAGCATTTGAAGTGACAACTCATTTGAGTTGTCGTCGTACATAATTTCCTATGACTGACAGACTTATGAATGAATAAAATAGCTAAATTACACGCAGAGTAATTTGATGTGTTTTGTGTAAACTTACATGTTTTACTTTTACCCTGATTCATGAATCTTAGCACAGTTTTGTTAATTAAGATCATCTACTAGTGAATCTTTTTAACTATGTTGTTTTCTGCCTTCTCACTGAAATAAAGGTGTTTTATAACCTAGCGTGTGTGTAATCACCAAATGATTTTAAATTTTTTAGGTGAAAAGGAATAATTGATCATCCATTGCAATTTCGTGAAAACAATAAAACATATGATGTAGGAGTTAATCAGTAGAGAATATCTCAGAATGTTTGACACTGATGTTGAGTGAATTTCTAAACATATCATGTCAGGCTAGATGTGAATTCTGTAACTGTCAGTAATTCCGATGTATGCCAATGTAATGACGACAAAAAATGCTGTGGCTGATGTGTACCACCAATTATTGGAAATGGTCTTTTGCGCACGAAGTCACAATGAAAAACGTCATTGGTTACCCAGCCTATTTCTGCATATGAGTCAGATACACATTTGATCACAGACCAGAATAGGAAAAACACAATCCGTATAATCGAACAGAAAGGCCATATTATATTTCAGCCATTCTTTTGTTCATACACAAAGCCAGTGTACACAACCAATTAACTGTAGTTTATAAATGAAGGATAATATACAAACAGTAAATTTGTTAAACAAAAGGTTAGGGCACGAGAGACGTTTTGATGAAAGGGATCAAATACTTACATTGCACACAACTAAAATGATTGAAATGTTCTTTGAACACATAGTTAGAAAAATTAGTCATTCTTTAGTAGTCGTCCAACAAAACAGTCAATGTAATTATACTTATTACACAGAAACCACCACAGTAGCTTCGCAATTATAAATATATATTCTGTTGGCTTCTGAGATAAGAATAATTAGTATTCTGAAGTTATGCTATCGTGAAAAGTTGAGCCTAACCGAACAACTTTCTCTCTTGAAAGAATGCTAATTGACACGCTAATACCGTAACTAAAAATTTCAAGATGTTTATAAAGTTTCAGTGGGAAATGATGACTGGTGGGGTTCAGGCTCGTCAGTATGAAAATAGTTATCACTGATATTAATGGATCATCGTCGTGTAGTATCACAAATTCACGAGTGTAGGAATCCCATAATTAGGTGCCCGATCAGTGGTACAGAGGATTAAGTGCCTGACATCCTGGAGCCTCTAGGGTGGTACCCGGGATACATAATGATGAGGAGTTACATTAGGACGGGACCTAATCCTATGTTTTCCTGGTTAACAACGGTATTCTTCAAACATCAAAATTTTGTATTATATTTTCGTTAGCATTAATATCAATTCAAAGCTCTATTTGCGTTCTATACAGACATCACAAATCACATCTTTGTTATTTATCCTTAATATAATTTGTGGACATCGCATGCAGGCGCACCTATTTATTTCAGCCCAGTACTTAGCTCGCTTATGAACCAGAACGTTTAAGGACTGTTACAACTATTGTGGGAACATGAATATAGTGCAACTGGAATTTTGTGTCACAAATTATTTCAGGTTGCTCTAGTAAATACATGATCAGACAAAGCATCTGCATCAAATCATTTTATCTCTAGAATGTCTGTGATTGTGTCTAAATTATTATTTCCACTTTTGGTTTTATTGTTATCATTAGTTCACACATTACAGATTCGATATCAAACATTCAGAGTTCATGCATCGCTGTTTGATTTCTGTGATATTTGTGGTACCTTAGTCAATTCACATTACTAACACTGAGGCGTGCCGAAAGCTGTCCGTGATGCACATTAAATAAACAACATATTGTCACGCAATCTACAATACAACTTCAATCACGATTCTCAGAACAACTGTCTTCAACCCTGAATCATCCAAATCAAATGATTAACGCGATACTCATCACGTAAATTATTCTGTTATGGTAGAAGTTTGTTCCTTATTGTGCAAAAATGTAGCTTGAATTCTATGCAAGGGGAACAGCTGCTGTCAGTCACTAAAATAACTAAATCAGTAAATAAATTTGTTCTTACTAAAGTATTTAATCGCACAAGATGACAATAAAAAAACACTGGAATTTAAAGTTCGACTTACGCATCACGAGAAATGATCAAATTATCGCGCAAACAATTAACGCACTTGACACAAACATTGTCAAAGTTAAGCCGAATTCCGAACATTGAACTCTACATGTGATTTTGACATTCAACATACTAGTAAACATAAAGTTCAGGTAAAGTGCGACTTTCATTTTGTCAAAATTCGAATCATTGATGTGCTGCATGTTCAAGTAGTATTACATCAAGTCACTCAAGCTTAAAATTATATAGAATTATAGAATTATATAGAAAAAATTTTATGCGTTTCTTTGCAATTCATATGTCGATTTCCGACCATTTTAGAAATTAATGCAAACTTATTCTCCATAAATAATGAACCATGAAACTATACTAGCACTAACTAAACCATTATTCACACTTATTACAAAAACATGGCATTCTGCTTTAGTAAGTAACTGTAAATTGGGCACTGAAAGCTACATACTATATCGCCCCAACCTTTAAATTCCTTCCACTCTACCACATATATATTCATAAGCTAGTCAATAACGAGATTAAAAAATGTGGATTGGAATTTCCTACACAGCCTCCTGAAATACTTTGGTAGTCTAATGGTGTAACAAATAAAATATGCACAATTACACAATACATATATTTAGTGTTCAAGTAGTGACAATTTCTATATCGTTTACTTGGATCAAGATTCATATCTTCATATGTTACGAATATCCTGACAGTTACACTCTATCCAAATATTTGTATGTATGTTAACCCAAATAATTGTGACCATGCATGTAAACTGGCATGCTTTCATGTATACGATGATACTAGAGAATGAATGCTCTTAATTTATTAATTTATTTATTTGTTTTGGCATAAACAACAAAAATTTCACATTGTAAGTCAACTATTTGCATGAATTATTCCACAAAGAAATTCTCCACAATGTAAAACAGCTTGTCGCAAATCATTCGTGAAACTTATGCGCTTTACGTAATTGTGCGTTACATTGACAAGTTCTACTGTTTCGGTGGCAGGCTAAAAGTGTTTACGCCAACTATTTTCTTTTATTTCACTTACAGTTTTCTAAGTAACAACGACATTTTACAATGACAGGCTGTATGTAGATGAAACTCAGCACGATTGTTTACCATAGAACAATTATACGTCGATAATTGTAACCTGCAATATGTAGACCATAATATATTTTTGAAAAACTACATATTACTCACAACTTGATGTTAGGAAATTAAAACCATTTGTTGTTTATTCTGTCGGCTACGATGTGCCTCGACTAATAATAAGTGCTAAACGCGTAATTTCACACTATCTTTTCTAGATAAGTGGCAATTACAGGATTTTAAAAGATTGCTATTCAAACAGTAGCATTTATCTATAAAGACAGAGGGCTTTCCATGTTATATATGTCATTTACACTATTTATCAACCTGTCACCACAGGATGATTACTGAAAAAATAAGATTAAAAATTCGTAACTTATATTAAATTATTCGATCAATTAAGATAAATGGACTAGTAGTGCTACAATCAATTAAAATCATTAATTAATGTAAAAACATGAAATCATCAAAAATCGTATTAAATATTTAAACGTTCAACTCTGGAGTTTTATTCAATATTCCGCAATTTCTTGATTATCTGATAATCCATGTTCGTTTAAAAATTGTGACAAAAGAATGTTATCGAATGTGAAAATTAAAGAGATGTTATTAATGACAAATAAATTAACTCTATATTAAAATATCTTTAGAAATACAGTGCTTAGTCGTCAAATTATGCATAGAACACTCTAATATTCTTATTCGTTTTAAATCATATGATTTAGTTATACAGACGTTTATTTATAAAACCCTGTATGAGATAGTAATGCAAATAACTACAGACAGTAATTCTGACGATAAATAATTTACTGCCTCTTGACACGTCGAACACCAATGTATTTAGTTCAGTAGATACAAATATCAGCTTGCTTAACAGAAATGAACGTGGATTACTTATTCACGTGAATCGGCTTTGCTTACTAATAACATGATAAAGTTTGAATCATCGTTTGCATTGAAGAGTTTAACTTACTTGTAGATGAGTAAGTACCAACTATGAAAATAATTACAGTAAATAGCATTTGTACCAAATTGATTTATTCATTTTGTAGCATCTGCGAAGCTGATTTCATTGTGTACAACACTCATTCAAATTCGACCATCAAAATGATAATTGAAGAAGTAACGATACAAAGAAGATTATCTTCCGTTAGGAATGTAACAAGCTAACACTAAATAAGAAAAACTACTTAGAAGCTATGATTATAAGTAAAAAAATGTGTTGTTCAAACATGTCAACCAGTATTCGGACAAAAAATCAAACTACGTTAATTACATCTGTCTGATTTTAAGAACTATCGCTGAATTACACTCTGAGAGTTTGTCACGAAATTATTTCATTTGGATAAGGTAACGGAATCCTTACACTTAAATTTTTAATTTCAATATCGTCAACTCACAGACAAGGTATATCTTCTACGTATGAGAGACATTCATTAATACAAATTTGTCCATCTAAGAAGTTGGAACCTGAATGGGTTGTCAATCATCTATAATCTGTGTGATGAAGATTGATACACTTCCATTAACAATTTAATTAAACAATACACAAATCTTGTTAAAGTTTCAACTTAATTGAGAATAATGTAAAATTATTGAATAAATAATTTGTTAATTGCAACTCACATAGAAAAGAAAACATGTCGACTGTGGAAATTCAATGGGAAACAAATTGGAATGGATATCACTCAAACAGAAAATTGATATACCAACTCTGTTTATGCAAAATTAGAACACTCTTATGATAAATGAGTTGCTTATAAACTTGTCTTTGACAATTTATCTTCAAACACAACAAAGGTTTTCAACTATGTCACAATTAAATGTGTTATGATATGACTGATCTTCATAACTACTAACAAGGTTACAAGTCATCACTTTCTACACTGGTTCCACTGGGTATATAACGCATCTTCTGTAAACATTACAATATCATTATGAAGTGTTAATGTCATTCAATAATCATCGACTAATTTATCAAAGCAACTCACCAACAAATGACCAAAAGTTTGCTAAGCAAGGTTAACACCAAATGTGAATAAATATCACGATGAAATCAATAGAACGCACATAATGGAAGCTGAATGCATCAGAAGATTTTCCATATACATTTGAAATACAAATTTGTGGACAATGCAAAGTTGTTTGACATCAATTTTGATATTACCTAACCTCAGTATGGATAAATATGTTTTATTACTGTTTTCATGATTTATTGAACATATAATGCACTTACGACCTATTCTAGGCATCACTTCATAACCTGATTAGCATGCAAAAATAAGACGATATACAGACATTATTAGTGTTTACACTCACATATACACATGTTAAATTACAATAATAATAAGGATATTTGACCGCCTAAACAATCCATGACTTTATTATAAAAATGATTATCTCCTTTAAATAAGCCTAAATTTTTTTTAAATTTAAATATCTGATTTGTTTGCATGTTCTACGCATAATACATTGGTTATTTAAAGCTAAATTTCAGTCACGAGTATATCATAACGTTTCAACCATGAGTGCATATTGATTAACACAGAAGTTATTGGAAGCTGGAAATATCCTCGTTCATACTGAAATCGCTTTATGTAATTCGAACCTTGTCCCTTATTACATTTTTACTATAACCACTTGTCAATGGCATGATATTATAAACTGAATATCAGAGACCAATCAAATAAATAAATGTCATAATTAGACATAGTCAAAATAATGCTTTCTAAACAGTAATACAATAAAGAAGATTAAAACAGATCGTGACAATCTTCTGACTATATTAGCATAAATATTGATATAAGAAACACTTACGTGGGATTCTAGGAAACTCGTCATGACCTGATAATTATGTGAGAATGAAGAAAATATATCGACATTATCAGTGTTTAGACTTACACATATACATAATAAATTACAAATATAATAAAAATACTTGATCCTTCAAAGCAATCTATGACTGTCATGAGAATGATTTCGTCACTTTAGAAATATAGTTACAATTCCTGCTTTCATTAAATCACTTATATACAGACTAAATAAATTTCTACAGATGTATGTTCAGTTAATATTGATACTGTCATCTAGGTGGAGTGGAGACAATATTGAAATAATAATAAGCTTAGTGTCACTTGTCATTTTTCCGTCCGTTTATTGTTGTAAACTGATTTTATCAACCGGATAATAATGTGTTTTAGGATTCTGGAAACGTAGTCGGTGTGCTGCCTGCGTAATTTAGTTCACAGTAATTAGCAAAAATATAATGTAGTCAAATGTTAAAGTATATAACACTTACGATAAGGACCGGATAATCTTTCGTAAAATGATGAATTTTATTATTTTGAAAAGAGTTGTAATTTGTTTAGATAGTGATAAGCTTTCAGCATGTCAAAAAATATCATGTTATTAAAGATAGAATAAAAGCTCCACATAGCGCAGGTAAAATTCATGGTTAGCTCACTAAACCATTCAAGTCTAATGAAAAGCAAGACAAGAAGATAATCAAACTACAGGTATTTTAACCTTACCTACAAAAAAGGGCATGATGCTACTGTTCCTACCACATCACTATATTGCGAAGCCAGTTACATAGTTTCACTTTTTAACGGTAATCGTCTTGATAGTAATCGAGGTCGTATGCACTCACAGGCTGTACGTAACTAATCAAAACATAGCTAATTTAACTACTGGCGTAAGCCACGTGGTGAACAAGTTCACAACACTTCTTACTACTCTGACGCAAATAACTTCGTTAGAAATTCTAGGTCACCAAATACACACCAGTATGCTCTAAGCCCTGGTAATCCTAACTCTTCACACAACCTACTCAGGTCCTGTAGGCAATTTTATTCTTCCACCTCACTTTTATAGTTATACACCCGATGAGCTATTAACACACCTATTTTTGCACATCGTTAATAAGCTGCCATGTCGCCCTAATCATCCTAATATCTTTGATAACTATAACAATTTTTTCAGATCAGACAGTCACTAGTTTCCTAGGCAACATAAGTTGCTTAGACATTAGCTCGAACAATCAGACTGCACTTTAAGACCAACATATACTTATATCAGAAATGAATGACTTAGACAAAGATCTTATTCTAATCCTCACAGTTAACTCTTCATTTCTGAGTTAGGACTGGACACTCTATGTGAGCGCCGACTCAAGTCAAACCTAATCTCATTTTACAAAATGTTGAACATATTGACTTTTTCATCATCTAACACAACTCAGCTTTAGAAAAAAAATATCGCCATTTCAATACAAAATTTATACAAATTGTTATACAAGTAGGAAAATTATACGTCGATAATCGTAACCTGTAATATGTAGACCATAATACACTTCTGAAAACTAAAGGTCACTTACACCTTGATGTTTGGGCAGTAAAACCATTTGTTGCTTATTCTGTCGGCTGTGTTGTGCCTCGACTACTAATAAGTGCTCAACACGCAATATCACACTATCTTTTCTAGATAAGTAGCATTTACAGGATTTTTAAAAGATTGCTATTTAAACAGTAGCATTTATCTATAGAGTCATAGGGCTTTACATGTTATACGGATGTCATTTACGCTATTTGTCAACCTATCATTATACTATGTTCACTAAGGAAATAATATTAAAAATTCAAACCTTGTATTGAATCATTCGATTAATTAAGATAAATGAACTAGTAATGATACAATCCATTCAAATTAATAATTAATGTTAGACATGAAATTATCAAGAATCATATCAAATATTTAAACGTTCAACTTTGGAGTCTTATTCAGTATTCCATAATTTCTTGATTTTCTTTTAATCCATAGAAATTTTGTTTATTTGTAAATTTTGACAATAGCATGTTATAGTATGTGTAAATTGTAATAGATGTTAATAATGACAAATTTATAAACGATACACTAAAATACCTTTTTAAATTCACTGCTCAGTCATCAAAATATGCATAAAACACACTGATATACTCATTTATCTGAAATCATATGATTCAATCGTACAAAGTTTAATTTATAATACCCTGCATAAGATAGTAATACAAATAACTACAGAGAGTAATTTTGACAATGGATGATTTACTGCTTTTTGACACGTTGTACAACAATGTACTTATTTTAGTAGATACAAATAGTAGCTTATTTACAAGAAATGAACGTGTAATATTTGTTCACGTTAGTCAGTTTGGTTTATTTATACTATGATAAATTTTAAATAATCATCTCCATTAAAGAGGTTGACTAACTTGTAGATGAGTAAGAACTAACTGTGGAAAAAAATCACAGTAAATAGCATTTGTACCAGATTGGTGTTTTCATTTTGTAACATCTGCGAAAGTGAATTCATTGTGTTCAACACTCATTTAAATGTGACCATCAAAATGATAAATGATGAAGAAACGATACGAAGATGATTCTTTTCCGTTAGGAATGTAACAAGCTAATACTAAATAAGAAAAACTACTAACATTCTATGTTTATAAGTAAAAAAATGTATTGTACAAACACGTCTACTAGTTTCCGGATGAATGATCAAACTACGCTAATTACATCCGTCTGTCTGTGAGAATTTCTGCTGAATTACACGCTAAGCGTATGTCACAAAATTATTTCAATCGAATAAGGTAACGGAATTCTTACACCTAGATTGTTAATTTCAATATTGTCAACTCACAGATGAAGTAAATCTTCTATGTGAGTGTGACATTCATAAATACAAATTTGTCCATCTAAGAAGTTGGAACCTGAATGGGTTGTCAATCATGTATAATCTGTGTGGTTAAGGTTGACACACTTCCATTAACAATTTAATTAAACAATACACAACTCTTGTTGAAATCCTGCGTTAATTGAAAATAATGTAAAATTATTGAATAAAACATTTGTTAATTGCAACTCACGTAGAAAAGAAAACATGTTGACTGTGGAAATTTAATGTGGAACAAATTGGAATAGGTGTCATTTGAACTGAAAATGGATTTACCAACTCTGTTTATGCAAAATTAGAACATTCTTATGATAAATGAGTTGCTCATGAACGTGTCCTTGACCATTCGTCTTCAAACACAATGGATGTTTTCAACTATACCATAAAAATAATGTGTTATGATATTACGGATCTTCATAACTACTAACAAGGTTACAAGTCATCACTTTCTACACTAGTTTTACTAAATATATAACCCATCTTCTGTAAACATTACAATATCAAAATGACGTATTGATGTCATCCAATAATCATCGACATATTTCAATAAAGCAACTCACCAACAATTGACCACAAGCTTACTATGCGAAGTAAACATCGAATGTGGATAAATATTAGGATGAAATTAAAAAGAGTGCACAGAATGGGAGCTGATTAGATCAGAATATTTTCTATAAACATTTTAAACACTAATTTGTACACGATACAAAGTTGTTTAACATCAATTTTAATATTACTTAACCTCAATATTGATAAATATGTTTTATGATTTATTCTTTATTCCTGTTCCCATGGTTTAATGCATATTAATCTGATATTCTTACTATGTTCTAAGCTTACATTGATTACTATTTGTCTCTATTTCACACCTACGTTAACATACAACTACCTACAGTCTAAACAAATAACTAACAATCATCGAATATTGCAGTCATTCTAGTGAAATTACTTAGTGTTATACAAAACACTTACGATTTGATTTAGGTAACTCTTCATAATCTGATAATCGTGTATGAAAAAGAAAAATAAATCGACATTATTAGTGTCTACACTCACATATATACATAATAAATCACAAACATATTAAGAATACTTGATCACTTGAAGTAGTCTATGACTGTCATGAGAATGATTTCGTCAATTTAGAAATTAAGTTCCGAATCCTGCTTCCATCAAATCACCTATATACAGAATAAATAAATTTCTACAGAGTTATTTTCAACTTATATTCATATTGTCAGCTATGTGAAGTGAGGAAAAATTTGAATGTTAGGTTTCGTGGTATTTGATATTATTCTGTCCGTTTATTTTTGTAAATCTGATATTATCAACCGGAGAATGATGTACTACTGTATTCTGTAAGCATAGTCGGTGTGTTGCTTAAGTAATCTAGTCCACAGCATTAAACAAAAATATAATATAGTAAAATGTCAATGTATATAACACTTACGATAAGGCCTGAATACTCTTTCATGGTATGATGAATCTTTAATATTTTGAAAAAGTGTTGTAATTTGTTTAGATAGTGATAAGCTTCCAGCATGTCTAAAAATATCATGTTATTAGAAATAAAAACTCTATAAAAAATTATTTATGTGTATTATGAAATTGTGCACTGACACTGTCAACATCAAAATGAATATTGCTAACTGTGAGGTAGAGTAACATTGCAGTAATTCAGTGCTTTTCTCACATATTCAGGACAGTGGTAGATAAAATCACATTTAGTTGTCGTTTGGATAATCATATGCTTTAGGCACATATTTATTTGAAGCATTTTTAAGTTTGAAGATAATCAAGTTAATAAATAGTTTAGCACGCTTACTAGTTAAATTAACGACAAGACTGTCAGTCAAATCTGAAATGTTATTTAATAATTATAGTTATGAATACTTTTTATTTATATGAAGGATTCAAGGTGCAATTAATTAAATCTTCAAAATATAGTCAAGTGTTTACATCACTCAGAAAGTCGACTTGCAAATTGTTTACAGCATTCAATTACAGTCAACATTAGCTGATTTTACGGTCCAAGTGTGAAAAATTAATCAGTGAATCGTAACTACATCGGGCATGTGACATTCATTTTATGCATATAATGACTGAACTGTTTCAGTCATATATTATATTTGGTACTGACTCAGTAAGCGAAAGAATAAGTAGTTGTTCTTAAAATTCTTATGCGTGCACTTTAGGTAATTTTCTGCATTTGTCTATTTTTTTCAGAAGGATGATTCACAGTTGTAACGTTATTGCAAGTAAGTTGAATAGACACGTGTTTTAAACAGTGATAATAAAATTCGTCGAAAATGTTTGAAGCCATCTCAATGGTATTTGTTCTACTTGACAATAATACAACTGGTAAGGCTCACCAATACACATGTGTAGAATTCACGTGATTTGCTTTATACACTCTGATAATAAACACTTACCCATAAATACCATATAATGTTCTTCAAGTATTAACTTACTCATTGATATCACTGTTGTAATGATCACTAGTAGAAAAAAATAAGTGTAAACGAGATTCATTTCGTCCTAATAATTTTCTGAAGTTTTTCAGGGGTTTTATACAGTTTTACTCGTGTAATATAGCCAATCAATAGAACTGTGTATTGAACATATCCTGTGATTGGTCGAATGATGCGTTACATATACACAGTGGAAGTTCAGTTCACAAGGCTGACGTATAGTAGTAAAGTTTTTACTTCCATTAATTTTAATTGGAAAAAACGCTACATTTGTAGGTACAAAAGTAAAATTCATCTAAATAATTTGCTAACATAAATGTATCATTGACAATTTTTTTTAAAAATGACAAGAAGGGTTGAAGCATAGACATTTTCTGAACGGTTTGGTAGAAAACACTACGGAGAAGAGTAAGAGACAATCACATAGAAGTGTTACACCGAATGTATGTTTAGGAATTGACTTAAGAATATTCATTAAATTTATTAACAATTCTAACACTGTTTACTTAAGACAATGAAATCAGTTGTAGTTTACAAAACCACGCGCGGTTTCCGTCACTGGCTCCATGATTATAGGAAGTAGCTAGAAGTAAACTAAATAAACCATAGAGAACATTCAGATAAGGAATCCGGCCAACAGTATTCTAAACTCGGATACGAGCATCAACTAAACACATATTTGGGAATATTCTTCCATGGTGATGAAATCAATGGGGTTGATTTTGTTTAGTAAGATATTGATGAATTAAGTATATTGATTATTAGTGCTAAAAGAAAGGTTGAAGAGGATTAGGCTTCTGACAGCCTGCAGCTCCCAAAGTAGAATCTAGAACACATACTGATGAGGAGTGACATTAAAAAACAAGACTGATCTTCAGTATTTCCTGGTTTACAACGGTATTCCTCCAACATCAATAGGTTCGAATTATTTTTCTATACAGATATCACAAATCTCATTCTGGTTATTATTCCTTATTATATTTCGTGGGCATCACATGCAGGCACACCTTTCATTTTAACCCAGTACCTAGCTTACTAAACAGTCAAAACGTCTGAGAACTGTTACAACTATTATGGGAACTTGATTATAGTGCAGCTGAAATGTTGTGTTACAACTTATTTAAGGTTGCTTCAGTAAGTACATGACCAGACAAAATATCCAAATTTTGCATCATTTATTATATTCTGAGAACGTCCGTGATTGTGTCTAAATAATTATACTCACCATTATTATTATTACTTGACAGAATACCGGTTGGATATCAGATATTCAGTGTTCATGCATTGCTGTTTGCTTTCTGTGGAATTTGTGGTACCTTATTCAATTCAGATTACTAACATTTACGCCTACCAAAATCTGTCTGTGATGCACATGAAATAAGCAACGAACCTTCACGCAATCTAAAATATGACCTAATTCACGGCTTCCTAATTAATAATTTTTGACACCGAATCTACCGAACCAAATTAATTAACGTGATAAACATCACGCAAATTATGCTACGATAAAAGGTATTTGTTCCGAATTGTGCGGACAGGTAGCTTGAATTATTTGCATGGGTAGCAGTTGCCGTTAGTAACTAAAATCACTAGATTGGTTATTATGAATTCGGTTTTACTAACGTATTTTATTACTCAAGATTACAACAAACACACTGGAATTTTAGGTCCAACTAGCGTATAACACGATACAATCAAAGTCTCACAAAATCCGCTACAAAATTTGCTTACCGTCTGGATCCAACTCTTATGGTTTTATCCTTTATCACAAAGACATAGCACATTTTAAGGCTATATTTATTTTCATTAGACTATATTCGGCCTTCAATCGCTATTAATTTATCATAAACAATGCATATATATGTATATGAAATCTTGAAAACTAAACTTATGCACTAGCAACGTCAATGACTTCGTGATAGCTGTATGTAAGTAAAGTATGTCTGACGATTCAAAATGTCTAAATAATTAATCTACATTGATTCAGAAACCACAGTCACCACTTGTGAAGCTTAAGTTTTGAAATAGCCATTTTGAAGAATAAGGTGCCTCTTACAAACATTGACAAAGCTAAGCCAAATTTCTAACATTCAACTCTATAAGTGATTTTGACATTGGTATACAGGTAAACATGAAATTCAGGAAATGTGCAACTTTCATTTTGCGAAAAATTTAAACAACTGGTGTGCTCAATGTTCAAGTAGTTTTACATAAATTCAGTCAAGCTAAGATTATTAAGGGCATATTTACGTCCTATGTTAGAATAACCACACCTACCTGTTTACTACTGTCTACTTCCAAACATTACTACTCTTCAAACAGCACTATGTTTTAAAGACGGATAACTGGACCATACTCAGTTAGATTGTAGTGGCCTGAACCCTACTGTGCTAATAAAGTTTCAATGCACGCAAATCAGTGGAGCTACATCACAGTAAATTCACACTAACATTTTGCATTGTATCGTCAAACACATGACCTTGGTTGTAAACAAACATTGATTGATAAGTCAAATGGCAATCCAGAAAATGCTTATAAACTCATTTGCAACCATCATGTTGATTTTCAGCTTTAAAATTAGAGACATTAAATGTATGAATAGAATACTGAAGAAAAACTCACTAAAATAAATATTCCTTATCAGACGATTGTGAAACATACTTCGTTTCTTCAAATGACTATGGAGTTTGTCAAAACGACGAAACCGAATAATTTCAAAGCGGGGAACGGTGGTAGTATTGAAATTATCAAATTAATCATTTTCTACAAATAGTCACATATAGAAATAAATAAATGCTACATTAATAGGTAATACTGGTACATATAATTAAGCCAACGATCATAGAACATTTGATCACTTGAATAAACAGCAATACTTGAAAGGTATCATTTGTTCTACAAATAATCATCGCATGTGATATGCGTTAATCCAAGTGGTTAGTATAATTGTTGTTGTGGTTTCAAATGAGCTAAACTCCATCAACAAAGAATAACACAATGTTTGTGCTACAACGGGGATTATAAAGTAGTCTACGTGCATAATGAATGTGACTTAGTTGAGAACGAAGACTAATACAGTGACGCTTTTACAGTGCACAATCAGTAACACTAATGTACGAGACTTCAGAGTGCATAATATGGTCGATCTTACTTTCTTGAACAATTTAAGTAACGCAAGATGTTGGACAAAATACTAAACGCTAGTATTATCCTAGTTCTGACTGTCGTAAATCACACTCATCTAACGTGCATCCGCTCAAATGCATATATACGTGATGTCCTCTGATTAACATTCATGTACGTAAAATTCGTATCTATCTGGATTTAATGTAACTGCGATCCAACATCTGTAGTTTGCATAGCAGACCTGGAATGTGGTTTTCTTTTACTCTCATAACAGCTAACTCTACAACTTCGCTAATATTATGGCTGATACAATGATGGACTATCTGTGTATACTTCATTTATGCCAACGAGCCGTTGTATTCACAAGCTTGAATTATTATGAACTTCGCAATATTCCTGACTTTTGCAATAAATTCATGCGATCCAGTAATCACTAGTCCCTCTTGCAGTGCAGATTGTTCAGGCATTTGCCTAAACTAATATCCTGTTGCATTGAAAACGCATGATTAAAATAAGATCTCATATGTTTCTTCACAATTTGTTGGTCTATTCTGAATATATTAGTTACTAATAGAAGCCTATTCTTAAAAAACAATGAACCATGAGACTATACTCATATTAACTAAATCATCTTTTACACTTTTTGCAAAAACATGGTATTCTGTCTTAGTAACTAACTTTAAATTAGGCACCAACATTTACATACCATAACGCTTCGTCTTTTTGATTTATCTCACTCTACTATTAATATATTACAAATTTTAGTCAATATTGAGATTGTAAAAATATATACCGGAATTTCCTGCACAGCCATATAAAACACTTTGATTGTTTAATGTTTTAACAAATAAGATGAACATAATTTGTCAAATTGTAAACTCACGATTGTTACCCTGTTGCACCTATGAAACTAAGCAGTATAAATAAACCAGTGCTTTATGCATAAAACGTAATTAGCAGAATAATTTGAAGCACTCACAGAAGTGATATTTAAGGTCTTCCGACTTTTCGGAATTTATGCAAATTATCATGATTTTTAGCCAAATAAATGTAATTTACAGGCTAAAGCTATTGATGAGAAGATGTCAGGCTGCACTATAGCCTAAAAATACAAAATGTAATGTACTAATACAATGAATGCCTTGAATTCCGTAAAATTTCTAATTTTCATTGCATCTTGCATGATGGTTCAAATTCAAAAGCCCGTTTTTTATATTTGAATAGTTCAGTGATATGTTTCCTAACAGTAGAAAAAAACTTATTGACACTGTAATAGACACCACTGAACACAAGGGATCCGTTGTCTTTGATTGTGAATACTTGTAATGGTATAAACTCACTTAGAAATTGAAGAAGTTATAAAGTAATTTGGTTGGCTCCTGTTTACTCCGAATTATCAAGCTTGATTTCTTTTTATGGGTATTGAAACTGCTAATTGCTTCCTGTAAACAAACAATAAAATTAACAAACAGTAAGCTGAATATATGACTATTCACTAATAAATTTTCAGTCAGTGGTTGACTCAGTATTCAGGTATTTGTGTAATTTGTTATTCGCAGAGGGAGTTACTCTGCTGATATCTAAGCCGCTCCGATTCACGGATTGCATACTATGCAGTCTTTATATAACGATGTTTTCAGTATTCGGCATTTAGACGTATGTGTCCAAAAGTTACCAGGATGCCTTTATTCTTAATAATGATAATATCTTGGACTATATAACTAGATACACTAATTTAGGACTAGTCACTTTTCGAAGGTGCCGGAGTATGTCGAATCAGATTCTTTTAAAAGATGCTAAAAAAGCCAACCGAAATATTATCTGCTACAATTCAGTACTAAAAAAACTTCTTTTTGTAGCCTATGCACTCATAAGTGTCACGTTCAACTTTTGTGGTAACGTTGTTAAATGTTTCTCAAAAAAGTTACTATTTGTTATACTTTGTCAGTTTTGATTGACACTCATACATTTGCTACCACACGCACTGACTACACTTATTAGATTATGGGTCATGTCTCTAAAACTGAGCTCGTCAAAACGAGCTGCGCAATCAATAGGCGCATCTACATACAGTAAGAATGCCTGTGTAGTCAAGAAAAAGACTAGTGTACAAAGACATAAGAAAATAGAAACTTCACGTTTGAGTAGAACATCATTGATGTAAAATGCCTAACTACGCTACTTAGTACTGCTACAGAACCCTCTGATGATACTATTAATCAACAAACAGTCCTTATGCTACGAGACATAGAAATTACAGGTCACACTTCTGACAGTTACCCCATATATAATGTAGATTTAGACCACAAGGCCTTCAATTATAAGCCCTATTGTACTTCATTAGGTGAGAAAATGCGAACGCCCATAGCGCAGGTAAAATTTATGGTTAGCTCACTAAACCATTCAAGTCTAATGAAAAGCAAGACAAGAAGATAATCAAACTACAGGTATTTTAACCTTACCTACAAAAAAGGGCATGATGCTACTGTTCCTACCACATCACTATATTGCGAAGCCAGTTACATAGTTTCACTTTTTAACGGTAATCGTCTTGATAGTAATCGAGGTCGTATGCACTCACAGGCTGTACGTAACTAATCAAAACATAGCTAATTTAACTACTGGCGTAAGCCACGTGGTGAACAAGTTCACAACACTTCTTACTACTCTGACGCAAATAACTTCGTTAGAAATTCTAGGTCACCAAATACACACCAGTATGCTCTAAGCCCTGGTAATCCTAACTCTTCACACAACCTACTCAGGTCCTGTAGGCAATTTTATTCTTCCACCTCACTTTTATAGTTATACACCCGATGAGCTATTAACACACCTATTTTTGCACATCGTTAATAAGCTGCCATGTCGCCTTAATCATCCTAATATCTTTGATAACTATAACAATTTTTTCAGATCAGACAGTCACTAGTTTCCTAGGCAACATAAGTTGCTTAGACATTAGCTCGAACAATCAGACTGCACTTTAAGACCAACATATACTTATATCAGAAATGAATGACTTAGACAAAGATCTTATTCTAATCCTCACAGTTAACTCTTCATTTCTGAGTTAGGACTGGACACTCTATGTGAGCGCCGACTCAAGTCAAACCTAATCTCATTTTACAAAATGTTGAACATATTGACTTTTTCATCATCTAACACAACTCAGCTTTAGAAAAAAAATATCGCCATTTCAATACAAAATTTATACAAATTGTTATACAAGTAGGAAAATTATACGTCGATAATCGTAACCTGTAATATGTAGACCATAATACACTTCTGAAAACTAAAGGTCACTTACACCTTGATGTTTGGGCAGTAAAACCATTTGTTGCTTATTCTGTCGGCTGTGTTGTGCCTCGACTACTAATAAGTGCTCAACACGCAATATCACACTATCTTTTCTAGATAAGTAGCATTTACAGGATTTTTAAAAGATTGCTATTTAAACAGTAGCATTTATCTATAGAGTCATAGGGCTTTACATGTTATACGGATGTCATTTACGCTATTTGTCAACCTATCATTATACTATGTTCACTAAGGAAATAAT
Organism: Schistosoma japonicum; assembly: GCA_025215515.1. Taxonomy (NCBI): domain Eukaryota; kingdom Metazoa; phylum Platyhelminthes; class Trematoda; order Strigeidida; family Schistosomatidae; genus Schistosoma; species Schistosoma japonicum. Next base: position 70,618,953 of record CM046069.1, read on the forward strand.
ATTAAAAATTCAAACCTTGTATTGAATCATTCGATTAATTAAGATAAATGAACTAGTAATGATACAATCCATTCAAATTAATAATTAATGTTAGACATGAAATTATCAAGAATCATATCAAATATTTAAACGTTCAACTTTGGAGTCTTATTCAGTATTCCATAATTTCTTGATTTTCTTTTAATCCATAGAAATTTTGTTTATTTGTAAATTTTGACAATAGCATGTTATAGTATGTGTAAATTGTAATAGATGTTAATAATGACAAATTTATAAACGATACACTAAAATACCTTTTTAAATTCACTGCTCAGTCATCAAAATATGCATAAAACACACTGATATACTCATTTATCTGAAATCATATGATTCAATCGTACAAAGTTTAATTTATAATACCCTGCATAAGATAGTAATACAAATAACTACAGAGAGTAATTTTGACAATGGATAATTTACTGCTTTTTGACACGTTGTACAACAATGTACTTATTTTAGTAGATACAAATAGTAGCTTATTTACAAGAAATGAACGTGTAATATTTGTTCACGTTAGTCGGTTTGGTTTATTTATACTATGATAAATTTTAAATAATCATCTCCATTAAAGAGGTTGACTAACTTGTAGATGAGTAAGAACTAACTGTGGAAAAAAATCACAGTAAATAGCATTTGTACCAGATTGGTGTTTTCATTTTGTAACATCTGCGAAAGTGAATTCATTGTGTTCAACACTCATTCAAATTTGACCATCAAAATGATAAATGATGAAGAAACGATACGAAGATGATTCTTTTCCGTTAGGAATGTAACAAGCTAATACTAAATAAGAAAAACTACTAACATTCTATGTTTATAAGTAAAAAAATGTATTGTACAAACACGTCTACTAGTTTCCGGATGAATGATCAAACTACGCTAATTACATCCGTCTGTCTGTGAGAATTTCTGCTGAATTACACGCTAAGCGTATGTCACAAAATTATTTCAATCGAATAAGGTAACGGAATTCTTACACCTAGATTGTTAATTTCAATATTGTCAACTCACAGATGAAGTAAATCTTCTATGTGAGTGTGACATTCATAAATACAAATTTGTCCATCTAAGAAGTTGGAACCTGAATGGGTTGTCAATCATGTATAATCTGTGTGGTTAAGGTTGACACACTTCCATTAACAATTTAATTAAACAATACACAACTCTTGTTGAAATCCTGCGTTAATTGAAAATAATGTAAAATTATTGAATAAAACATTTGTTAATTGCAACTCACGTAGAAAAGAAAACATGTTGACTGTGGAAATTTAATGTGGAACAAATTGGAATAGGTGTCATTTGAACTGAAAATGGATTTACCAACTCTGTTTATGCAAAATTAGAACATTCTTATGATAAATGAGTTGCTCATGAACGTGTCCTTGACCATTCGTCTTCAAACACAATGGATGTTTTCAACTATACCATAAAAATAATGTGTTATGATATTACGGATCTTCATAACTACTAACAAGGTTACAAGTCATCACTTTCTACACTAGTTTTACTAAATATATAACCCATCTTCTGTAAACATTACAATATCAAAATGACGTATTGATGTCATCCAATAATCATCGACATATTTCAATAAAGCAACTCACCAACAATTGACCACAAGCTTACTATGCGAAGTAAACATCGAATGTGGATAAATATTAGGATGAAATTAAAAAAAGTGCACAGAATGGGAGCTGATTAGATCAGAATATTTTCTATAAACATTTTAAACACTAATTTGTACACGATACAAAGTTGTTTAACATCAATTTTAATATTACTTAACCTCAATATTGATAAATATGTTTTATGATTTATTCTTCATTCCTGTTCCCATGGTTTAATGCATATTAATCTGATATTCTTACTATGTTCTAAGCTTACATTGATTACTATTTGTCTCTATTTCACACCTACGTTAACATACAACTACCTACAGTCTAAACAAATAACTAACAATCATCGAATATTGCAGTCATTCTAGTGAAATTACTTAGTGTTATACAAAACACTTACGATTTGATTTAGGTAACTCTTCATAATCTGATAATCGTGTATGAAAAAGAAAAATAAATCGACATTATTAGTGTCTACACTCACATATATACATAATAAATCACAAACATATTAAGAATACTTGATCACTTGAAGTAGTCTATGACTGTCATGAGAATGATTTCGTCAATTTAGAAATTAAGTTCCGAATCCTGCTTCCATCAAATCACCTATATACAGAATAAATAAATTTCTACAGAGTTATTTTCAACTTATATTCATATTGTCAGCTATGTGAAGTGAGGAAAAATTTGAATGTTAGGTTTCGTGGTATTTGATATTATTCTGTCCGTTTATTTTTGTAAATCTGATATTATCAACCGGAGAATGATGTACTACTGTATTCTGTAAGCATAGTCGGTGTGTTGCTTAAGTAATCTAGTCCACAGCATTAAACAAAAATATAATATAGTAAAATGTCAATGTATATAACACTTACGATAAGGCCTGAATACTCTTTCATGGTATGATGAATCTTTAATATTTTGAAAAAGTGTTGTAATTTGTTTAGATAGTGATAAGCTTCCAGCATGTCTAAAAATATCATGTTATTAGAAATAAAAACTCTATAAAAAATTATTTATGTGTATTATGAAATTGTGCACTGACACTGTCAACATCAAAATGAATATTGCTAACTGTGAGGTAGAGTAACATTGCAGTAATTCAGTGCTTTTCTCACATATTCAGGACAGTGGTAGATAAAATCACATTTAGTTGTCGTTTGGATAATCATATGCTTTAGGCACATATTTATTTGAAGCATTTTTAAGTTTGAAGATAATCAAGTTAATAAATAGTTTAGCACGCTTACTAGTTAAATTAACGACAAGACTGTCAGTCAAATCTGAAATGTTATTTAATAATTATAGTTATGAATACTTTTTATTTATATGAAGGATTCAAGGTGCAATTAATTAAATCTTCAAAATATAGTCAAGTGTTTACATCACTCAGAAAGTCGACTTGCAAATTGTTTACAGCATTCAATTACAGTCAACATTAGCTGATTTTACGGTCCAAGTGTGAAAAATTAATCAGTGAATCGTAACTACATCGGGCATGTGACATTCATTTTATGCATATAATGACTGAACTGTTTCAGTCATATATTATATTTGGTACTGACTCAGTAAGCGAAAGAATAAGTAGTTGTTCTTAAAATTCTTATGCGTGCACTTTAGGTAATTTTCTGCATTTGTCTATTTTTTTCAGAAGGATGATTCACAGTTGTAACGTTATTGCAAGTAAGTTGAATAGACACGTGTTTTAAACAGTGATAATAAAATTCGTCGAAAATGTTTGAAGCCATCTCAATGGTATTTGTTCTACTTGACAATAATACAACTGGTAAGGCTCACCAATACACATGTGTAGAATTCACGTGATTTGCTTTATACACTCTGATAATAAACACTTACCCATAAATACCATATAATGTTCTTCAAGTATTAACTTACTCATTGATATCACTGTTGTAATGATCACTAGTAGAAAAAAATAAGTGTAAACGAGATTCATTTCGTCCTAATAATTTTCTGAAGTTTTTCAGGGGTTTTATACAGTTTTACTCGTGTAATATAGCCAATCAATAGAACTGTGTATTGAACATATCCTGTGATTGGTCGAATGATGCGTTACATATACACAGTGGAAGTTCAGTTCACAAGGCTGACGTATAGTAGTAAAGTTTTTACTTCCATTAATTTTAATTGGAAAAAACGCTACATTTGTAGGTACAAAAGTAAAATTCATCTAAATAATTTGCTAACATAAATGTATCATTGACAATTTTTTTTAAAAATGACAAGAAGGGTTGAAGCATAGACATTTTCTGAACGGTTTGGTAGAAAACACTACGGAGAAGAGTAAGAGACAATCACATAGAAGTGTTACACCGAATGTATGTTTAGGAATTGACTTAAGAATATTCATTAAATTTATTAACAATTCTAACACTGTTTACTTAAGACAATGAAATCAGTTGTAGTTTACAAAACCACGCGCGGTTTCCGTCACTGGCTCCATGATTATAGGAAGTAGCTAGAAGTAAACTAAATAAACCATAGAGAACATTCAGATAAGGAATCCGGCCAACAGTATTCTAAACTCGGATACGAGCATCAACTAAACACATATTTGGGAATATTCTTCCATGGTGATGAAATCAATGGGGTTGATTTTGTTTAGTAAGATATTGATGAATTAAGTATATTGATTATTAGTGCTAAAAGAAAGGTTGAAGAGGATTAGGCTTCTGACAGCCTGCAGCTCCCAAAGTAGAATCTAGAACACATACTGATGAGGAGTGACATTAAAAAACAAGACTGATCTTCAGTATTTCCTGGTTTACAACGGTATTCCTCCAACATCAATAGGTTCGAATTATTTTTCTATACAGATATCACAAATCTCATTCTGATTATTATTCCTTATTATATTTCGTGGGCATCACATGCAGGCACACCTTTCATTTTAACCCAGTACCTAGCTTACTAAACAGTCAAAACGTCTGAGAACTGTTACAACTATTATGGGAACTTGATTATAGTGCAGCTGAAATGTTGTGTTACAACTTATTTAAGGTTGCTTCAGTAAGTACATGACCAGACAAAATATCCAAATTTTGCATCATTTATTATATTCTGAGAACGTCCGTGATTGTGTCTAAATAATTATACTCACCATTATTATTATTACTTGACAGAATACCGGTTGGATATCAGATATTCAGTGTTCATGCATTGCTGTTTGCTTTCTGTGGAATTTGTGGTACCTTATTCAATTCAGATTACTAACATTAACGCCTACCAAAATCTGTCTGTGATGCACATGAAATAAGCAACGAACCTTCACGCAATCTAAAATATGACCTAATTCACGGCTTCCTAATTAATAATTTTTGACACCGAATCTACCGAACCAAATTAATTAACGTGATAAACATCACGCAAATTATGCTACGATAAAAGGTATTTGTTCCGAATTGTGCGGACAGGTAGCTTGAATTATTTGCATGGGTAGCAGTTGCCGTTAGTAACTAAAATCACTAGATTGGTTATTATGAATTCGGTTTTACTAACGTATTTTATTACTCAAGATTACAACAAACACACTGGAATTTTAGGTCCAACTAGCGTATAACACGATACAATCAAAGTCTCACAAAATCCGCTACAAAATTTGCTTACCGTCTGGATCCAACTCTTATGGTTTTATCCTTTATCACAAAGACATAGCACATTTTAAGGCTATATTTATTTTCATTAGACTATATTCGGCCTTCAATCGCTATTAATTTATCATAAACAATGCATATATATGTATATGAAATCTTGAAAACTAAACTTATGCACTAGCAACGTCAATGACTTCGTGATAGCTGTATGTAAGTAAAGTATGTCTGACGATTCAAAATGTCTAAATAATTAATCTACATTGATTCAGAAACCACAGTCACCACTTGTGAAGCTTAAGTTTTGAAATAGCCATTTTGAAGAATAAGGTGCCTCTTACAAACATTGACAAAGCTAAGCCAAATTTCTAACATTCAACTCTATAAGTGATTTTGACATTGGTATACAGGTAAACATGAAATTCAGGAAATGTGCAACTTTCATTTTGCGAAAAATTTAAACAACTGGTGTGCTCAATGTTCAAGTAGTTTTACATAAATTCAGTCAAGCTAAGATTATTAAGGGCATATTTACGTCCTATGTTAGAATAACCACACCTACCTGTTTACTACTGTCTACTTCCAAACATTACTACTCTTCAAACAGCACTATGTTTTAAAGACGGATAACTGGACCATACTCAGTTAGATTGTAGTGGCCTGAACCCTACTGTGCTAATAAAGTTTCAATGCACGCAAATCAGTGGAGCTACATCACAGTAAATTCACACTAACATTTTGCATTGTATCGTCAAACACATGACCTTGGTTGTAAACAAACATTGATTGATAAGTCAAATGGCAATCCAGAAAATGCTTATAAACTCATTTGCAACCATCATGTTGATTTTCAGCTTTAAAATTAGAGACATTAAATGTATGAATAGAATACTGAAGAAAAACTCACTAAAATAAATATTCCTTATCAGACGATTGTGAAACATACTTCGTTTCTTCAAATGACTATGGAGTTTGTCAAAACGACGAAACCGAATAATTTCAAAGCGGGGAACGGTGGTAGTATTGAAATTATCAAATTAATCATTTTCTACAAATAGTCACATATAGAAATAAATAAATGCTACATTAATAGGTAATACTGGTACATATAATTAAGCCAACGATCATAGAACATTTGATCACTTGAATAAACAGCAATACTTGAAAGGTATCATTTGTTCTACAAATAATCATCGCATGTGATATGCGTTAATCCAAGTGGTTAGTATAATTGTTGTTGTGGTTTCAAATGAGCTAAACTCCATCAACAAAGAATAACACAATGTTTGTGCTACAACGGGGATTATAAAGTAGTCTACGTGCATAATGAATGTGACTTAGTTGAGAACGAAGACTAATACAGTGACGCTTTTACAGTGCACAATCAGTAACACTAATGTACGAGACTTCAGAGTGCATAATATGGTCGATCTTACTTTCTTGAACAATTTAAGTAACGCAAGATGTTGGACAAAATACTAAACGCTAGTATTATCCTAGTTCTGACTGTCGTAAATCACACTCATCTAACGTGCATCCGCTCAAATGCATATATACGTGATGTCCTCTGATTAACATTCATGTACGTAAAATTCGTATCTATCTGGATTTAATGTAACTGCGATCCAACATCTGTAGTTTGCATAGCAGACCTGGAATGTGGTTTTCTTTTACTCTCATAACAGCTAACTCTACAACTTCGCTAATATTATGGCTGATACAATGATGGACTATCTGTGTATACTTCATTTATGCCAACGAGCCGTTGTATTCACAAGCTTGAATTATTATGAACTTCGCAATATTCCTGACTTTTGCAATAAATTCATGCGATCCAGTAATCACTAGTCCCTCTTGCAGTGCAGATTGTTCAGGCATTTGCCTAAACTAATATCCTGTTGCATTGAAAACGCATGATTAAAATAAGATCTCATATGTTTCTTCACAATTTGTTGGTCTATTCTGAATATATTAGTTACTAATAGAAGCCTATTCTTAAAAAACAATGAACCATGAGACTATACTCATATTAACTAAATCATCTTTTACACTTTTTGCAAAAACATGGTATTCTGTCTTAGTAACTAACTTTAAATTAGGCACCAACATTTACATACCATAACGCTTCGTCTTTTTGAATCATCTCACTCTACAACTTATTTAAATCGTATAAGTGGTTTTACTTTCCTTCCTCACTTTCATAATTATACTCCTGATGGGCTACTAGGATATTATCCGTCTCTTGCTAATAGCCAACGTGCTGCCATGTCGCCTAACTTAAGCCACTTAGAACTGCCTATCTCTGACAACCCTAATAATTTTTTTGAAATCAGGCAGTCACTAGTCCCGTTAGCAATACAGCTTACTCAGACATTAGCGTAAGCAGTCAGACTGCCGTATTAAACCACCATCTAGTTACGTCAAACACGAACAATTTAGACAAAGATATTATTCGATTCTTCACAATTCGCTCTTCATTTCTAAACCTTTTAGTAATTACGCCCGCTCACTTCTTAATAAAATATCAACTCTAAAAACTATAGCCTTATTAGCTAAACCTTCATTAATATTTGTCATAGAAACATGGTGTTACTCCTCAGTAACTGACTCAGAATTAGTCATTCAGGACTATATGTCATATCGCGGCAATAGAGAATATAGACGGGGTGGCGGCTGTCTAATATACGTAAGTGTTTGTTTTTCGTCTAGTAGAATCAATGACAAAATACTAGATAAGGTACCAGAGTTGGTCTAGATATCAGTTAATACTCTGAACTACAGTTTACTTTTCGGATGCATATATAGAACCCCCAACACATCGACCACTATAGACAACACCATTATTAATGCTTTTGTACATACCTCTGCCCTAAATTATAATGCGAAAGTCATCGCACGTGACTTCAATCTTTCTAGGATAGACTGAAATGTTGGTAGAGGACTGTCATATGATGTAGAAAATCTTCTTAGTACATTAGAAATGCACTGTTGGACACAATGTGTACACAGTCCCACGAGATATAATAACATTCTTGACTTAGTTTTCTGTCACGATGTCACTCCTCTGTCACTTCAAGTTAGTAAAACGCTCGAAACTAGTGACCACAAAATGATTCTATGTACTCTTCCTTTTAATATTAATCTTAGTCACCCCAATAATCTTAAATTACGTAAAACTAGACAATATCGAGACTATAAAAATGTGGATTGGAATCTTCTACACGCCCTTCTAAATTGCTCTGACTGGGACAATTTTTCCTAGACTAATAATCTTACAGAAGCACTAGATATATTTTATCAAATTAATGACTCGTGTTTAGATTCGATTGCACTTATTAAGATAAGCAATATAATTAAGTCAAATGATTTGTACATACCACTTCATTACCGTAAAAAGCTAAGACGCTTGCAGAAGTGTTATTTTAAGTCAAATGGCTTTTATACATTCGTGGAAACTACCATAACCTATAATCAACTAAAAGAAGTCCACAGGTTAAATGCGATTAAAGAAGAGGTGCCAGCAATGGACAGTAGCTCCAAGATAAAAAACTCGGTGCGACTGTTCAATAAACGCCTCAAACATTCTTGGAATAGTGATATTCTCTGCATTTTACGAGATGGAGTACTGATTAATGACCATAATACTATAGTGAACCTGTTCAGCGATTTCTTTGCTAACAGAGGTAAGCCGCTGGATGATATTGAGGTAGAAATGATCAATTCGGCTACTAACCATATGGAGTCCGTTACTTTCACTTATGATGATATTTGTAAATCCATCAAATCACTTAGAACGTCAAGTAGTTGTGGAGTAGATGGGTTGGCATCCATTTATTTCGAACTCGGTCAACCTAATATACCGTTAATCCTATTAGGACTGTTCGAACTTTCATTGACAGCAGGTACATACCCTAGCAGATGGAAAACCTCTCACATCTGCCCTCGCTTCAAATCAGGTGACAGAACAAACTTGCATGACTATAGGCCCATAAATATCACCCCAGTTATCTCTAGGATAGTGGAAAAATTAGTATGTGACAAAATATCTGATTATTTACTCTGTGAGAAACTTATCTCTAATTTCCAACACGGTTTCCTCAAAACTAGGTCTTGTATGACTTGTCACTTTGAATTCTTTAATTTAATCTTTACTGAACGAAGCCTTGGGCACTTGGTGTTAGTATTGTACTTAGACATATCCAAAGCTTTTGACATGGGTAACCACAGGCTTCTTATGGACAAACTCTCCTTTAATGGGATTGAAAGTCCATTACTTGCATGGTTGAACTCTTTCTTCAGTCATAGACACCAAATTGTCAAAATTAACTCCACCCTGTTCAAGGCAGAACCAGTTGCAAGTGGCGTTATACAAGGAAGTCTCTTAGGCCCACTGCTCTTTATAGCTTCGTAAATGATATATGCAAATGCTTCAGCATGGAAAAACCCTTTCTATACGCAGATGATCTTAAAGTAATATACTCATTCCCTCCCCATGAATTCGCACACACATTCTGCAGCGTTACTGCTGAACTCAACAAGGTCGCAGTATGGTTCTCAAAATGAAAGTTAGACCTCAATGCATCTAAGTGTGGTTGGATATGTTTTAGATATAATCGCCTCAATTTCGATCTCTTCATAAACGGTAGTAAATTGTCCAGGCTACAGTCAGTAGTTGACTTAGGACTAAGATACTCTTATGATCTATCTTTTACAGAACAAGTCAATATGCAGACATCTTAATAACATCGACTACTGGATTGCATAATACGTAACTTTCATAGCAATGACTCTCATATCCTACTATATAAGGTTTGTGTCCGACCCTTACTGGAATACTTCACTTTCCATTAGAAATAAACTCAGACTGGAGTCTGTACAACGTCGCTTTACTCTTCGTATTCTTGAGACTGATTGTACTCTGGACTATAAAACTAGGTGCATTAAATTAGGACTAGAAACTTTATGAAGGCGCCGACTCAAGTTAAACTTAATCTTCTTTATTGAGATATCGAACAATTTGGCGTTTTCATCATCTAGCACAATTAATTTCGAAGAACCTTCTTAATAAGAGTAGCCCACAATTTTGGGGAGGTGATGTAGAAGAATATATGAAGTAGACAAAGAATAATTAATAGTAGCAAAATAATCAGTTTTAAACCAGAATCTTCTTTCTTCGTTTCTCACCATTATAACGCTCATAATTGCAATGTTCACAGTTTTAGAATTTTAATGATTCATAACTTATTAAATCAAGGTTAAATGTTAAGTCGTCAAAGATTAAGTACAAATTTTAGATTCTAGATATGAACTGATTATTGCTTAAATCTTAGGATAGGATCAGTATTGCTAATAGTTTGCGGCAATTTATCTCAGAGTTTGCTGTAAATAAATAGTTAATATTTTAAATTATCATTTGGTACATGAGAACAAACCATTTTACAGTCATCATATAAATAATATGGGTTTACTTACATACAAAAATTTCGCTAGGTGGACATTGTCAGGACAATCTTCACTTATAAAGATATGAATTGTAAACAAACTCAACAGCATCATAGTTTACAGTACTATGATACCAAATATAAGTATCGTATCATGGGGCATTTTTTACTTACTGATAAACAGATTTGATTCGTAGTTCTGGGGATCGCATCTAAGCATTTGTTTCCATTAGGTAGAAGAAAGCTGTGAATGAAATTCCGTCTATTATTTTAATAAAGAATATTAAGTAGTCGACGACAACACAAGGGTCCTAAAGAGAATGATTAGCATTGAATCTTTCTTTATTCAGGTGCTGTGTGAAACTTCATAATACGCTTTTACACGTATTCTATCTATGAATGAGCAATATACGAGTTTGGTTGTTATACGTGTAGTGAACAAAGTTAGTTTGGTCTCCATCATTTTGAAGTTTTGAAAGAAAAGCCTGGTAATCCACTACTTATGGAGATTATGCAGAAAGTGTGTTTTATGAACCTCAAGATAATTAAACACTAGTTTCCCATATCTTTTATTAATTGCAGTATTTGGACTTTCAACCTATTAAGATAAAACGTAAACTAAGGGTTTCTGTTACTTTGATGCATGATTCCACACTTGCTGTAGTTAAGTGGTAGTTTTTATTTTGGCTTTAGACAGATAGGCCATCAAAATTCTTCTTCAAGTAGGGTCATTTTTCATTCAAGTTATCAGGTTAAAAGCAACACATACAGATTTTTTTTAAATAACGACGCACCAACGTTTGTAAAAATCAACTTAGCCATCCGAAAAATCAACGTTAGCAAATGAAGTCGGCCAAACAACTAGCCTGACTCATTTACACCTGATGGAGAGATTCTGGAGGACGTGGAAATCCATACATTTCTGAGCAGCGTCTACTGCAGATTCAATGACCCGAATCGCAAGGCAAGGGCATCATCATTTTCAACATGGTTAAGTAACTTGATTTAGAGTATACGCAAATTAATAAGTGGTTCGTAAACTACAGTGGTGTTAGTAGTCCATATGTTTGAAGTGGATTTCTGTGGTCAAAGGTAGCATGATTTAGCCTTTAGACAATTTTTAAACTGTGTTCAACCTGCACACTTTCATTCAAATTGTTCAAATATCTATGAATTCTGCTATTCAACGATTTTGAATTTCCTTCTCACATTTTTCACATTTGTAAAAAGGCGATTATTTTATTTACTCATTTCATTTAAGACAAAATATATTCTTAGGTGGTGACAATCACAAAGCTGGGACAATCTGGACAATGTTTTGGTCCTGAATTATGATTAGTCAGCAGTCTGTCTTTTCTTAGAGTTCATGAAGTCGAATACAAACACTGTAGATCTCATGATTATCACTAGGTGATGTAGAAACTGTTGACATAAAATGTCAATTCAACAAATACGAAACTGCACATTAACCAAATAAATTCAACAGGCGCTCACTGATGGTTAAATTTAGGAAGTAGTGTCAAGGCTCTTGTAAGAAACGGCAACCAGTGGATTTGAAACATGTTGTAGTTACACACTGACGCCAATAAATAAAGTTGAACAAAATATTCAAATTATCTGATTTCACAAATAATAATTGCTTGTTACGGATTTTGTGGTGTACAGGTAAAATAATTAGGATTGTTATTGCGTACATATATTTCGACTTACCAACTGAAGTATAATATTCATTTGATTTCGACTAAAGGAGTAGGTTTTCTTAATGAAGAATCTTATTTATTAGAAATTATAACATATAAATCTATGTAGCTAAAAACTGTTGTTTTACGTTTGTTACCATACTGCATAGATTGAGTTCTAGGTCTTATAGTCTACAGTAAAACGCTGACAGAAAACAATACCAATATTTGTAACGGTATTTTACTGACACCTACAAAGAAAATTCATCTGTCACATACTTCAGTTTCGATTGTTTTTATTCATTTAATCAAAATCGTTAGTTGTCAATTTTGTCTACTCTTCAAATCAGTAACACAAATCACTGAGTTAATAATGTTTTTGTTTAGAGTTCTTCAATATTTTATTGATATTCTTGATTTACACACTGTTATGTCTTACAGGTTACATTCGACTGAAGATACGTTTATAAACTGTCTTTAGTTGTTAGTTTGTTTTATTATTCAATGCAAATTCACAATTCTAAATGAATCATTCAATTTACATAATAATGAATAATTTGATTTTTTGTTCTCTTTTGTTGTAGAGATGGAATTTTCATTGAATTTTGCAGAAGATGGTAATTGAATTTGTAGTGAGTGTCTAATGAACTGTGACAATGCTTGTTTGAAAAAAAGTGAAAGTAGGCACAAAAATACATATAATAACAGTTGCTCTAGAAAAACTTCCAGGTAAATTTATGTTATGTCTAAACAATGCGCAATAAAAGAAACGGCAAGGAGCTATTAGTAAATAGGTTTAATTAATGGAAAAGATTTTCCTAAACATATTGATCAAAAGTTCATGGAATCGCCAGAATGCATTTCTAGCCCCTTCTGTTTAAAAATTGTTGTACTTGGTTACGTAAATTATAATGGGAGTAAAGCTACGTTATAACTGAATCTTGATACATGCAAAAATAATCACTGAAATATTTTTTAAAAGAATGTGTGATTACTTAAAATAATTAAAAACTACATAATGAAATTTAAAAGTAATAAATATGTGATCAATCAAGAGTCAACTGGAATCCTATAATACGTCACACTGTAAGAATTCAACTGTCGAATAACATTACGAAAACTCATATGATGGTACTGTATGGGTCTGTTGAAATACTAACAGAGCATTTCACAAAATTAAGTTTAGAGATAATTTGTGTCCTATGGTGAATGTAATTATCCACAAATATAAAAATTTATTGACAATGAGGATAGATATTATGGGATCAGAAGTCGTTCGTTAATGCATCATTGGATAATTTGTTAAAATGAGAATTTGAAAGGACGTTTTATAGAATTCAGTGTTTATTTGAAGACATAATATTAATAATACAGTTTTTGAAATTGATACAACTGAATTAATGGGACATTCAATGTGTTAAAACAAAGTCTATTATTGAACAGTAACAGCGTTTTCATGTTGCTATTCTAGTTTTAATGTATTTAAAGTGAATGTTCCATGTCGACCCCGTTTAATAAATAATTGTTATAGTTTAGACACTTTTTGTAAATTTGTACAACTTTTGCCTGCTGTTATCAGACTGAATATTGCTTATTCACATATAGAATACGTGTAAAAGTGTATTATGAAGTTCCACACAGCACCTGAATAAAGAAAGATTCAATGCTAATCATTCTCTTTAGGACCCTTGTGTTGTCGTCGACTACTTAATATTCTTTATTAAAATAATAGACGGAATTTCATTCACAGCTTTCTTCTACCTAATGGAAACAAATGCTTAGATGCGATCCCCAGAACTACGAATCAAATCTGTTTATCAGTAAGTAAAAAATGCCCCATGATACGATACTTATATTTGGTATCATAGTACTGTAAACTATGATGCTGTTGAGTTTGTTTACAATTCATATCTTTATAAGTGAAGATTGTCCTGACAATGTCCACCTAGCGAAATTTTTGTATGTAAGTAAACCCATATTATTTATATGATGACTGTAAAATGGTTTGTTCTCATGTACCAAATGATAATTTAAAATATTAACTATTTATTTACAGCAAACTCTGAGATAAATTGCCGCAAACTATTAGCAATACTGATCCTATCCTAAGATTTAAGCAATAATCAGTTCATATCTAGAATCTAAAATTTGTACTTAATCTTTGACGACTTAACATTTAACCTTGATTTAATAAGTTATGAATCATTAAAATTCTAAAACTGTGAACATTGCAATTATGAGCGTTATAATGGTGAGAAACGAAGAAAGAAGATTCTGGTTTAAAACTGATTATTTTGCTACTATTAATTATTCTTTGTCTACTTCATATATTCTTCTACATCACCTCCCCAAAATTGTGGGCTACTCTTATTAAGAAGGTTCTTCGAAATTAATTGTGCTAGATGATGAAAACGCCAAATTGTTCGATATCTCAATAAAGAAGATTAAGTTTAACTTGAGTCGGCGCCTTCATAAAGTTTCTAGTCCTAATTTAATGCACCTAGTTTTATAGTCCAGAGTACAATCAGTCTCAAGAATACGAAGAGTAAAGCGACGTTGTACAGACTCCAGTCTGAGTTTATTTCTAATGGAAAGTGAAGTATTCCAGTAAGGGTCGGACACAAACCTTATATAGTAGGATATGAGAGTCATTGCTATGAAAGTTACGTATTATGCAATCCAGTAGTCGATGTTATTAAGATGTCTGCATATTGACTTGTTCTGTAAAAGATAGATCATAAGAGTATCTTAGTCCTAAGTCAACTACTGACTGTAGCCTGGACAATTTACTACCGTTTATGAAGAGATCGAAATTGAGGCGATTATATCTAAAACATATCCAACCACACTTAGATGCATTGAGGTCTAACTTTCATTTTGAGAACCATACTGCGACCTTGTTGAGTTCAGCAGTAACGCTGCAGAATGTGTGTGCGAATTCATGGGGAGGGAATGAGTATATTACTTTAAGATCATCTGCGTATAGAAAGGGTTTTTCCATGCTGAAGCATTTGCATATATCATTTACGAAGCTATAAAGAGCAGTGGGCCTAAGAGACTTCCTTGTATAACGCCACTTGCAACTGGTTCTGCCTTGAACAGGGTGGAGTTAATTTTGACAATTTGGTGTCTATGACTGAAGAAAGAGTTCAACCATGCAAGTAATGGACTTTCAATCCCATTAAAGGAGAGTTTGTCCATAAGAAGCCTGTGGTTACCCATGTCAAAAGCTTTGGATATGTCTAAGTACAATACTAACACCAAGTGCCCAAGGCTTCGTTCAGTAAAGATTAAATTAAAGAATTCAAAGTGACAAGTCATACAAGACCTAGTTTTGAGGAAACCGTGTTGGAAATTAGAGATAAGTTTCTCACAGAGTAAATAATCAGATATTTTGTCACATACTAATTTTTCCACTATCCTAGAGATAACTGGGGTGATATTTATGGGCCTATAGTCATGCAAGTTTGTTCTGTCACCTGATTTGAAGCGAGGGCAGATGTGAGAGGTTTTCCATCTGCTAGGGTATGTACCTGCTGTCAATGAAAGTTCGAACAGTCCTAATAGGATTAACGGTATATTAGGTTGACCGAGTTCGAAATAAATGGATGCCAACCCATCTACTCCACAACTACTTGACGTTCTAAGTGATTTGATGGATTTACAAATATCATCATAAGTGAAAGTAACGGACTCCATATGGTTAGTAGCCGAATTGATCATTTCTACCTCAATATCATCCAGCGGCTTACCTCTGTTAGCAAAGAAATCGCTGAACAGGTTCACTATAGTATTATGGTCATTAATCAGTACTCCATCTCGTAAAATGCAGAGAATATCACTATTCCAAGAATGTTTGAGGCGTTTATTGAACAGTCGCACCGAGTTTTTTATCTTGGAGCTACTGTCCATTGCTGGCACCTCTTCTTTAATCGCATTTAACCTGTGGACTTCTTTTAGTTGATTATAGGTTATGGTAGTTTCCACGAATGTATAAAAGCCATTTGACTTAAAATAACACTTCTGCAAGCGTCTTAGCTTTTTACGGTAATGAAGTGGTATGTACAAATCATTTGACTTAATTATATTGCTTATCTTAATAAGTGCAATCGAATCTAAACACGAGTCATTAATTTGATAAAATATATCTAGTGCTTCTGTAAGATTATTAGTCTAGGAAAAATTGTCCCAGTCAGAGCAATTTAGAAGGGCGTGTAGAAGATTCCAATCCACATTTTTATAGTCTCGATATTGTCTAGTTTTACGTAATTTAAGATTATTGGGGTGACTAAGATTAATATTAAAAGGAAGAGTACATAGAATCATTTTGTGGTCACTAGTTTCGAGCGTTTTACTAACTTGAAGTGACAGAGGAGTGACATCGTGACAGAAAACTAAGTCAAGAATGTTATTATATCTCGTGGGACTGTGTACACATTGTGTCCAACAGTGCATTTCTAATGTACTAAGAAGATTTTCTACATCATATGACAGTCCTCTACCAACATTTCAGTCTATCCTAGAAAGATTGAAGTCACGTGCGATGACTTTCGCATTATAATTTAGGGCAGAGGTATGTACAAAAGCATTAATAATGGTGTTGTCTATAGTGGTCGATGTGTTGGGGGTTCTATATATGCATCCGAAAAGTAAACTGTAGTTCAGAGTATTAACTGATATCTAGACCAACTCTGGTACCTTATCTAGTATTTTGTCATTGATTCTACTAGACGAAAAACAAACACTTACGTATATTAGACAGCCGCCACCCCGTCTATATTCTCTATTGCCGCGATATGACATATAGTCCTGAATGACTAATTCTGAGTCAGTTACTGAGGAGTAACACCATGTTTCTATGACAAATATTAATGAAGGTTTAGCTAATAAGGCTATAGTTTTTAGAGTTGATATTTTATTAAGAAGTGAGCGGGCGTAATTACTAAAAGGTTTAGAAATGAAGAGCGAATTGTGAAGAATCGAATAATATCTTTGTCTAAATTGTTCGTGTTTGACGTAACTAGATGGTGGTTTAATACGGCAGTCTGACTGCTTACGCTAATGTCTGAGTAAGCTGTATTGCTAACGGGACTAGTGACTGCCTGATTTCAAAAAAATTATTAGGGTTGTCAGAGATAGGCAGTTCTAAGTGGCTTAAGTTAGGCGACATGGCAGCACGTTGGCTATTAGCAAGAGACGGATAATATCCTAGTAGCCCATCAGGAGTATAATTATGAAAGTGAGGAAGGAAAGTAAAACCACTTATACGATTTAAATAAGTTGTAGAGTGAGATGATTCAAAAAGACGAAGCGTTATGGTATGTAAATGTTGGTGCCTAATTTAAAGTTAGTTACTAAGACAGAATACCATGTTTTTGCAAAAAGTGTAAAAGATGATTTAGTTAATATGAGTATAGTCTCATGGTTCATTGTTTTTTAAGAATAGGCTTCTATTAGTAACTAATATATTCAGAATAGACCAACAAATTGTGAAGAAACATATGAGATCTTATTTTAATCATGCGTTTTCAATGCAACAGGATATTAGTTTAGGCAAATGCCTGAACAATCTGCACTGCAAGAGGGACTAGTGATTACTGGATCGCATGAATTTATTGCAAAAGTCAGGAATATTGCGAAGTTCATAATAATTCAAGCTTGTGAATACAACGGCTCGTTGGCATAAATGAAGTATACACAGATAGTCCATCATTGTATCAGCCATAATATTAGCGAAGTTGTAGAGTTAGCTGTTATGAGAGTAAAAGAAAACCACATTCCAGGTCTGCTATGCAAACTACAGATGTTGGATCGCAGTTACATTAAATCCAGATAGATACGAATTTTACGTACATGAATGTTAATCAGAGGACATCACGTATATATGCATTTGAGCGGATGCACGTTAGATGAGTGTGATTTACGACAGTCAGAACTAGGATAATACTAGCGTTTAGTATTTTGTCCAACATCTTGCGTTACTTAAATTGTTCAAGAAAGTAAGATCGACCATATTATGCACTCTGAAGTCTCGTACATTAGTGTTACTGATTGTGCACTGTAAAAGCGTCACTGTATTAGTCTTCGTTCTCAACTAAGTCACATTCATTATGCACGTAGACTACTTTATAATCCCCGTTGTAGCACAAACATTGTGTTATTCTTTGTTGATGGAGTTTAGCTCATTTGAAACCACAACAACAATTATACTAACCACTTGGATTAACGCATATCACATGCGATGATTATTTGTAGAACAAATGATACCTTTCAAGTATTGCTGTTTATTCAAGTGATCAAATGTTCTATGATCGTTGGCTTAATTATATGTACCAGTATTACCTATTAATGTAGCATTTATTTATTTCTATATGTGACTATTTGTAGAAAATGATTAATTTGATAATTTCAATACTACCACCGTTCCCCGCTTTGAAATTATTCGGTTTCGTCGTTTTGACAAACTCCATAGTCATTTGAAGAAACGAAGTATGTTTCACAATCGTCTGATAAGGAATATTTATTTTAGTGAGTTTTTCTTCAGTATTCTATTCATACATTTAATGTCTCTAATTTTAAAGCTGAAAATCAACATGATGGTTGCAAATGAGTTTATAAGCATTTTCTGGATTGCCATTTGACTTATCAATCAATGTTTGTTTACAACCAAGGTCATGTGTTTGACGATACAATGCAAAATGTTAGTGTGAATTTACTGTGATGTAGCTCCACTGATTTGCGTGCATTGAAACTTTATTAGCACAGTAGGGTTCAGGCCACTACAATCTAACTGAGTATGGTCCAGTTATCCGTCTTTAAAACATAGTGCTGTTTGAAGAGTAGTAATGTTTGGAAGTAGACAGTAGTAAACAGGTAGGTGTGGTTATTCTAACATAGGACGTAAATATGCCCTTAATAATCTTAGCTTGACTGAATTTATGTAAAACTACTTGAACATTGAGCACACCAGTTGTTTAAATTTTTCGCAAAATGAAAGTTGCACATTTCCTGAATTTCATGTTTACCTGTATACCAATGTCAAAATCACTTATAGAGTTGAATGTTAGAAATTTGGCTTAGCTTTGTCAATGTTTGTAAGAGGCACCTTATTCTTCAAAATGGCTATTTCAAAACTTAAGCTTCACAAGTGGTGACTGTGGTTTCTGAATCAATGTAGATTAATTATTTAGACATTTTGAATCGTCAGACATACTTTACTTACATACAGCTATCACGAAGTCATTGACGTTGCTAGTGCATAAGTTTAGTTTTCAAGATTTCATATACATATATATGCATTGTTTATGATAAATTAATAGCGATTGAAGGCCGAATATAGTCTAATGAAAATAAATATAGCCTTAAAATGTGCTATGTCTTTGTGATAAAGGATAAAACCATAAGAGTTGGATCCAGACGGTAAGCAAATTTTGTAGCGGATTTTGTGAGACTTTGATTGTATCGTGTTATACGCTAGTTGGACCTAAAATTCCAGTGTGTTTGTTGTAATCTTGAGTAATAAAATACGTTAGTAAAACCGAATTCATAATAACCAATCTAGTGATTTTAGTTACTAACGGCAACTGCTACCCATGCAAATAATTCAAGCTACCTGTCCGCACAATTCGGAACAAATACCTTTTATCGTAGCATAATTTGCGTGATGTTTATCACGTTAATTAATTTGGTTCGGTAGATTCGGTGTCAAAAATTATTAATTAGGAAGCCGTGAATTAGGTCATATTTTAGATTGCGTGAAGGTTCGTTGCTTATTTCATGTGCATCACAGACAGATTTTGGTAGGCGTTAATGTTAGTAATCTGAATTGAATAAGGTACCACAAATTCCACAGAAAGCAAACAGCAATGCATGAACACTGAATATCTGATATCCAACCGGTATTCTGTCAAGTAATAATAATAATGGTGAGTATAATTATTTAGACACAATCACGGACGTTCTCAGAATATAATAAATGATGCAAAATTTGGATATTTTGTCTGGTCATGTACTTACTGAAGCAACCTTAAATAAGTTGTAACACAACATTTCAGCTGCACTATAATCAAGTTCCCATAATAGTTGTAACAGTTCTCAGACGTTTTGACTGTTTAGTAAGCTAGGTACTGGGTTAAAATGAAAGGTGTGCCTGCATGTGATGCCCACGAAATATAATAAGGAATAATAATCAGAATGAGATTTGTGATATCTGTATAGAAAAATAATTCGAACCTATTGATGTTGGAGGAATACCGTTGTAAACCAGGAAATACTGAAGATCAGTCTTGTTTTTTAATGTCACTCCTCATCAGTATGTGTTCTAGATTCTACTTTGGGAGCTGCAGGCTGTCAGAAGCCTAATCCTCTTCAACCTTTCTTTTAGCACTAATAATCAATATACTTAATTCATCAATATCTTACTAAACAAAATCAACCCCATTGATTTCATCACCATGGAAGAATATTCCCAAATATGTGTTTAGTTGATGCTCGTATCCGAGTTTAGAATACTGTTGGCCGGATTCCTTATCTGAATGTTCTCTATGGTTTATTTAGTTTACTTCTAGCTACTTCCTATAATCATGGAGCCAGTGACGGAAACCGCGCGTGGTTTTGTAAACTACAACTGATTTCATTGTCTTAAGTAAACAGTGTTAGAATTGTTAATAAATTTAATGAATATTCTTAAGTCAATTCCTAAACATACATTCGGTGTAACACTTCTATGTGATTGTCTCTTACTCTTCTCCGTAGTGTTTTCTACCAAACCGTTCAGAAAATGTCTATGCTTCAACCCTTCTTGTCATTTTTAAAAAAAATTGTCAATGATACATTTATGTTAGCAAATTATTTAGATGAATTTTACTTTTGTACCTACAAATGTAGCGTTTTTTCCAATTAAAATTAATGGAAGTAAAAACTTTACTACTATACGTCAGCCTTGTGAACTGAACTTCCACTGTGTATATGTAACGCATCATTCGACCAATCACAGGATATGTTCAATACACAGTTCTATTGATTGGCTATATTACACGAGTAAAACTGTATAAAACCCCTGAAAAACTTCAGAAAATTATTAGGACGAAATGAATCTCGTTTACACTTATTTTTTTCTACTAGTGATCATTACAACAGTGATATCAATGAGTAAGTTAATACTTGAAGAACATTATATGGTATTTATGGGTAAGTGTTTATTATCAGAGTGTATAAAGCAAATCACGTGAATTCTACACATGTGTATTGGTGAGCCTTACCAGTTGTATTATTGTCAAGTAGAACAAATACCATTGAGATGGCTTCAAACATTTTCGACGAATTTTATTATCACTGTTTAAAACACGTGTCTATTCAACTTACTTGCAATAACGTTACAACTGTGAATCATCCTTCTGAAAAAAATAGACAAATGCAGAAAATTACCTAAAGTGCACGCATAAGAATTTTAAGAACAACTACTTATTCTTTCGCTTACTGAGTCAGTACCAAATATAATATATGACTGAAACAGTTCAGTCATTATATGCATAAAATGAATGTCACATGCCCGATGTAGTTACGATTCACTGATTAATTTTTCACACTTGGACCGTAAAATCAGCTAATGTTGACTGTAATTGAATGCTGTAAACAATTTGCAAGTCGACTTTCTGAGTGATGTAAACACTTGACTATATTTTGAAGATTTAATTAATTGCACCTTGAATCCTTCATATAAATAAAAAGTATTCATAACTATAATTATTAAATAACATTTCAGATTTGACTGACAGTCTTGTCGTTAATTTAACTAGTAAGCGTGCTAAACTATTTATTAACTTGATTATCTTCAAACTTAAAAATGCTTCAAATAAATATGTGCCTAAAGCATATGATTATCCAAACGACAACTAAATGTGATTTTATCTACCACTGTCCTGAATATGTGAGAAAAGCACTGAATTACTGCAATGTTACTCTACCTCACAGTTAGCAATATTCATTTTGATGTTGACAGTGTCAGTGCACAATTTCATAATACACATAAATAATTTTTTATAGAGTTTTTATTTCTAATAACATGATATTTTTAGACATGCTGGAAGCTTATCACTATCTAAACAAATTACAACACTTTTTCAAAATATTAAAGATTCATCATACCATGAAAGAGTATTCAGGCCTTATCGTAAGTGTTATATACATTGACATTTTACTATATTATATTTTTGTTTAATGCTGTGGACTAGATTACTTAAGCAACACACCGACTATGCTTACAGAATACAGTAGTACATCATTCTCCGGTTGATAATATCAGATTTACAAAAATAAACGGACAGAAAAATATCAAATACCACGAAACCTAACATTCAAATTTTTCCTCACTTCACATAGCTGACAATATGAATATAAGTTGAAAATAACTCTGTAGAAATTTATTTATTCTGTATATAGGTGATTTGATGGAAGCAGGATTCGGAACTTAATTTCTAAATTGACGAAATCATTCTCATGACAGTCATAGACTACTTCAAGTGATCAAGTATTCTTAATATGTTTGTGATTTATTATGTATATATGTGAGTGTAGACACTAATAATGTCGATTTATTTTTCTTTTTCATACACGATTATCAGATTATGAAGAGTTACCTAAATCAAATCGTAAGTGTTTTGTATAACACTAAGTAATTTCACTAGAATGACTGCAATATTCGATGATTGTTAGTTATTTGTTTAGACTGTAGGTAGTTGTATGTTAACGTAGGTGTGAAATAGAGACAAATAGTAATCAATGTAAGCTTAGAACATAGTAAGAATATCAGATTAATATGCATTAAACCATGGGAACAGGAATAAAGAATAAATCATAAAACATATTTATCAATATTGAGGTTAAGTAATATTAAAATTGATGTTAAACAACTTTGTATCGTGTACAAATTAGTGTTTAAAATGTTTATAGAAAATATTCTGATCTAATCAGCTCCCATTCTGTGCACTCTTTTTAATTTCATCATAATATTTATCCACATTCGATGTTTACTTCGCATAGTAAGCTTGTGGTCAATTGTTGGTGAGTTGCTTTATTGAAATATGTCGATGATTATTGGATGACATCAATACGTCATTTTGATATTGTAATGTTTACAGAAGATGGGTTATATATTTAGTAAAACTAGTGTAGAAAGTGATGACTTGTAACCTTGTTAGTAGTTATGAAGATCCGTAATATCATAACACATTATTTTTATGGTATAGTTGAAAACATCCATTGTGTTTGAAGACGAATGGTCAAGGACACGTTCATGAGCAACTCATTTATCATAAGAATGTTCTAATTTTGCATAAACAGAGTTGGTAAATCCATTTTCAGTTCAAATGACACCCATTCCAATTTGTTCCACATTAAATTTCCACAGTCAACATGTTTTCTTTTCTACGTGAGTTGCAATTAACAAATGTTTTATTCAATAATTTTACATTATTTTCAATTAACGCAGGATTTCAACAAGAGTTGTGTATTGTTTAATTAAATTGTTAATGGAAGTGTGTCAACCTTAACCACACAGATTATACATGATTGACAACCCATTCAGGTTCCAACTTCTAAGATGGACAAATTTGTATTTATGAATGTCACACTCACATAGAAGATTTACTTCATCTGTGAGTTGACAATATTGAAATTAACAATCTAGGTGTAAGAATTCCGTTACCTTATTCGATTGAAATAATTTTGTGACATACGCTTAGCGTGTAATTTAGCAGAAATTCTCACAGACAGACGGATGTAATTAGCGTAGTTTGATCATTCATCCGGAAACCAGTTGACGTGTTTGTACAATACATTTTTTTACTTATAAACATAGAATGTTAGTAGTTTTTCTTATTTAGTATTAGCTTGTTACATTCCTAACGGAAAAGAATCATCTTCGTATCGTTTCTTCATCATTTATCATTTTGATGGTCACATTTAAATGAGTATTGTACACAATGAAGCAACCTTAAATAAGTTGTAACACAACATTTCAGCTGCACTATAATCAAGTTCCCATAATAGTTGTAACAGTTCTCAGACGTTTTGACTGTTTAGTAAGCTAGGTACTGGGTTAAAATGAAAGGTGTGCCTGCATGTGATGCCCACGAAATATAATAAGGAATAATAACCAGAATGAGATTTGTGATATCTGTATAGAAAAATAATTCGAACCTATTGATGTTGGAGGAATACCGTTGTAAACCAGGAAATACTGAAGATCAGTCTTGTTTTTTAATGTCACTCCTCATCAGTATGTGTTCTAGATTCTACTTTGGGAGCTGCAGGCTGTCAGAGGCCTAATTCTCTGTACCGCTGATCCGGCACCTGACAGTGAAATTCGTACTTTCATGAGTTCGTGATACTACACGACGTTGATCCATTATTATCAGTGATAATTTTTTTCATTTTGACAAGTCTGAACTCCACAAGTCACGACTTCTTACTAGAACTTCAAAAACATCCTGAAGTAACAGACGTAATCATATATAACAAAATCTGGTTCAAAGATAATCTTGTAGTTTGAAAACTGTAAACTCAGTGTCCAAGCAACGGGATATAGTTACTACTCAAACAAAAAGTTTCAGTAATGGTGTTTGCTTGTGTATTGTCATTGTCTTAAGAAAGACGTCATATAAGTTGTTTAGTCAGGCTTGATTTTTCGCGACAATATAACTTTAAAACACTAGTTATTTTATCTTCATAAGCCAACGATGAGTATATTTGTGGTTGCGAAGCTTTTGTGGTGGTTTCCTGTGTGGTAAGTATAATCATATTGACTTTTATGTTGGGCAACTACTGAAGAATGGCTAATTTTCCTTACTTCGTGTTAAAAGAACATACAAGTTGTTTTAATTGTGTGTAATGAAAACATTTTATCCGCTTCAACAATAAGTCTCTAGTGTTGTTACCTTCTGTGTAACATATCATTTGTTAGTAAATTGTGCTTTATTTATGAACTACAGTCTATTGATTGTGTACACTGGTTTGTGTATATAAAACGAATGGTTAAAATTTGATATAACTTTTCCGCCAAATTTATTGGCTTATGTTTTTCCTATTATGGTCTGGGATCAAATAGTTATCTGACTAGGCTAGGCAATCAATGAACTTTGTTATTGTGACTTCGGGCACAGAAGACTATATCCATTAATTGGTGGTTCACATCAGCCATAACAATCTTTGTCATCATAACATAAGTAATCAGTTTAATTACTAATGGTTTCAGAATTTACATTTTACTGACATGATATGCGTTGAAACTTACATGAACATCAGTCAAACAATTTAAATTACTGTTACTGATTAACTCTCACATTATATATATTTTTTTCCACTAACTTTTAATGGGTGATGTATTATTCTTTCTCACTTAAATCAATCAGTCCGCATTTACAATCGTTGTTAAATGAATGAGCCGAATATGATGACATGAAATTTTCATCAAATGACATTTCAAATATTCACTGGGTAAATCTTTATAAGATAGTTCGACATAAGACCGCAGGCGTATGTTCACAATTGTTAAAATTGAGGCAATTCTGCTGTTATTACAGTATGTTATTCCAATAAACGAATTTTATATACCAGAATAAAATGTTTAGTTCACAACACAAGAAATCATTCAAACCACATGAATTCATCTTAATCTCTTCTTCTTTTCCATTGAATGCTTCAAAGCTTTTTCAACTACAATGTCATGTGCTTTGGTATGGTCCTTGTGCTTATGTCAAAAATTAAAAAAATCCTTTCTTGAAAATTTATTTATAAGAAATTCTGTTCACACTAATGATAAGGAATTATTCATTATTGTAGAAAAGTAATAAATAATTTGAAATCATTTGGTGATGACACACACATCAGAATTCATAGGAATTTCTTATTATAATTGGAAAACAGGCAAGATTATAGTCAAAGAGATTCAATAATAAATAATCTTGAATAACGAAACTGTGCAAGGATCCGTGAATCAGCGTGAAAGTGAAACATGTATGTTCGCACAAATCATACATTAAATTACTCTGTGTACAATTTAGCTTTAATATTTATTCAAAAGTCTGTCAGTCAAAAATATGAACGGTGACAACTTAGATGAGTATAATATTGCAATTTAGTCAGTCATATTTGTCAAATACTTTCTAGATGATTGTTACTTTCCTAATTATATATCAATTTCTCTTTAGTTATTCAACCGATCTCACACCTCTCACTTATCTTAAAATCTAGCAATTGGTTTCCATAGACATATTATGCTAATTCCTTGAGTTGGTGAATATTATCATTCAACAGGCTATTATTCGATGCTTTGTTAAATGAGTATAACAAACGCATGCTTTCATTATTCAAACACATTAAACATCATTGAATCAATTTCAACTTAATCGCATCCCAATAATTACAATTCAATGAAACATACTAATGCATTTTCACTGTAACCAATTACCATGTTCATACAACTTCTTGCAATCTTGATAATGTGCACGCATCATTCACAGAGTAGACGCCCTGTCTTATTTTGCCGATCACTACAGACCTCGTTAAACGCACGACATTTCTGATTGATCAGATCACACAATTAAAGCAGCATACGATCGAAAGAATAACCCGATAAAATTATACAGACAAATTATATCCTAGTCGAATTCAATTTTTTTATCATTCATAGTGACAAGAATGTTATCCGATAGTAAATTTATATTATCTTATAAAAAATAAACAATGGTAGTTAAATATGAAGATGCATCGAATGATTCGTGTGAGCTCTATCTATGGAGAATTAGTTTAGATTTATCTATATCATTATGCTTAGTAACCGGCAGAATACACTTTAAATTGACACAATAAACACAAGTCATTCTACTATTACTGTTGTAACACAAATTTAATCGGCCCATCGATATTCATGGTTAACCTGAGAAACCTACTCTGCAGAATGCCTTCACAACAATTATACTTCTGGACAGAGTTTATTTGCGTCAAGTGTTTTGATGAATATTCAACTGTATGACAAATGAACTAGTATGGAATGACTGATATTTGTATTTTTGGCAATTCATGATATATTGTGAAAATATAATAATAATAATAGTTTATTAATAATAATATTATATATATTATATTATAATTATTATATTATTATTAAATTATATTATTATATTATATTATTATTATATTATTATATTATTAATATTATATTATTATTATATTATATTATATAATAATAAAATTTTTAATAATAATAGTTTATATAGTTATTGTCTTAAGTGCAAAATGCCACACTTAAACACACACTGTGATTAATATCTACTGGTTAAATGTCAACACTAGGACTGCATAATTGCTACAGTTTACTTATCAAATTGAAAGAACTATAAGAATTGAATTGTCTCATCTTGAATTCTTTAACTGCCAAACATTACTCACAATCACTAATCTGTTTACATTTTAGATGTGTTTGACAACCCTGTCGTCAATAAAACGAGTAAATCTGTAAAGTTAGGACATGAAAAAAGTTACTTTCGTTAATTAATGTTAAACATTTTAAATGAGTATTTTCTTGTAATGAGTAGGTGTGACATCACAAAATCAGTCTTTTACTAACTTGATTAAAACATTGAATTAGTTCAATGCAAAGAAGGCCAATTATTGTCTATTATCATTTCCACAATTAATGTTGTATACATAATCACGCAAATTGACAGCACGGTCCTGTGATAAGATGCAAGTAGTAGTAATGTGATATCTGGAATTACTAATCTAATTGATGGATGCCATGCATACGACCAAATGATCACAACTTATCACAATTTATCTTGACAACATAGAACATTTCCAGCCAAGTAACTTATCTTGTGAAACAGCAGCGTCAGTTTGCAATTTAAAACATCACAAAAGTGATAACGGAGTTATCATTCAATAAACAGACACGTCGTCAAACGAGTTTGTCATTAAAATCACGTGTTAAAACGAAGATCATACTGCAAGAATATTAGAATTTTAGGCGTTAACTCTGTGTGCATCGTTAAAAATTAAATATTCAAGTATATGAGGGCATTATATCTTCGTTAGTTTTTAATTACAGTTTCTGGTACTTTGTGTTCATAGATTACAATCCTGTCTAGAAATAGTAATTGTTGATTCTCAACTTATTCATTCACTGTTTCAATAAACCTTATTAAATAAGTGTCGTACAGTAAGTGATAAGCTCTGCTGTTATTGCAAATTAAACAAATTAACTATGTGGAAATCCTATTTACTGCGATTACTTGTTTAGTAGCTAATAATCATTCGTTCACATGTGAGTCATTCTCTTTAATTCAGATGACCATTGAAAGTTTATCATGTTGTTGATAAATTAAATGGGTCAACTTAAACAATGAATACATGTTAGTTTCTATTAAATTAGCTAGCATCTCCATTTATTGAAATAAGTACTTTAGTCTTCGAAGTTTTGATAATCATTGATTGGTCGACTTATCATTCGAAGCAGTGTGTTGTACCTCAAGGTTTGCATTAATAAATCAATAGATCTTCAATAATCGAGCCTAGTTAGGTGATCTTTGTATGTTTTGAAGACTCAGTAGATTTCAACTTTCTATTGCACTAAATGTTTAGTGAATTTTCTTAGTCTGTGAGTTTTTAATTTGTCACTTAAAAAACCTAGTTTTCTCTACAAATTCTGTTTTTGCATTCACGTTTTCGAATGAAATTTAGAAATTAATAGACTTTTGAAAAATTAACAAAACGTGTCGTGTTAAACAAAACTTTACATATGAACATTACAACATTCAATATGACTGAGGGAGTTTAACTTTGTATTTTAAATGTATAAAATAAATTTGATTGTGTTGTTGTCTACTATGGATGAACGTAATCTTCTTCTAGAACGTGACCGAGTGCATATGTCTTTCTGCCTGTAAGAAGTTTTTTCGTCCCAGTACGTCGCATTTTCTGCTGCAATAGTTCTTAAATGAGCAAAACTTGGCAAAATACCATACAACAGAATCTCAGCATCTCGATAATAAATAAATTTGTTCATATCGACCGGTTTGTCTCAATGAGTTGAAGCGGTTGTTGATTAGCGTATATTAGTAAATTTTTTCGACTGTAGGCTGCAGATGAGGGTAAAAGACTTATGTTGGTTTTTCAAAAGGTTTTCGAAAACGTTTATATTCTCTGTTTACAATACCAACAAGCGTCAAAAAATCGTCTGTTTAATTCATTTTTAAGTTGAACCAACAATATCTAATAGTGAACAGAGAAAAATTATCACCAAAATGCTTGCTGAGGGTTGTGTAGGTTACAGAGAATGTTCTGTCACGTGGATTTTAATGTAAAATTGAGTTGCAGTACTTGTCAACTTTTTCTTCATCGAGCTTTCTAAGTAGTAGGCAAACTTTCCATGCATCATCCTGAAAAGCTGAATCATACATAAAAAAATATTCACACCACAGAAAGCAAGTACCAAAAGTTACGTCACCTTCTGGATCATAATTATATTTAGCATTACTAATAATAATTCTATTAACTGAAAGTGTAGATTTGGAAACAGGAACAGTCGAGGACGTTTCAAGAATAGATTTAAAGTTTGTGACAAGCTCAGTTAGTTTGAGTTGTTCATCTGAAAACATCTCCAACTTAATAGAATTTATTGTCACCAACATTTTTGCCAACTACTATAACGCAACTTCCTAAGTTATACAGTAGAGAACAAACACAAATCTAACTCGCTTAATTATCTATTCGAACAAATACTCGCAACCGTGACCAACAACTTGTCAACTGACTTCTCACCCAAAGCCAAATCAAAAAGACACGAACACGGCACAAATAAGATTTGATTGTATTTTATCCCAAATCTGTATAAAGTAATAATAGTTTTTTCTTTTAGTATCTTTCATATATTAGAGCATGCCGATTTACAGCATGATTACAATGATATGGGCTTACATACATGCAATTTTTACGATGAAGTATCACTCTCAGAACATTCAAAACAATTAAAAATATGGATAAGAAACCAAACTAAATGCAACTAGGCTTACAGCACTAAGACACCAATTATATGTTTTGAATCGTAGTGCATATATGACCAATAACTGCGCGTCCCTTGATTGGTGCAGTTCAGTTCCAAAGAATGGCTTAGAGTTTGTAGAGTGGATCATTGATCATGTGTAGATACTGGAAAGGACCAACGGTAACTGAAACTTGGGTGTAGAAGAAAAGTCAGTAAGAATAATCTTTGTAGGCGAACTTAATAGAGCCAATAAGAATCAAGGTAATTCTTAAATGTTGTTTACTTTGTCTGGTTTAAAATGCTAGCGTCGAATCGTTTGATTGGAATTTTTTATGAGGATTTTATTATTACCAATTTACAAGATGTCGGATCACTTCGTACAGGTTTGATTTTTGATTGTGAATTTCATATGGCTAAAACATCAAACACAGAAAGGAGATATGGAATAACCTTACGCTGATATGGTTGCTGTTGTAAGAAATCAATAAGAACAGGCATTTGTTTTAGCCAGTCTTCACTAACACTTAGGCAAAAATACAGGTGCCTTTTACTCTGGCAGCGTCCATTATAAGCATTAGCGAAGTATCATCAGTGCAATGGTATCAGCGCTGTGAAGACATATCCACAAAAATTCTGTTATGTTTAAATTTGACGCTAGGAGGCGTTTGAAAAGTTGTTGAAAAAGACGAAACAGCTATTAGAAAGATAAAACATAAAAAGTAAGACAGAATGGAATCATGCCACTAATACAAGGGATTATATTATGACGGAAAATACAGATGTTCAACATTTGCGTACTATAAAGCGGTCTCGAAGTGTTGAAATAGTATATCGTCATCACGCTGGGCTGCTGTGGGACTTACTTTACCCAGGTTGCTTTGATTTATTAGTTTGGGTTCTTGTAGGTTAGAAGATGCGGCGTTATACCTGTTAAGAACTTTGCGTTATAATGGTGTTTTGTCAGCAAATATTAGTTTATTCTTATACTTGCTGCTAGTTTTAATATGATTCATTGACTTGATAAATTCCATAGAATCCTGTGTAGATCTAAAATAATATAGAATTTGGCAGCTAGTTTGCCTGTCTTTTTCCCTCAGTCTACTGCATTTGCAAAGAACTTGAGATATGCTAAACGCGTTAGGGAGAGTTATTTATGCCTTATTTACAAGGAAGTTATCAGAAATGCTGTAAACTACTGCTTTGCAAAGCGAGTTGATGTGCTTTACAACATTAGTCGAAATAAAATTGAGCAAGAATTTAGCATGCCTTACTTTTTCTATGTCAATGTCACTATGCTTACAAAATAGGTATGATATTGGGAGATGATGAAAATTGCAAGTACTACAGAGGCACTACTCTACTAATAATACCAGGTAAACTTCTTAACTGAGTTATACAGAACTTAATAAAAGGTCTATTAAACGTCCTACTTTGAGATCAGCAAACAGTATTCAGTAAGGTGTGATTTTGTACTGACCGATTCATGACCCTACTTATCATTTTTTGAACAATCAGTTGAAGAGAACATATCAAATAACGTTGTTTTCCACGACTACGATTGAGCATATAACAAAGTCAGCAGGATAGCATTATGGAATTTACTTCGACTCTGTAATGCATATGATACGGATGGACCACATTGCAAAATCATGTATAGGGATCAACCAAAAGATTTATTTTACTTAAAGATTGACGTCAGACAGGGCTACATATGTACATTACTTTCATTTGATCTGGTGGGTGACTATATTATGAAAACCGCTACATCTCAGGCAAATCACTGAGTACAGTGGATAGTTTTGATGTAGCTAGACGATTTAATCTAAGCAGATAATTTAACTCTTTTATCGTACTTGTGGCGACAAATACAAGTAAAAACGGCCTTTGCGGTGGCAGTATGTGAAGTAAGCACCAACCAAATCACACTAGATGGCAAATCTCTAGAAAGATGAAAAAATTTCAAATACTAGGACAGGATCAATAATAATCAAAAAGAATCCGATAGAGATGTGAAAACATTGTTTAATTGGCTAAGAGTAGCATTTTTAGTAGTGAAAAACGCTCAACATTTAAACAAATGTCAGCCAATATCAAAGTTACAGTTTTTATTTTAATCGTCAGAACAGTTCTTATGTATGAAGCAAAAACATGGATGTATAAGAAAAATATTATACAGATATTTGTATACAGTTATCTACATAAGATACTTCGAAAAGGTTGGTTAGATACAATGATTCACAACTTGCTGTGACAAAGAATAAACCAAATCTTTGCTAGAGAATTAATTAGGGAAAGACACTTCAGGTGGATAGAACATATTGAAAAAATCACAAAATTACATCACATGGAAATCGCTAACTTCAAAACCAGAAGAATGAGAAAAAACAAAAAACAAACTGAATTAAAAGATTGAATAACGCCCGAGAAAAGCTGGAAAAAAGAGACTAGTACAGAGTTTGCTGGAAAGAGCTACAGGCTATGAATCATTGGTTGATATTTGTTCGTACTTATCAAATGACTGTCTACCTGCTGGTGTGCTGATTTTCGTCTTCCAGTTTTAATAGCATTCGTAAGTCATTCATTACTTTAAAATATATACGTTTACGTGGTTTAACCGGTCAAGCAACTGTTCTAATTAAATGCCATCATAATGAAAGGATTAGCAATAAATACAGTATTTGACTTTTAAGGCGACAAATTAAACCTTAGTTTACATGCACAAATATTATGAGATGACTGTTTTGATTAGTATCGGTTTGAGTCTTCATGAATTATGGTCAATTGTATCCAAACGACTATGTCGGAATGCGAATTCATGTAAATTCAAATGACATTTAGACATTTTGGCAACAAATCAGCCTGTAATACTAGCTTCAGTCAATCAACAAATCAGTTTCTGTTACCCAATGTGAAGAACAGGCCGACGATCAGCATTTTCCATCCAACTCTACTCCCAGCTTTCCTTTCCAGTTCTACGCAAGTGCCGTTCATTCTTTACACTTCTGCGTCCGTATTCAGGCTTAACGTGATTTTTGAACTTTTACTTTTTGATTTATTATGAAGAATTCAAGTTGATACTTGCCTTGTGACGCAATTTAAAAATTTCCTAAATGTGTGATTTATCCATCTTCTGCGTCGTTCTTTAAATTTTTCCTAGGCTGGAAGTTGGCATGTTCTCTTCTACAGAACGTTGTTGATAATGATACATAGCTAATGGATCCAAAGTATCTTGTGCAGACAGCCGTTTATGCATACTTGTAGAAAATAGCTATCAAGTAACTCCTAGAAAGCCACGTACGACGTCTTCCATGAGAGCTACAGAGGTTGGATAGTGGTCATTTTAGGTTCAGCTAGATATGAATGTAATTCTTGAACATAAATTGAATCACGCAATTATGCGATTAAACCGATGCACTTTAATAAATAAATTGATGCTAAGAAAAAGGTCAGAATAATGTTCGAGACCTAAGTAATCTAATAAATGCCCAAGATTCATACAGATCGGTACATGAAAATGATGAAAAGATGTTCCATTTGAAAGTTTATATGTTCAGGAAACAATGTTGACATTCACACACTTGTATCTGTAAAACATAGATTTTTGTATTACTTCAAGTTTCAGCTCCATACAGTAGAACTGTTTTCACATTTGTATTGAAAATTCTGACTCCAATGTTGTTTGATAGCTGATTTGAGTTCCAGATGATTTTCAGTCATAGAAATGCTGTCCTCCTCCTGCGAATCTATGTCTTCATATCTACATCAGATTTTCCTTGTCTACTGTTGATATCTGGCAATACGTGATGAATTCTAATATTTTACAACATAATGTAACAACTCCTCTTAACCAACATCTAAACAATCGCATAAACTACGAGTTATCGTAATTCAAAAACATTATTATAGATTAATTAGATCGATGCTGCAAAAAAAATGAATAGACGGTGAAATATCAAATATCACATAACCAAATATTTAGCTTATGTCTACATTTTCTTACAACATATATATATATATATATAAATATGAATAAGGTAGGTCTCCTTAAAACTTCACTTAGTCACTGACTAACTAAACTTTAACTAATAGATTTAATGTGAGTATGATCTCTTATTACAGTTCTAAACTTTATATATTTATTGACCACTAAACATCAAGTTCATTTGTGTCAACAAATTTAATAATTTAGGTGAAAAGATCTATACTGTGTTACTAACACACAAAGTTAACGATCATTGTCAAAACGTGGCTTGTTGTTGCTTGTGTTGTAGACATTATTTATAAGCTTAAATTAAAATTGTGTACGACAAGATATTTTGTAAAATCTGCAAATTTGAAAGTTGACAAGGCGATTATTAATGTACTGAAAACAAAAAGTGTGCAGAGTTAGCAAAAATTTAAGATTAGGCAATAAAAGCTAGTCTACTATCAATTTCGATCAACGAGAGCAAACAACAAGCAAAAGGATGAATGATTGTCTTGTGTACACTATTTATAACTTTTGCTGTTTGAAGAAATAAATTATTTCAACATTTCATCCGTCATTCAAATGTTCTACAAAGTCGTTGTAGTGACCCTTTAAACATGTTTAGTTAGTGATAATAATATCATTAGAAAAAAGCTTAATATTAGTTCGTAATTTAGGTATTGAACATATGAGAAGAAATTTGCTATGAGGATTTTTAACTAGCATCTTAAATGCAATCTAATGATCAAAAAAGCAGACTACATTGTGAAACAGAAAACAATCAAATACATCTAATGAACCTCTGTACAATCCTACAAGTGTTTACCATCTGTAACAGCTAATCCACGCTAGTACTGAGTGTAATTTGTGAATTATATTCAATGTAATTAAATGCGATTTTCATCATTTAGTTTATAACTTTATAAAAAACCAACTTAAAGTGAATAATAAACGAATTCTTAAATTTTATTTTGCATTAGGTAGAAATATAAATGTATTCAGCACTCTCTTTTTGAAAACTGAGAACAGCAGGCAGAAGTTATACAAATAACAAAAAGAAGTCTATACTATAATAATTATTTATCAAACGGGGTCGTCATTAAACATTCACTTTAAATACATTTAAGCTAGAATAGCAACATGAAAACGCTCCTACTGTACAATAAAATGCTTTGTTTTACCACATTGAATGCCGCATAAATTCAGTTGTATCAGTTACGAAAATTGTATTATTGTTATGTCTTCAAAGAGATACTGAATTCTTTAAAACGTCACGTCATATTTTTATCCCGACATACTATTCATCGATGCATTATTGAACGACGTCTGATCTCATAATATCTGTCCTCATTTTCAATAAATTATTCTCCGGTGTGGATGATAACATTCACCATACGACACAAATTATCTCTAAACTCAATTTTGTGAAATACTCTGTTAGTATTTTAACAGGGGAAAGCAAGTATTTCAACAGACCCATACAGTATTACCATATGAGTTCTCGTAATGTTATTTGACAGTTGAATTCTTACAGTGTGACGTATTATAGGATTCCAGTTGACTCCTATTGATCACATACTTATTACTTTTAAATTTCATTATGTACTTTTTGATTATTTTAAGTAATCACATATTCTTTAAAAACATATTCCAGTGATTATTTTTGCATGTATCCAGATTTACTTGAAGCATAGCTCTTCTTTCATCATAATTTACGTAATCAAGCATTACAATGTTTAAAAGTTATGGACTAGAAGAACAACGTGACCATTTTACAAACTGTTGGTCTATATTTTCAAAAAAATCTTTTCCATTAATTAAACCTATTTACTAATAGCTTGTTGCCGTTTCGCGTATTGTGCATCGTTTGAACAAAACATAAATTAAGTTAAGTTTTTTAAAGCAAACATTTCGCAACGTTACTAGCTATTGTAAGCAGATATTTATCAAAAAGCATCATTGCATATTTTTCAATAAATTCAAACCTTATTCCCCTTCGATAAATACGAGTTTTTGTAGAACTGTCGAAATACATTAATTCTTGTAAACTAATACTAACGTTTGTATATGTGCTAAATGTTTGCTGGTATTATTTTGAATACATATATTAGTAACATTTTATTGAGGTGCATGGATATTTTACTTTCTGGGCTGTGTTAACACTTTGCACACGCGGTCGTCGATCAAATATGTGTCTGTGATATCTTTTTACTTGACAGCTGTTTTGTCCTAGTATGGGACTGTTTAGCAGTGCGTATCCACTATTCCGTCATGGATCAAACCCAGAACCCTCTGGCTTCGCGACGAGCGCTTTACCATTGTACCACTGAGCTAGCAACTCCTTCCGCAGCTCTTCCAGAGTTGCTACCGGTCCCAAGCCCAGGTAAAAAAGGAGGGTTGAGCATGAAGCTAGCACCCCTATCCTGTAAAACACAAACTTGCTAAAAAAACGCTAACCAGAATTAACAAACTTAACCATTTAAACTCTGCCGTGGGAGTGTAAGGAATCTATTCGACGCTTCATGATGAAAGTCGAGATTCTTCGGAAGTCATGAGGCCTATTTCACCCCTGCTAACGACCAGAGCAGAAATTTGTATGGGTACATGGAATGTTCGAACAATGTGGGAGACCGGGAAGATCACCCAGATAGCAGCAGAAACAAAGCGATACAACTTGACTGTGCTCGGGATCAGCGAAACGCATTGAACTCAAACTGGACAGAAAACGTTAGCTACGGGATAGGTACTTTTATACTCCGAGCACGAAGGGGAAACTGCTTCACACACTCAGGGAGTTGCTCTGATGCTGCTCAAGAAAGCGCGGACTGCACTTATAGGATGGAAACCACATGGACCATGGATCATCAAGAAGAAGTAGATACCTTCACATATCTTGGGAGCATCATCGATGAACAAGGAGTATCTAATGCAGATGTAAGGGCAAGTATCGGCAAAGCAAGGGCAGCATTTCTACATCTGAAAAATATTTTAGACTACAAACAACTATCAACCAACCTCAAAGCTAGACACTTGAATTCGAACGTCAAAACAGTTCTTCTCTATCGAGCTGAAACGTGGAGAAGTACTACAAACATCCACAGGAGGGTACAGATATTTAATAACAATGGTCTACATAGAATATTGAATGTCTGTTGGCCGGAAACTATTAGCGACAGCCTACTGTGGAAAAGAACAAACCAACTTTCAGCTGAAGAGGAAATCAGAAAACGACGTTGGAAACGGATAGGACATACATTGCGGAAATCACCAGACTGCATCACAAGACAAGCACTAACTTGGAACCCTGTTGAAAAACAAAAAAAAGAAGGCCAAAAAACACACTGCGTCGAGAGCTGGAAGCACACATTAAAAGGATGAACAGTGACTGGCGACGGCTGGAAAGAACTGCTGAGGACAGAGTTGAATGAAGAATACTGGTAAGTGGCCTATGCTCCTCCAAAAGGGGTAACAGGCGTTTTTAACTAAGTAGGTAAGTGTCACATCTTTTGTTCTTCCTCACGTCATTAGTGTTCAAGTGTGAAGTAATTACATTTTTTCGTTATAGCAAAAACTATGAAGACAAGCTGGTAAACCACTGCTTTTGGAAGTTTTTCAATTTAGATTGTATTCCACATAAATCCGCTGTATTCCGAATATTTTGTTGGTGGACTATAGAAATGTGGAAAAGCTTTGACAATTCTATTTTTTGATTCCAAGTTGTAGCTAACACAAGTGACTCAGTTGCTGTAAACGTGTAATTTACACAATTGTATTTACGTTAACTGTTATTATATGTATTTTTGTGCCTACTTTGGCTTTTTTTGCAAACTAGTATTATCACAGGTCATTAGGCACTCACTACAAATTGAATTATCATCTGCGAAATTCTATCAAAATTCCATCTCTACAACAAAGGAAAACAAAACATCAAATTACTCATTATTATTGTAAATTCAATCATTTATTTAGAATTGTGAACTTGAATTGAATAATAAAACAAATTAACAACTTAAGACAATTAACAAACGTATCTT
The DNA here is from genome assembly GCA_025215515.1 of Schistosoma japonicum. Lineage (NCBI taxonomy): Eukaryota > Metazoa > Platyhelminthes > Trematoda > Strigeidida > Schistosomatidae > Schistosoma > Schistosoma japonicum. The sequence goes on from CM046069.1 coordinate 70,657,383, forward strand.
CAGTCGAATGTAATCTGTGAGACATAACAGTGTGTAAATCAAGAATATCAATAAAATATTGAAGAACTATATACGAAAACAATATTGACACAGTAAGTTGTATTACTGATTTCAAGGGTGGAAGAAACTGATAACTAACGATTTTGATTAGATGAAATAAAATAAACAAAACTAAAGTATGTGACAGATGGTATACCATTGCAGGTGTCAGCAAAATACCATTACAAATATAGGTTTTCCTTTCAGTCAACTTTGTAATGTAGAATATAAGACCTGAAAATCAATATATACAGTATGGTAACAAACGTAAGAAAACAGTTTTTAACAATACAGTTTCATACTTCATGATATCTGAAAATATTAAACTCAAATAAAGATACTGTATTTAAATTTGTCAATATCAAATTATTATTATAATTTGATTAGTAAGTTGAGGCATTTGTCAGCAATTAAAATTCTAATTATTTAAAAGGTACACAAAAAATCCGTAACAATCAATTAATATTTGTGAAATTAAGCACTTTGAATATTTTGTTCAACTTTATTTATTGGCATCAGTGTGTAACTACAACATGTTTCAAATCCACTGGTTGCCGTTTCTTACAAGAGCCTTGACACTACTTCCTAAATTTAACCATCAGTGAGCGCCTGTTGAATTTATTTGGTTAATGTGCAGTTTCGTATTTGTTGAATTGACATTTTATGTCAACAGTTTCTACATCACCTAGTGATAATCATGAGATCTACAGTGTTTGTATTCGACTTCATGAACTCTAAGAAAAGACAGACTGCTGACTAATCATAATTCAGGACCAAAACATTGTCCAGATTGTCCCAGCTTTGTGATTGTCACCACCTAAGAATATATTTTGTCTTAAATGAAATGAGTAAATAAAATAATCGCCTTTTTACAAATGTGAAAAATGTGAGAAGGAAATTCAAAATCGTTGAATAGCAGAATTCATAGATATTTGAACAATTTGAATGAAAGTGTGCAGGTTGAACACAGTTTAAAAATTGTCTAAAGGCTAAATCATGCTACCTTTGACCACAGAAATCCACTTCAAACATATGGACTACTAACACCACTGTAGTTTACGAACCACTTATTAATTTGCGTATACTCTAAATCAAGTTACTTAACCATGTTGAAAATGATGATGCCCTTGCCTTGCGATTCGGGTCATTGAATCTGCAGTAGACGCTGCTCAGAAATGTATGGATTTCCACGTCCTCCAGAATCTCTCCATCAGGTGTAAATGAGTCAGGCTAGTTTATTTGCATCTGAATATATTATACATTGTGCGTCATTTATATTATTCGCTCTTTGTTTTTAAGAATTGTTATGTGATTTTTAATGTTTAATACTCTAGTAGTATCCAGGTTGTTCACTGTGTTTCGTGCTTGTATTGAATATTTGAGTTTTCTGTGTCTCAGTTAACATCCAGCAGAGAGAGAGTGCTAGGGGCAAAATAATGACTTCTGTCCCTCAGCAATCTTTAATATTTATGCATCTGTTAACTGCTCTGTATATTCGGATCTCTTGTGTAGTTCATCATAAAGTTGATGCGTTTTATTGATTTTCTCATATGTGCACTACAGTGTCAAAGAAAGTTCCATGACTCTATCCTGCCCAGGATGTCGAATGCATTCTCACAATCAAGGAATTGGATGTAAGGTGATGATTTCCATTTAGTTGTTTGTTTGGCCACATAGCTCATTGTTATTATTTGGTTGACACACAATTAATCCTTATTAAACCTAAACGTTGATTTTTCATTTGGAACTCTACTAAATCTTACATTCAGTTCAAAATCATTCGGTTTAATACTCTTTCTGGTACGGATAGAAGAGGAATACCTTTGCAGTTTTCACATTTACTAAGATTTCTTATCTTTAATATTATGATGAACTATCTTTATTCTCAGTCTACTAGGACTTGTACATCCTTCTGAATCTTTCTGAAAAGTATGTGGAGCAAATTCGCAGTTTACTCTAAGTCTGATTACAATGCCTTAACTTGTATGTCGTTTGGCCCACTTTATTTGCTAATATTGATTTGTCGGGTGGCCAAGTTGATTTCTTCAACCGTTGGTGTGTCGATATTTAAGAAAAATCTGTCTGTGTTGCTTTAATGACTGATGGTTTTAGTGAAACTGAAATATACAAAGGTTCTTTAAAAAGTTTTACCCACTTGTCTTGATGTTCTTTCATCCCAGTGATTGGTGTACCTTCCTTCTTCTTTACTAAACATTCTGTTTTACTATATTCTTCACTGACTATCGTTGTTGTATCATATAGTTGTCTTATGTTTCTTTCCCTTGAAGCTTTTTCCATTGTCATTGCTAGGTCTTCTACATATATTGCCGTTTATTTGATTGAATGCTTTTATTTACCTGCTTGTTGTCTTCTGTGTATTCAGCCTATGTCTTGACTAACAATGTTCTTGTTCGGCTGTTATGAAATGCTATCAATTGGTGTCGTTTTGCTCCTTCTTTCTTGCATCTTATTCAGTGTGCCAACAGAGATTCATTTCTTATGAAGGGGGCTCTTGTGACTTAAAACTCCATAATATCTTAAAAAAATTGACTTCTCATCAATTACTAGTGGCGTTTTACAGAAGAGTAAAATAGGTCCCTAATCGCTCATTATTTACATAATTGACACAAATAATGTTATAAAACATGTTTAACCGTATTTGTTTGTGAATGATCTCGAAGTAATATATAGCTTTGAACCTGATACCTTGGATAAAAAGTGACCCTACTTCAAGAAGAATCTTGATAGCCTATCTGTCCGAAGCCAAAATGGAAACTACCACTTAACTACGGCAAATGCGGAAAAATGCATATAGGTAACAATAACCCTTAGTTTACGTTTTATCTGAATGCGTTCAAAGTTCAAATACTGCAATTAATAACAGACATGGGCAATTAGTATTTTAGCAACTTCAGGTTCACGGAACACGCTTACCGCATAATCTCCATAAGTAGTGGATTACCAGGCTTTTCTTTCAAAACTTCAAAATGATGGCGACCAAACTAACTGTGCTGACGAAACGTTTAAAAACTGTACTCTAATATTGCTCATTTGAAGATAGAATACGTGTATAAAGTGTTTCATACAATTTACACATTAACCTGTGTTAAAAAATTTGATGTAAATTTTTTAATACTACGAGTCCAAACTTTTTATTAGAATATAACAAAATACAATATCTCTATTAATTTTTTGATAGTTACATCAGCCAAGAAAAACGCGCGGTTTTTTGTCATACACGCATTTTGATACAATAAGTTTATATGGTATCATAGTGCTGCAAACTATGATGCTGTTGATTTTGTTTTCAGTTCATATCTTCACAAGTCATAAATGTTCTGACAGTAACTAGTTATCAAAATGCTTGTGTATAATTAAATCATATTATTTTGTCAATAACTATAAACTTGTTTGCTATCATGTACAAAATGATGCTTAAGAAGAAAAACTATTTATTTAAAGCAAACTATAAAATAGACTACTAAAAATTATTCGCAATACTGATTCTATCCTGAAATTTAAACACCTATCACTTCACATCTAGAATTAAAACATTTTTTTCTGAAATCTTCGATAACTTAACATCTAACATTAAATCAACCAGCGATTCATTACTAAGATCCTAAAATTGTAAACATTACAATTTAGGGCGTTGTAGTATGAAAAAACAAAGAAAGAACAATCTGGTTTTAGACTGATTATTTTGATATCACCAATTATTTTTTGTCTATTGCATATATTCGTCTTTATTATCTTTCTCCCACGCTTGCGGGCTGCTTTTGTTAGAAATCGGTCTACTTCAAATAACTTACTTTGAAGCTGATGAGTGACAGATTTAATTATTCAATAACTCACATTGATGCCATTATCATTAAAAAATATTCCGAAACATGTGTTTGGTTGGTGCTCTATGCTTAGTTTTAAATACTGTTGTCTTAATCATGTATCTGGATATTCTCAATGGTCCATTCAGTTTACTCATAGCCGTTTCCTAGAATCATAGAGCTAAAGACAAAAAGCACGCGTACGTTTTCGCGAATAACAACTAATTTCATTGTCTTGAGTCACCAGTGTTAGCATTGTTAATAATTGTAATATATACTCCTAAGTCATTTCTTAATTTTATATTTAGTGTTACACTTCTATGTGATTGTCTCTTCCTCTTTTTCAATGTGATTTCTATTTAACTGTTTGACATATGTCTATGCTTCAATCCTTCTTGTCTTTTTAATAAAAATTGACAATGATATATTGATGTCAGAACATTATTTGGAAGAATATTACTTTTGCAACCACATTTGTAGCGTTTTTTTACCAAATAAAAACTGATAGAAGTAAAAACTTAACTACTCTATGTCATCATAGTTTACTCAGCTTCTACTGTCTATATGTAATGCTTTGTTCGACTAATCACAGGATATGTTCAATACACAGTTCTATTGATTGGCTATATTACACGAGTGAAACGGCATAAAAACAGCTGAACAAAACCGGAAAAATATTAGGACAAAATGAGTCTTGCTTACACTTATTGTCTTCTTCTAGTCATCATTACAACATTGATGATATTATTAAGTAAGATTATACTTAAAGAACATTATATGGTATTTATGGGTACGTGTTTATTAATCAAAGTGTATAAAACAAATCCCGTGAATTTTAAATATACGTATCGTTAAGCCTTAGCAAATGTATTATTGTCAAGTAGAATAAATACCATTGAGATGCTTTCAAACATTTTCGTCGAATTTTATTATCACTGTTTAAAACACATGTATATTCAACTTACTTGCAATGACGTCACAACTGTGAATCATCCTTCTGAAAAAAATAGACAAATGCAGAAAATTACGTAAAGTCCACGCGTAAGAATTTTAAGGACAACTACTTATTCATTCGCTCACTGAGTCAGTACCGAATATAATATGTGACTGGGACAGTTCAGTCATTATATGCATAAAATGAATGTCACATGCCCGATGTAGTTAGAATTTACTGATAAATTCTTCACACTTGGACCTTAAAATGAGCTAATATTGAGTATTATTGAGTGATGTAAGTAATAATAATATTTTTTATACTCAAGTTTCATTTTGTACGTAGGTTGAATTTTTGTTCAATGAAAACACTTGATAAAAATATTATCAATTCAAATTTTTGAGATCTGAATCCTTTATATAAAAATAAATTCATAACTAGAGAAATTCATTTATATTACAGATGCCTCTGACAGTTTCGCTGTTAATACAATCAGTAAGCTTGGTAAACGCTCAAATAACTTGATTAACTTCAAACTTAAAAATGCTATAAAAAGATATTTGCTCACAGCAAACAGCTATGTAAACAATTTCTAAGTTAGATTTTATCTACCGTTGTACTGAATACGTGAGATAAACACTGACTTACTACAATGTAACTCAAGCTTACAGTTGATAATTTTCATTTTGACGTTATACAACTAGCTTAAATGTTGACAGTTTGACTGTACAATTTTATAATACACATAAGTGTTTATAAAGTTATTATTTCCAATAACACGATATTTATGACATGTTGAAAGCTTATTACTATCTAAACAAACTATAACTTTTTTAAACAATTTCGGATTCATCAGTCCATGAAAAATTATATAGGCCTTATCGTAAGTGTTATATGCTTTAACATGGTTTACTACATTATATATTTGTTAACTACTGTGAACTAAATTACTATTGCAACACACCGACTGTGTTTTCAGGACACCGAAACACATCATTCTCTGGTTGATAAAATCAGTTTCACAACGATAAACGAATGACTAAATGACAAGTAACAGAATACTCAACAGTCGAATTTTGTCTTTATTTCACCCAGAAAACAGTATAAATATGAGCACAACAGACCTCTGTAGAAATATACTTAGTCTGTATATAGGTGATTTAATGAAAGCAAGGTTTGTGACCTTAATTCTAACGTGTAAATAATGATTGAATACTTAACACTTAATACAATGAGTTATATATTAGAGTTTTTATTGAACATATACTTTATTAGTGTTAATAGTTACCTAACATTACTCAGCCTCAACAATAAAAATAAACTTCAACGTAGTTTCCAGGTTACTGTGCAATGACTTAGTGGGAAAGTATTTAATAATGCTGTCATATATAAAAGATTATTCCGATCTGTTCTAATCATCTCTATTGTTTTACTATTTAAAAAGCACCATTTTGATTATGTCTTATTATGACGTCTTAAACGTTTTCTGTTTATGCAATTGGTCTTCGATATTTAGTTTATAATGTCGTGCCATGGACAAGTGGTAAAAAATGAAATTGAATAAGGGACAAGATTAAAATTATATCAAGTGATTTCAATTTGTAAGAGGATATTCCCAGCTTCCATAAACTTCTGTGTTCATCAATATGCACTCATGATTGAAACATCATAATAGACTTTTAACTAAAATTCAGCCTTCAATATACAATGTAGTATGTGTAGAACATGCAAACAAATCAAGTATTCAAATTAAATAATATCATTGAACTTGTTCAACGTGACGAAAAGATTCTTATAACAAAATCATAGATTGCTTTAAATGATCAAGTATTCTTAATATGTTTGTGATTTATTATGTATATGTTTGAGTGTATGCACCAATAATGTCAATACAATTTATTTATTCTTACATAATCATCAGGTTATGATGAGTTACCTGAAATACATCGTAAGTGTTTCGTATAACACTAAGTAATTTCACTAGAATGACTGCAATATTCGCTGATTGTTAGTTATTTGTTTAGACTGTAGATAGTTGTATGTTGACGTAAGTATGAAACAGAGACAATTGGTAATCAATGTAAGCTTAGACAAATGGTCAAGGACACGTTCATGAGCAACTCATTTATCATAAGAATGTTCTAATTTTGCATAAACAGAGTTGGTAAATCCATTTTCAATTCAAATGACACCCATTCCAATTTGTTCCACATTAAATTTCCACAGTCAACATGTTTTCTTTTCTACGTGAGTTGCAATTAACAAATGTTTTATTCAATAATTTTACATTATTTTCAATTAACGCAGGATTTCAACAAGAGTTGTGTATTGTTTAATTAAATTGTTAATGGAAGCGTGTCAACCTTAACCACACAGATTATACATGATTGACAACCCATTCAGGTTCCAACTTCTAAGATGGACAAATTTGTATTGATGAGTGTCACTCTTACATAGAAGATTTACTTCATCTGTGAGTTGACAATATTGAAATTAACAATCTAGGTGTAAGAATTCCGTTACCTTATTCGAATGAAATAATTTTGTGACATACGCTTAGCGTGTAATTTAGCAGAAATTCTCACAGACAGACGGATGTAATTAGCGTAGTTTGATCATTCATCCGGAAACCAGTTGACGTGTTTGTACAATACATTTTTTTACTTATAAACATAGAATGTTAGTAGTTTTTCTTATTTAGTATTAGCTTGTTACATTCCTAACGGAAAAGAATCATCTTCGTATCGTTTCTTCATCATTTATCATTTTGATGGTCAAATTTGAATGAGTGTTGTACACAATGAATTCACTTTCGCAGATGCTACAAAATAAATAAATTAATATGGTGCAAATGCTATTTACTGTGATTCTTTTCCACAGTTAGTTCTTACTCATTTACAAGTAAGCTAACATTTCAATTGCAAATGATAATACAAACTTTATCATGTTATTAGTAAGCCAAACCGATTAAAGTGAATAAGTATTTCATGTCCATTTTTGTTAAATTAACGTTGATTTTTTTATTCACTAAAATAAGTACATTGATGTACAACGTGTCATGAGGCCGTGATTTATTCATCGTCTGAAGTTCTCTCTGTAGTTAGTTGTATTACTTACTTATACAGGGTTTTATAAATAAAACTTTATACAATTGAATCATATGATTTCAGATGAATGAGAATATCAGAGTGTTTTATGCATATTGTGATGAGTCAGTAGTGAATTTATAAAGGTATTTTAGTGTATCGTTCATAAATTTGTCATTATTACCATCTTTTTTAATTTGCACATACTACAACATGCTGATGCCAAATAAACACATCTTCTGTAGATTGAATGAAAATCAAGAAATTGTGAAATATTGACTAAGACTCCAAAGTTGACTATTTAAATGTTAAATATGATTCTTGGTAATTTTATGTTTAACATTATTCATTGATTTTAATTGATTGTAGCACTACTAGTTCATTTATCTTACTTGATCGAATAATTTATTATAAGTTACGAATTTTTAATCTTATCTTCTCAGTAATCATCGTGTCATGACAAACTGATAAATAGTGTAGATGACATATATAACGTGGAAAGCCCTCTCTCTTTATAGATAAATGCTACTGTTTAAATAGCAATCTTTTAAAACTCCTGTGAATGCCACTTATCCAGAAAAGATAGTGTGATATTACGTGTTAAGCACTTATTAGTAGTCGAGGCATATCGCAGCCGACAAAATAAACAACAAATGGTTTTACTGCCCGAACATCAAGGTGTGTGTGACCTTTAGTTTTTCAAAAATATATTATGGTCTACATATCACAGGTTACGATAATTGACGTGTAATCGTCCTATGGTAGACAATTGTGCTGAGTTTCTGCTATATACAGCCTGTCATTGTGGAATGTAGTAATGACTTAGGAGACTACAAGTGGAGTAAAAGAAAATAGTTGGCGTAAACAATGTTAGCCTGTCACCGAAACAAGGGAATTTGTCAATGTAACGCACAATTACGTAAAGCGCATAAGTTTTTGACAAATGGTTTGCGGCAAGCTGTTTTAGATTGTGGAGAATTTCTTTGTGGAAAGATTCATGCGAAGAGTTGATTTACAATGTGAAATTATTGTTGTTTAAGCCAAAACAAATAACGAATTAAATAAATAAATTAAAAGCATTATTCTCTAGTATTATAGTATACATGAGATCATGCTAGTTTACAGGCATGATCACAATCATATGGGTTTACATACATACAAATATTTGCATAGAGTGTAACTGTCAGGATATTCGTAACATATTAAGATATGAATCTTGATGCAAGTAAACGATATAGAAATTTACACTACTTGGACACTAAATATATGTACTGTGTAATTGTGCATATAATAATGAACCTCGCGGTTCTCGCGGTTCTTCTTAAGGGCGTTACGATCCTGGAAAAGCGAAGTTTGTCACTAAGCATGTCTAGATGCGAGCCTAAACCAGGAGTACTTGGGACTTGGGCACTGAATATTAATGAGTTGTATTTTGCATGTATGTTTCATAATTTCCTTCAACAGCATCATCTACAACTAGAGAGAAAGCAAACAGAATACAAAGCAACACCACTGATATCCACAAACAAATAGGCAAATATTAGTGTCCACTCAATAACTGAAGAACACAATACACCATTGTTATCTATAAATAAGTTAAAAGAAATAAGCTCATTCCATTAAACATCGCGTGATAACATGTTGATGAGCAGTATAAATGACGTTGATAAAACTTGTAAATCCCTCAGTCCCTATAGATAAATGCAGTTGTTTGAATAGAAATCCTTATAAAAATCTGGAAATGCCATTCGAATAGATTTAAAGGAAATAACGCTAGCATGTGGCTGAAATAAGTGAATGGTACCCACACGTTCAGGGTCCCTATTATTTTGCTAGTGGAGTAATAAACTGTGGTGTGTTTGAACATTTTATTGAGATATCAGAAATGATGAAATTACCAACATATCATATAAATAAATAAAGTGAATCTGTATATGAAATGGCTTGCAGCAAATTGTTCCACATTCTTGTAAACGTGTTTCTATTTCATATAAACAGTAGATATGAGATTTACAATTTTTTATTTTCGAAGCTAATTTGCGTAGGCTATAAAAAGACAGTTCATCGAACTGAATTGAACTAGACAATGAAAACATCGAGTTGTTTAATATCTTGTAGAAAAAGATTAGATTTTACTACAGTCGGCGCCTTTATACAGTGGTGTAAATCACGTTTAACCTTCTCGATGCTACTGCTTTATGATGTAGATGTGTAATTTCTATCAAACATTTTTATTATTCTGATTACGGGTGTAAAGTCGAACATCAGTAGATTTGTCGAACCCGTGGTCACTAGATTAGAATATTTTTCAATATTAGTGTTGTTATAAACTTAGCATTGTGTGCTTTAACGGGCTGGTTTTTAAAGAGACGATCCATGAGTAAATAAGTGTTGTCATTGTGTGCTAATAAAGATATTAGCGTGAACCTGAACTAACTACGTATAATAATTGATAGCTTTCATTTGGAGAAAACTCAACAAGTTTGCCGCTCAACTTATATTATCACTTCTTGAATTGCTAAGTAAGCTCATAAACTCACAACAAATATTTACAATCAAAAACTGCAGATTCCTTGTAGTTTGTGGTGTTTGTTACAGTGTCTACTAGTTTCTTTCTACCGTCAGTAGGAATATCACGGAATAGATCAAGAATAAAATAGGTGCCTTTTAAATTTGAACCATAATGCAAGATTCGATGGAAATCAGAATTTATAGAGAATATAATGCATATATTGTATTTGAACAACACGTTCGTACTTAAAAGCTATAGTGCAGTCTGATATTGTTGCATTATTAGCTTACACCTGTAAGCTACATTTATTTGGCTAAAAATCATGATAGTTTGCATAATTTGTGAGAAATAGTAAGACCTTAAATATATCAGTTTTGTGAATGGTTTAATATATTTCGCAAATTACTTAGTATGCATAAGGCTCTGGTTTGATTATACTGCTCAGTTTTAAAAATGTAACAGGGTCACAATCAAAAGTTTACAATTTGACGAATTATGTTCCTCTTTTCTAATACAACGTTAAACAACCAAAGTATTTTAGGAGGCTGTGTAGGAAATTCCAGTCAACAATTTTTAATCTCGTTATTGACTAGCTTATAAATATATATGTAGTAGAGTGGAAGTAATTAAAGGGAAGGGGCAATATAGTATGTAGCTTTTAGTGCCCAATTAAAAGTTACTTACTAAAGCAGAATACCATTTTTGTGTAAAAAATGTAAATAATGGTTTAGTTAGTGCGAGGATAGTTCCATGGTTCATTATTTATAGAGAATAAGTTCGCAATTATTTCTAAAATGCTCGGAATCGACAAATGATTTGTGAAGAAACAAATGAGATATTTTCTATACTATGCGTTTCTAATGTAACAGGATATATATTGAACTGAATGTCTAAAAGATTTGCCATGCAAGAGGGACTAGCGATTACTGAATCTTATAAAAATAGTGTAATAGTCGGAAATATTACAATATCCATAATAATTCAAGCTAGTGAATACATATATTTATATTAATCAATGTTTGTTTGCAACCAAGATCAAATATTTGACAATACAATGCAGAAATGTTTGCGTTTATTTATTTGTGATAGTCTCACAGATTTACGTAAATTGGTACATCAATAACACAGTAAGGTTAAGGTTACTACAATCTGATTAAGAATGGTTCGGTTACCCTACTTAAAGAGATAAGGCTGTTTATAGAGCAGTAAATTTTCAAAGTAGACCATGATTATCAGGCAGGTGTGGTTTTTATAAGATTGAACGTAAATATGCCCTTAATATTTTAAGCTTGACTGACGTGATGTAGAACTTCTTAAACGTGCAGCACATCAATCGTTAGAATTTCGTCAAAATAAAAGTTGCACTTTTCCTGAACTTCATGTTCATTTGTATATTGAATGCCAAAATCACACGTAGAGTTGAATGTTTGGAATTTGGCTCAGCTTTGACAATGTTTGTAACAAGTGCGTTGTTTTTTGAGTAGTAACTGTGATTTCTAGATCAAAGTACACTAATTATTTGGGTAGCCTGAATCATTAGATACACTTTTATCATAAACAGCTATCACGACGTCGTATGAAACTATGTGATTCGCTTGTGCATATGTTTAGTCTTCAAGATTTCATATAAATATATATACATTATCTATGGAAAACAGAAAACGATTGGAGGCCGAACATAATTACAGGGAAATAAGTTCGGGTTTCAAAAATACTATGTTTTAGTAATGAAAAGTAAAAACCATAAAAAATGAATCTAGACATTGAAAAACTTTATTGAGTGTTTGCGCGGTAAATTGATGATGAGTGAGTCGAACCTGAAATTCCAGTGTTGTTATTGTCATCTTGTGTAATCAAATACTTTAGTAAGAACAAATTCACTTACTTATTTAGTTATATTGGTGACTGACAGCAGCTGCTCACCGTGCATAGAATTCAAGCTACATTTTTGCACAATTATGAACAAACTTCTTCCGTAACAAAATAATTTACGCGATGTGTATCGCGTTTATTAATTTGGTACGTTAGATTCGGGGTCGAAAATGGTTATAGTGAGAATCGTGAATAAAGTCGTATTGTAGTTTGCGTAAAATTATGTTGCATATTTCATGTGCATCACAGACAGCTTCTGGCATGCCTCAGTGTTAGTAATGTGAATTGACTAAGGTACCACAAATTTCACAGAAATCAAACAGCAATGTATGAACACTGAATGTTTGATATCAAATCGGTATTCTGTGAAGTAATAATAACAATAAAAATAAAAGTGGGAATTATAATTTAGACACAATCACAGACATTTTAGAGATATAATAATTTGATGCAAAGAAGAGATGCTTTGTCTGGTCATGTATTTACTGAAACAACCTGAAATAATTTGTGACACGAAATTCCAGTTGCACTATCATAAAGTTCCTATAATAGTTGTAACAGTCCCTAAACCTTCTGGTACATAAGTGAGCTAAGTACTGGGCTGAAATGAAAAATTGCGCCTACATGCGATGTCCACAAATTATAATAATGATAAATAACAAGGATGTGATTTGTGATGTCTGTATAAAACGAAAATGAAGTTTTGAATTGATATTAATGCCAACGTAAAAATAATACAAAATTTTTGATGTTTAAAGAATACTGTTGTTAACCTGGGAAAAATAGGAATAAGTTCCGTCGTCATGTAACTCCTTATCAGTATGTATCCCGGGTACTACCCTAGAGGCTCCAGGATGTCAGGTTCTTAGTCCTCTGTACCACTGATAGAGCATCTAACAATGGAATCCTCACACTCGTGAATTTGTGATACTACACGACGATGATCCATTAATATCGGTGATAACTATTTTCATACTGACAAGTCTGAACTCAACCAGTCATCGCTTACCACTTTAACATCATAAACATCCTGAAATAACGAACGTAATTAAAAATAATGAAATATGGTCTAAAAATGACCCTGATGTTTGAAAAACGTTACTCAGAGTTCAAGCAACCACAACTAGTGACTGATCAAACACAATTTTTATTTGCGTTATTAGCGTGTATATTAGCATTCTTTCATGAGAAAAAGTTGTTTGGTTAGGCTCAATTCGTCACAATACCATAACTTCAGATTACTAGTATTTCTAATCTCAGAATACAACAGAATATATATTTATAACAGCAAAGCTACTGTGGTGGTTTCTATGTATTAAGTATAATTACATTGACTGTTTTGTTGGGCGACTACTGAAGAATGACTAATTTTCCTAACTATGTGTTCGAAAAACATTTCAATCGTTCTGATTGTGTGTAATGTGATCATTTTATCCATTTCATCAAAACGTCTCACGTGCCCTGACTTTCTGTTTAACAAATTTACTGTTTGTATATTATCCTTCATTTATAAACTACAGTTAATTTTTTGTGTACACTGGCTTTCATCGAAATTATTGATGATTTCAGAGTTTACATCTAGCCTGACATGATATGCACAGAAATCTACTCAACATCAGTGTCAAACATTCTGAGTTTTGCTACTGATTAACTCTTACATCATATGTTTTATTGTTTTTACGAAATTGCAATAAATGATCAATTATTTCATTTTACTTGGAGCAATTAATCCGCATTCACGATCGTCGTTAAAGGAATTAGTCAAATTCGAGGACATGAGATTTCAATCCACTGACATTTTAAATATTCACTAGATAAAACTGTATAAGATAGTACAACATAGAATTACAGGCGTATGTTCACGACTGTTAAGTTGAGAAAAGCCTGCTGTTATTCTAGTATGTTATTTCAATGGATGAATTTTATGTACCAGAATATAATGTTTAGTTCCCAACACAAAAATCATCCAGACCACATGCATGCATTTTACTTCCTTCTACTTTTTCTCTAAGTGTGTCGAAGCTTTTCTAACTACAGTGTCATGTGCTTCGGTGTGGTCTCTAAAACGTATCTAATCAAATGTCTAAACTAGAACAGTCGTTTTATAGAGATTCACTTGTAACAAATTATGTTTACACTATAAGTTGAGATTTGTTGATTAGTGGGGTAGAAATTAAAAATTTCGAAATCATTTTGTGATGACCTGCACACTTGATTGTAAAACACCCTTATTTCCGTGAAAAAGAAAGGAAAACCTGTAGTTAAAAAAATTCAACAGTAGCTAATCTTGATTAACAAAACTGTGCTAAGATCCATGAATCAGGGTGAAAGTTAAAACATGTAAGCATACATAAAACACATTGAATTACTTTGTGTGTAATTTAGCTATTTTATTCATTCATAAGTCTGTCAGTCATAGGAAATTATGTACGACGACAACTCAAATGAGTTGTTACTTTAAATGCTCATTCGATAAGACTACATGATCAAAATTACGTTACGATGATAGTAAAATAAAGAAAAACAGATTCTATTGTGATTCTACAGTGAAAACTAGACAGCAATATGTTATCATTTTATCAGTCTGTTATCCTCTTCACCTCACTGTCTTGTATTGTTTTTATCATTGTTAACACATTTCACTAATGAGACAGCCAGGTGGGTAGACCATAAGATGAATGAAAATGATAACATATTTCTGTCTCAATATTCCATTGTTATCAAAAACACTCAACAATCCTCTTTTGTTTTCTAAGCCTACAAGAACATTATTTTCAAATGATTAATTTTCAAAGCATTTACTTCGAGATTTTATAGAAAATATTAAACACCAGGAGTTTCACTGAAGTATTTTTGTAGTTAATATTTGTATCAATGAAACTTCCACATTCAACACAACAGAATTAACGCAGTAAGAATACTCAGTCAAAGCTTTGGTTGTCTGAAGTGGTACTACCCTATTCAAAACCATTCAGTCAAAAGTTCATGAATTGAAGGTTAAACAAAAGATAGTTACGCTTATTTGCTTGACAACAAGTTGAATAGCTAAACTCAGCTATCTATAATGCTGAAATTATGTCTTGTTTATGCAGTATGGCGTTAAGCTCTAGCAGAGATATGAGTGGTGTAGGCGTGAATTGCACTATGTGTTTAACCTAAATGCAATCAAGTTATTCGTCAAAATAATAATTAAGTGATAGAATCAATAAAATTGACCTATTATTGTTCATTTGGCAAAATTGTATTTATTGTGCCTATGAACAACTACGGAATTCTTCGAACAGTCAGTTTTACTGATCAGCGAAGTATGAAGTACTTTTTCATTTACTTGAGTGCAATCATTATATTTGTTATTTTATAGCTATCTGAGTTAAATTGAGGCTAGTGAGCGAATTCTAGATCGCAAGTTTTGTCATCGTTGGTTTCTTTCAAATGAAAAATAAATAAGGTAAACATTTGAACTGAAGCTTAAAAAACACTAACATTTCAGCTTACACTGAGAATTTTCTCATTCTTTTCGAAACAAATGCATTTATAGTTAACATAACGTACCTTGCTAACACAATATTGTTTTCTGTAGGTAGTCACATACTACTGTATCAACGATGATTATAGGGTTCATTGAAATTGATGAATGATGGAGATTTATGGAAAAACTTAACTTTGAAAGATTGCACTAATTTCGACAGCATGAATAGTGATACGTAGATCAATCTTAATCCTATACCTCAATATACACTAGTTAATTGACAAAGTATAACATGTCAGATATTGTGGATACCATACTATATTTGTTAGCATGGTGCATTTAATAGTTGACCTAGATCAGTTACATATAACAGATAATCAAATGATTGAATAAAAATAAAGCAAATCAGCTGCCTACAGTATTTCACGTAAGCTTATACTACGCACTGTCACAGTGCACTGTTTCTTCAACTTCCATATGTTAACCCTTATCGAATTTCCCACTTTTTCCTAGTGGCACAATTAATTTTATTCGTGATTGTAATTTTACACTCGAATTTATTCGTAATAACTGTTGCTGTTTCTGTTTGACTTTCAGTGATAAGATTCGGTTTTGTTATGAGTAAATAGAAAAGCGAATTCAACTAGCGATTTTCACTTGAGTTAGCTGTAGGGAAACGCAACTGAATTTCTCTAGCTTTCAAGTGCCAAATTATTATTGTAGTAAACTAAACACATGTCAAGCAAGTCATATTACAATCGTTATAAATCAACTATTTTGGCTAATTGTATGAATTGATTATACTGACAAAAGTAAAATATAACAATTAGGTCAGTCATGTTTGTCATAAACATATTAGATGATTGTTACTTTCATCATTTTAATTGACTTTTTCTCTAGTTATTCAACCGATCTCACATCTTCAACTTATCTTTAAATCTAGCAATTGGTTTTCATAGACATAATCTCGTAGTTCCTTGGATACGTGTATTTTTTCTTTCAACAGGCTGTTATTCAATGCTTTGTTGAATAAGTATAACAAACGCATATCCTTATCATCCAATCACAATGAACATCATCAAATCGATTTCAAACTTATCACATCTCATTAATTACAATACAACAAATCATGCAAATGTATTTTCGCTGTCACCAATCACCATATTCATACGACCTAATGCAATCCCGATATTCTGCCCAAATCATACACAAAGTAGACGCACTGCCGTATTCTGTCAATCGCTACAAACCTCCCTGAATGCACAACATTTCTGATTGATCAGATCACCCAACTAAAGCAGCATACGATCAAATGAATAACCCGATAAAATTATACAGACAAGATGCATCCTACTCGATTTCGTCTTTTCTATCATTTATAGTAACAAGAATGTTATCTGTCAGTGAGTTTAAATAATCTCATGGAAATAAGCAACAGGTGTTAATTATGAAGATACATTAAATGAATCATGTGAACTCTGTATATGGAGAATTCGTTTGGATTTATCAATACCATTTAGCTAAGAAGGCAGCAGCATACACTTTCATAGATACAACATTAACAAGTCATTCTACTATTACTTTAGTAATACATATGTAATAAGCCCATTGATATTCATGTTAAACCTGAGAAACCTACTCTGCAGAATGCCTTCACAACAGTTATACCTCTAGACGGGGTTTATTTACGTCAAGTGTTTTGATGAATATTTAACTGTATGACAAATGAACTAGTACAGAATGACTGATATTTGTACTTTTAGCAATTCACGATATATTGTTAAAATATAGTCATTGTCTTTAGTGCAAAATGACACACTTACACACACAACATGATTAATTTCCACTGGTTAAATGTCAACAATAGGACTGCGAAATCGCCATCATTTTACTTATCAAGTTGAAATAACTATGAAAATTGAATTGTGTCGTCTTGAATTCTTCACCTGCCAAACATTACTTACAATCATTAATCTGTTTACGTTTTAGATGTGTTTGACAACCCTGTCACCAATAAAACGAGGAAATCAGAATAGTCAGAACATCAACAGTTATTTTTGTTAATTTTGTGTCAAACATTTTAAATGAGCATTTTCCTGTAATGAGTTGGTGTGACATCACAAAATCAAACAGTCCTTAACTAACTTGAAAAAAAAACATTGAATTAGTTTAATGTAAAGAAGGCTAATTATTGTCAATTATCATTTCCACAATAAATGTTGTATACATAATCACGTAAATTGACAACACTATCCTGTGATAAGCTGCAAGTAGTAGTAATGTGATATCTGGACTTACTGATTTAATTGACAGATGCCATGCATACGACCAAATGATTACAACGTATCACAATTTATCTTGACAACGTAGAACCTTTTCAGTCAAGTAACTTATCTTGACAAACAGCAGCTCAAATTGCAATTTAAAACATCACAGAAGTGATAGCAGAGTTATCATTCAATAAACAGACACGTGATTTTTTCTCAAATACTGGTGGTCAACAGCAATATAAACAAACTACAACTTCTTTTAAAATATTATAAATTCATCATTTCGTGTGCAATCGTTCGGGACCTACAGTAAGTGGCAAACATTGCGTAATAATATATTTATCAACTCCTCTAAATCCGATCTGTTCATAGAAGATGTCTAATACAAATGTTCGGAATCCCGAAATGATTTCATATTCAGCCATTCACGTCAGTGGTTATTAAATTATGTTTGAAAGCAGTGACTTATCGAATATGACAAATGCACACATTTCGTTAATTTTTGAATTCAGTGTTTTGGCAATACGAATATTAGTTGAGTACGCCTTTACAACTTGAGTATTTGTAAGTTTGATGAAAAGACTTTTATTAAGTCCGAACATAGACTTAAACTGTTCATAAAAACATACTGCTTTATTTAGATTCTAGCAAATGCATTTCATTTATTTCCTCGTTTCATTTATTTTTATTTTGTGTCGGGCTCACAAAGGAACACTTTTAAGTTTTGCTAGTTAGTCACCTGATTAAAATTAATCAGTAGTGATGTAAACACTTTAAATTTACGCATATATATGTGATTATGCTGTATTTGTGTAGTTGAATAAGTGTGAAATATAATGATTTGTAATGTAATGCATGTAAGACACTGAATATGTGCAGAAAAAAAATCGTGTTACAGTTTTATAATGAATAACAGAAATGAAATGTGATAAATTTTGTAAAGTATTTTTTAAGCTTAGATTCTAATAATTATTCGACGTAATGCATTCTTATATTAAATGATTACTTAACTTTAAACATTTACGTCTATTTATCGTTTTCTAGTTCATTAGTCAGTAGCAGATTGTAAATTGAAACTTACTAACTTGAAAATTTGATGCGGCTTATTGCAACAATTCGTCAAAATGCATTTCCTGTTATACAAACCATAATGAATATGAATTTAGGCTTGTATGAAATCTCGACACAAGTAGATATCAATAATATATAAAATAATTTTTTAAATAAAAATCATGGTTTTACAACAGTAAAAATGACAAACATTTCAAAACATTTGGAGTTAATTTTTCTATATTACGACCTTCACTGTTGAATCATACTAATTGACACTTTTTAGAAAAGTTACTTCTATATTTGTACTTGTGAACATTCTATAGATGCATGAATGAATTTTGTTTCATTACCTGTTTTCAAATTATTTCCATTTGAATTCACATAACCATTACCAAGTTTTCTTTAAACTGTTCAATTAGTTCAGCTATACACATTTTCGTTTATTTCCTGTGAATTGATAAAAATTTATTTCCTGATATCACGAGCAAGTCACCTTCACAGGCAAGATCAACAAAACACATCAGGCAGTAAAAGGGTTCAGTTGATACGTAGACTTATCAAACTGTGATAAACAGAGACAATGGAGAATTAAAATTTTGTTTAAAATTGATATTCATGTGACGTCTATAACTAACATGACCTAGAAACGAACTTGTGACACTGGAGAACAACAAGATGAATTTATGCCACCATTTTGAGGGATTATATCATGACGGAAAATGTAGATGTATAACTTTTTGCGTAGTATAAAGCGATCTCGAAGTGTTAAAAGGGTATGACGCCATCACGCTGGGCCGCTGTGGAACTTGCTTTACCAAGGTTATTTTGATTTATTGGTTCATGTATGGTTTCTTGATGGTTTAGAGTTGTAGCGTTATACCAGTTACAAGCTCTGTATTGTTTTAGCGTTTGTCAGCAAATAGTAGTACATTTTTGTACTCGTTTCTGGTCGTTATACGATTTGCTGACCTGATTAATGCCATGGAATCCTATGTAGATCTAAAACAAAATAGGATTGAGAAGCTGGTTTGCCAGCTTTTTCACTCAATTTTTCCATTCGCAAAGCTTTAAAGACATGCCAGAAAGCCTTTAGTAGTGTTATTTTCACCTTGATAAGAGGAGAGTTGTCAGGAACGTTGCAAACTATTGCTTTGTGGAGCAAGTTAATATGCTTTACAACTTTAGTCAAAGTTAAGTGGTTGAAGACTTTAGCTTGCCTTACTTTTTCTATGTCGGTATTACTATGCTCACTAAATATGTATGATATTGGAGCTGTTTCCTGTTAAGTAACACTATAGAAGTGGTACCAAGCGTGTCATATAATAAAAAACTGGCAAGATACCGAATTAGATGCAAAATAAACAAGCTGTGTGGCAAAATGTGACAGTGTTCAAAGTTTGCGCGTGACTCTTAAAATATTCTTAACTCCGCCAGGCGTCTTCCTAGAGTTACTGCCTGCTTTAGATTCGAATAAACTGATGAGACTTTGGCCTAAGATTATCAACCCTATCATAAAACAAAATTGGTAAATAACACTAACTATAAGAAGTCATGCAAACCATTTGAAGACTTCCCTAGTATTTGAAAATTACTTAGTACAGTGACATGCTATGACAGGATCGATAATAATAATCAAGAAGAATATGATAGACATGTGAAAACATGGTTTGACTGGCTAAAAGTAACAATTTTAGTAGTGGAGAGTGCTCAACATTTAAACAACTGTCAGCGAATACCAAAGTCACAGTTTTCATTCCAAACGTCGAAACAGTTCTTATGTATGAAGCAAAAACATGGATGTCTAAGAAAACTATTATTCAGATATTTGTATACAGTTTACGACATAAGATACTTCGGTTGCTCAGATACACTAATAAACAACTTGCTGTGACAAAGAATATACCAGATTAGTTAGTAAAAGACACGGAAGGTGGCTGGAACACATTACAAAAATCTCAAAATTACATCATACGGAAATCGTCAACCTCGAAGCGAAAATATGAGAAATACCGAAGAAAACATTGGGTCGGAAATTTGCAACAGACATAAAGAGATTGAATAACGCTTAAGAAAAACCAAAAGGAAAAGGCTAGTACAAAGTTGATTAGAAATTCTTGTTTGGTGACCTATGCTTTACAAAAAGCAACAGGCTGTGATTTATTGGTTAATATTTTTTATGTCTATCTAACAGCTATCTAGCTGCTGGTGTGCTTATTTTTTTCTACTAGTTTTGTTGGCATTAATGAGTCACTCACCATCTCTGAATGTCAACGTTTCCGTGGTCTAATCAGAGTATATTGTCAACAATCTTATTTAGTTTACTTAATGCGAGGTAAACCAATCGGCTAGATTAAATGCCATCATATCTGAAGGATTAGCGATAGATACAATAAAAGAATTTTTAGTTTACGATTTAAACCCTGGTTTACATGCACAAATATTGTAGGATGATGGTTTTAATTTGCACCAGTTAGAGTTTTGATAACTCATATTCAAATGTATTCAAACGACTATGTCTGGATGCCAGCCCATGTGAAGTTAAATGATATTAAGACATTTTGACAAGAAATAAGGTTGCAATACTAACTTTAATCTATCAGTTGATCAGTTACCGTTGCCCTTTGTGGTGCATAGACTGACAATTGTTATTCTCTAACCAACTCTACCCTCAACTTTCCTTTTCAGTTTTACCCAAGTGCCGTTCATTTTTTACACGTCTGCGTATGATATCCCGTCAGAACGTAGTTGTCTACAATATACCGGATAAGGCGCCACTAAGTATCGTTAGGTATTCTTTACTAAAGGCAGCTAATCTTTCAGATTGTTCTTGTCAATGCCTCCATCTTATTATGAAACATCATAAGTACTCATGCACTATTCTCTTTCGACTTGATTCTCAGTCGGCAGCACTTCAGTTAAAACAAGCTGAACAATTATTAAGTCTATCTACTAAGTATAAGAAGGTCCGCAAATTGGAGGATAAGACAGCAATCCAAACACATAGGAGACTAGAAGATTCACACTTTGGTAAAGTAGAGCAGAATACTAATGTAAAGTGCCTAAATACACCACCTGGTACTGCTACAGAATCCTATGATGGTACTGTTAATCAACAAGCGAATGTTATGCTACGAGACACACCAATAACAGGACAAGCCTCTGACAACTTCCCAAGTGATGTAGACTTAGACCATACAGCCTCCTATGCCGAGCCTTATAATTCTTCATTGGGTGAAAAGATGCGAACTCCCAAAGCTCAAGTAAAAGCCATAGTTAGCCCATTAAACAACTTAAGTATAATGAAGAGGGAGACAAAAAGACCGTCGGAACTAAAAGTAAGCTCAAAACAAGGTTTTGTGACCTCATCTACACAACGAGGGCCGAAAGTCACTGTGCCTGCCATATCATTATATAGCAAGGCTGGTTACAAGACCTCATTTTCTAAAGGTAATCGACTCGATAGTATTCAAGATCGTGGGCACTCACAGGCGGTAGGTAACCGGTTAAAACATAGCTCATTTAATTACCAGCGTAGGCTACGTGTGGAACAAGTACACAACACTTTTTACCATTGTGACGCAAATAACTTTGCATAAAATTCTAGGTCGCCGAATACACACCAGTATGCTCTAAGCCTTGGTAATCCTACACCATACACGACTTACTCAGATCGTATAAGTGGTTTTACTTTCCTTCCTCACTTTCATAATTATACTCCTGATGAGCTACTAGAATATCCTCCGTCTTTTGCTTATAGCCAACGTGCTGCCATGTTGCCTAACATAAGCTACTCAGAACATCCTAATATCTCTGACAATTTTAATAATTTTTTGGGATCAGGCAGTCACTAGTCCTGTTAGCAATACAGCTTACTCAGACATTAGCTCAAGCAGTCAGACTGCCGTATCAAACCACCATCTAGTTACGTCAAACACGAACAATTTAGACAAAGATATTATTCGATTCTTCACAATTCGCTCTTCATTTCTAAACGTTTTAGTAATTAACGCCTGCTCACTTCTTAATAAAATATCAACTCTAAAAACTATAGCCTTATTAGCTAAACCTTCATTAACATTTGTCACAGAAACATGGTGTTTCGCCTCAGTAACTGACTCAGAATTAGCCATTCAGGACTATATGTCATATCGCGGCAATAGAGAATATAGACGGGGTGGCGGCTGTCTAATATACGTAAGTGTTTGTTTTTCGTCTAGTAGAATCAATGACAAAATACTAGATAAGGTACCAGAGTTGGTCTAGATATCAGTTAATACTCTGAACTACAGTTTACTTTTCGGATGCATATATAGAACCCCCAACATATCGACCACTGTAGACAGACAGACAGACAGAAACAACGCAGAACTTCGTACGTGCGTACATCAGTTCAGGTTGCCAAAAACATCAGCACAGAGACGCAACTGTCACTTCAAATCCAAGAGTGATAGCGATAGTAGTAGTATTAGCAGTAATGCAAAACATTAGTGAGCGAAGATATGATTCGAGAAGTATAATTCAGTGAGATAAATTTGAAAGGAGAAAGATAGAGAATTCAGAAGGTTAGATTTTAAGAGAACACAAAGAGTGGACGCACCTGCGCCATCGCAAACGATTTTGAGCCATGTCGTTCAAGGTCTCTAACCATTAGTGACTTTCATCTCGCGGACCCCAACCACGCAGCCTACATCTACCAACATGACTTAGTCCACTTGTTAGTGACTTCATCGATTTCCGCCATGTCTTGGTTTGGCCGCCCCTAGCTTTCTTCCAACCTATTCCTACGCCGCAAAACATAGCTCGTCGAGGCAGACGGTAGTTAGACATGCGTAACACACGTCCCAACCACCTCAACTGATGAAGTTTCAATACCTCATCTATTGAATTGCCCTCCTTTTCTTTTGAAGCCGTTTCCTAACGACAGCATTGCTCACTCGGTTGTCCCACGATACTCGAGCAATGCTTCGGAGACACCTATGATCGAAGACCAGTAACCTACGAATGTCCTCTACTCTTAACGGCCATGTTTTGCTCCCGTATAGAAGGACAGAGCAAACTGCTGCACGGTACACTCGTCCTTTGGTTTGCAAGCGGATATCTCGCCTGCGCCATAAGTGACGCAACTTCACAAAAGCCAATCGAGCTTTCTGTATCCGTGCTGAGATTTTGTCAGTCACCAGGTCATCAGCACTGATGAGACTCCCCAGATACGTCAAGCGGTCTACACGCTCGACTACTTTACTCCCTATCACTAGTTCAGGTGCCGATGCAACCCAATCCTGAAGCAACATTTTGCATTTCGAGGGGGAAAACTGCATCCCGAACATGCTTGCATTGTTGCTGAGGGTAGTCAGAAGACTCTGCATTTTGTCAGCGTCTTCACCAAATAGGACTATGTCATCAGCATACTCTAAGTCAGTAAGCGAGGCTCCTGGTAAAAAGTCAACTCCTGAAAAGTCAGACGAAGACATGGTTATATCTAGGAGCATGTCTATGACAAAATTAAACAAGAATGGGGAAAGTGGACATACCTGACGTACACCACTTAAAGTGAGGAATTCCGACGACAGTTCGCCGTAAGCTCTCATTCGACCTGTAGTTTTAGAGTAGAGAGCTTGTATAAGGTTAATGTACTTCTTTATTACACCTTTCAATGACAGGCCAAAGAAGTACAAAGAAGTAGACAACACCATTATTAATGCTTTTGTACATACCTCTGCCCTAAATTATAATGCGAAAGTCATCGCACGTGACTTCAATCTTCCTAGGATAGACTGGAATGTTGGTAGAGGACTGTCATATGATGTAGAAAATCTTCTTAGTACATTAGAAATGCACTGTTGGACACAATGTGTACACAGTCCCACGAGATATAATAACATTCTTGACTTAGTTTTCTGTCACGATGTCACTCCTCTGTCACTTCAAGTTAGTAAAACGCTCGAAACTAGTGACCACAAAATGATTCTATGTACTCTTCCTTTTAATATTAATCTTAGTCACCCCAATAATCTTAAATTACGTAAAACTAGACAATATCGAGACTATAAAAATGTGGATTGGAATCTTCTACACGCCCTTCTAAATTGCTCTGACTGGGACAATTTTTCCTAGACTAATAATCTTACAGAAGCACTAGATATATTTTATCAAATTAATGACTCGTGTTTAGATTCGATTGCACTTATTAAGATAAGCAATATAATTAAGTCAAATGATTTGTACATACCACTTCATTACCGTAAAAAGCTAAGACGCTTGCAGAAGTGTTATTTTAAGTCAAATGGCTTTTATACATTCGTGGAAACTACCATAACCTATAATCAACTAAAAGAAGTCCACAGGTTAAATGCGATTAAAGAAGAGGTGCCAGCAATGGACAGTAGCTCCAAGATAAAAAACTCGGTGCGACTGTTCAATAAACGCCTCAAACATTCTTGGAATAGTGATATTCTCTGCATTTTACGAGATGGAGTACTGATTAATGACCATAATACTATAGTGAACCTGTTCAGCGATTTCTTTGCTAACAGAGGTAAGCCGCTGGATGATATTGAGGTAGAAATGATCAATTCGGCTACTAACCATATGGAGTCCGTTACTTTCACTTATGATGATATTTGTAAATCCATCAAATCACTTAGAACGTCAAGTAGTTGTGGAGTAGATGGGTTGGCATCCATTTATTTCGAACTCGGTCAACCTAATATACCGTTAATCCTATTAGGACTGTTCGAACTTTCATTGACAGCAGGTACATACCCTAGCAGATGGAAAACCTCTCACATCTGCCCTCGCTTCAAATCAGGTGACAGAACAAACTTGCATGACTATAGGCCCATAAATATCACCCCAGTTATCTCTAGGATAGTGGAAAAATTAGTATGTGACAAAATATCTGATTATTTACTCTGTGAGAAACTTATCTCTAATTTCCAACACGGTTTCCTCAAAACTAGGTCTTGTATGACTTGTCACTTTGAATTCTTTAATTTAATCTTTACTGAACGAAGCCTTGGGCACTTGGTGTTAGTATTGTACTTAGACATATCCAAAGCTTTTGACATGGGTAACCACAGGCTTCTTATGGACAAACTCTCCTTTAATGGGATTGAAAGTCCATTACTTGCATGGTTGAACTCTTTCTTCAGTCATAGACACCAAATTGTCAAAATTAACTCCACCCTGTTCAAGGCAGAACCAGTTGCAAGTGGCGTTATACAAGGAAGTCTCTTAGGCCCACTGCTCTTTATAGCTTCGTAAATGATATATGCAAATGCTTCAGCATGGAAAAACCCTTTCTATACGCAGATGATCTTAAAGTAATATACTCATTCCCTCCCCATGAATTCGCACACACATTCTGTAGCGTCACTGCTGAACTCAACAAGGTCGCAGTATGGTGCTCAAAATGGAAGTTAGACCTCAATGCATCTAAGTGTGGTTGGATATGTTATGGAGATAAGTGCCTCAATTTCGATCTCTTCATAAACGGTAGTAAGTTGTCTAGGCTACAGTCAGTAGTTGACTTAGGACTAAGATACTCTTATGATCTATCTTTCACAGAACAAGTTAATATGCAGACATCCAAGTCACATCGACTACTGGGTTGCATATTACGTAACTTTCATAGCAATGACTCCTACTCCTACTATATAAGGTTTGTGTCCGACCCTTACTGGAATACTGCACTTTTATTCTCAGTAATGTTTCCATTAAGAATAAACTCAGACTGTAGTCTGTACAACGTCACTTTACTCTTCGTATTCTTAAGACTGATTGTATTCTGGACTATATAACTAGGTGCATTAAATTAGGACTAGAAACTTTATGGAGGCGCCGACTCAAGTTAAACTTAATCTTCTTTTATAAGATACTGAACAATTTAGCATTTTCATCAACTAGCACAATTAAGTTCGAGGAACCTTCTTGCTATAACCTACGCAATTCAGCCTTGAAAGTAAAAATTTCACATTCCAAATCTGCTCTTTCTATGAATTATTTTACAAATAAATTCTTGAGAATCTGGAACGATTTGCCTTAAGCCATTTGAGAAACAGATTCACTTTCTTTATTTGTGCAACAGGTTGGTCATCTCATCCCCCCAACTATAGTTTCTTACTCCACCAGCGAAATAATAGGGACTTTAAATGTGTAAGCACCAGTTACCTGTCATAGTTATAGGCTTAGTGTTCTCCATCTTAAATTCAAATATAAACTCAGGTATAAACATTAATTCTGCCCATTTGTTCAGTTAACGTAAGTGGCATGTCATGTCCTTCAATGCCTGTATACACATTGATTGTCTCAGAATACCAGTGCTATTGTTTTGTGTTTTCTCTGTCTTCGTCTTTCCTATATTTGTAGATTAATATGTATATGGCCATTATGGAACCTACTGGCACAAAACTATTGACTTCACTTCTACGCCCAAGTTCCAAGTACTCTTGATCTTATCCTGCATCTGAACACGCTCAATACTCCACTCTGCAAACTCTTAACCGTTTTTTGGAATTGTAACGCAGTGGTCAAGGAGAGCGGTTCTTATTCATATTAGCACCAGGACTACAATATTTTTATTTGGTGTCCTAATAGCTAAAACTTCGCGGCAGTTGATTTGATTCTCAATTCGAATCTGTATATGTTATGAATGTCCTGACATTGACAATTTGTAATAATATTTGTATGTATGCAATCTTATCATTGTGATTATGCCTGCAAACTGGCATGCTCTCATGTACAAAGTAAGAATAAAACTATTATTATTATTAAATGTTTAGTAAACAATGCCAACATTCACACACTTGTATTATTTAAATGGTGATTTTAGTAATTTCTTAAGTTTCAGCTGCATAAAATAGAACAATCTTCACATTCCTATTGAAAACTCTAACTCTTCTGTTGTGTGATAGCTGATTTGAGTTCAAGATGACTTTCTGTCATAGAAATGCTGTCCTTGTCCTGCAAATCTATGCCTTCACATCTACATCAGATTTTCCTTGTCTACTGATGGTATCTAAAGATACGTGATGTATTCTAATAATTTACGACACAATGTAACAACTCCTTTCAACCAACATCTTACCAATTGTATTAACTACTGGTTTTCATAATTCAAAAACATTAAATTTTGACTAATCAGATTAGGCTTACGAAGGATTAATGGATAGTGAAATATCAAAAATCACAAGACAGGATGCTTAGCTTTTGTCTACACTCTCTCATTGTATATATATATGGGTTAGGCAGGCCTTCGTGAATCTTTACTTAATCACTGACTGACTAAACTTTAAATAATAGATTTAATGTGGGTGTGATTTCTCATTACAGTTCTATAATTTCAATACTTATTGACTACTGCGCATTTAGTTTCTTTTATGTCGACAAATTTAACTATCGAGGTAGTGAGATTCATATTGTTTCACTTTAGCGAAAAGTTAACGGTCAATGTCAAAACGTGGCTTGTTGTTAATTGGCTTGTAGACATTATTTTTAAGGTTAAATAAAAATTATGTACGATAAAATATTACGTAAAATTTGCAACACTAAACAGTTGACAAGGCATTTGTTTATGCGTTCGATACAAAAAGTGTTTAGAGTACGACAAAAACTCAAGAGCTATCTGTAAAAGTTAGTCTACTATCGAATTCGATTAGCGAAATCCAACAACAAGCAAATGGATGAATGAACATCTTGTGTACACTAATTATAACTTTCTGTCGTTTGAAGAAATAAATTATTTCGGTATCCCAGTCGTCTTCAAATTGTTTTACAAAGTCGTTCTAATCCACCCTTTTAACTAATTTAATTAGTGATAATAATGTTATTAGTAAAAAGTTAAGGATTAGTTTGTTATTTAGGTATTGAACATATTAGAGCGAATCTTTTATAAGGATTTGCAACTAGCATCCAAAATCCAATGCAATGATCAAAAAAGCAGACTAGATTGTGAAACGGAAAACAATCGGATACACTAAATAACCTCTATGCAATCTTACAAGTGTTTACCATTAGTATCACATATTTCACACTTGTACTGAATGTAATGCGTGAATTATATTCAATGTAACTAAGTGCAACTTTCATCAATTATTTTATAACTCTAAGATAAACAAATATAAAACGAGTAATCAACGAATTGTCAAACTCATATTGCATTAAGCAAAAATATAAATGTATTCAATACTCTTTCTCCAAGAACTGAGATCAGCAGGCAGAGTTGATACAATTAACAACAAATAGTTTACACTATGATAACTATTTGTCAAATGGAGTGGTCTTAGAAGATTCACTTAAATAAATTCAAGCTAGAAAAGCAACATGGAAAAGCTTCAACTGTACAATAGAAGACTCTGTTGTAACATATTGAATTCCACACAGATTCAGTTGTTTGAACTACGGAAACTGAATTAATAATATGTCTCCAGTAAAGCAATTAATTTCACACGACGCCACATAACATTTTCATCCCGACATATTATTCGTCGATGCATCAATGAACAATGTCTGACCTATTCATATCTATTCCTATTTTCAATGCATTATTCTTCGGTGTGGATAATAACGCTTACCATAAAACACAAATCATCTCAGAACTCATTTCTGTGTAATACTCTGTATTTTGAAGGAAAAAAGCTAGTCTTTCACCAGATCGATCCAATATCATCATGTGAGTTATCGTAATGTTATCCGACAGTTGAATTCTTACAGTGTGACTTATTGGATAAATCCATTTGGCTTTTATTAATCACATACTTATTACTTTTAAATTTTAGGAGGTTTATTAATTACAGCCTGGACTTTGTGTATGGGGACGGAAAGTGAAATCTCTACGTTTATTATGAACCTGACAACTCTTTTTAGTACGATTATATTATCCTAATAGACCATCTCTGAATTATACACATATTTATAATCTTATATTCTGTGCTATTGTAATGGTAGTATATATTCGAAATAAATATTTGAATTTCTGAAATTTGTACGACGACAAATTTAAAAGAGTTAATGATACCTTGGACGTTTAAAAATGTAGTATCTGTTTATATTAGTTTGTCACATTAAGCATTTCATAATGAAAACATAAAACATTAAAACATATCACGGACTTAATAAAATCTAGGACATTTTGATTAAGTCCAAGTATTTTTTAAGGATTCATTGTATGTAAGCCATAAGGATAACTGAAAGTTCTGTGTATACTGTTATGAAAGCATTTATTGACTTTGTGAATAAACGCGAAACGTCAAAATGGACCACTCATGGTCTTAGAAATGTTTATGATTCGCATGGCGGTGACCTGTTCTAAGGTCATTAGAATCCAGTTCAGTAAATTATTTAACAACAGTCAAGAGGATTTGGTTTAGAATACTGTTCTTTATTTTGAATATATGATAATTATTTTCTTTATTCTATGCACCATTGCATCATTTACTAGCCACCACAATGTCACAAAGCTAAGGGTTTTATTTGTTCAACACTCAAATGTTTTCTTACTAAATCATTGCATACACACATTTGTAATAACAAAAGAAAAAATTTCCTTGTTAGGAAGGCTGGAAGATTAATTTAAGCTGTTTGTTTTTCTGAAGAAATATGTACTGAAAAATGCATTGTGGAAAATAGTAAGGTTTTGTTGCATTTTGTACCAGTACAACACTAAACGCAATCGTTGATAGATCTTTAATTTTCATAGAATACTCGAAAACATTACTGTTTTCAGAATGGCTTTCTCATGTGCAGATATGGAGTTTCATAATTTCTAAGAAGGTTTATTGCATTATACATCAACTGTTGATCAGATAATGTTTAAGACAGAAGAGAAATCGAACATTAAGATTAGGCATTTTATTATACAAATGAATCAGAAAGTGTCAATAGGCAACAACACAATTGACCTTATTTCATAAAAATAATATTTAATATAAAATCTTTAAAAGTCATAATGGATGTTCAAGTTCCTAGCAATAAAGTTTAATAAAACGTTCAATAATTTATTTATTTGTTTATAGACTAAATAAATGGTATTCATTAGGAATTTTTTGAAAGGAGTGTGAATGCAAACAATTAAAATTGACAAACGTGTAACCTAAGCAACTTAGAAAAACCACTCAAAATTAAGAATAATTGAAAGAATACAATCGGTATTGTAGAACAAACTGGTTTGTAAATTTGGTCATATATATATTATTTAGTTAATGAAATGACCGATGGTTTTTTCCATCAGTGTTTACCATTGAAAATCTGTACATTTGGTAAACTCGGAGAGAGTTGATTCTTCAATGCACTTATAGAAAGATAAGTAAACAGGATTATATTTTGACCAATTCATAAAGCATTAACTAAGAAAATCCACTTGAAATTTAATGAAATCAACATTTGGAGTTTGCTGAGTTTTTAAAAAATGCATAGAACACTCAAGTAATATGATTCACCGGTGATCGAATGATCTTTTGTAAAACTTTCTGTCATCACATCATGCATAATGTAAAAAAACAACCAAAAGTGAAGGACAATTCTGTTTCATGATTTGCGTCAAACAGACACGTTGGAGATCGATGTTTATATTGGTATAGACAGAAATATCGGTTAATTTAACAGAACTAACTGTGTAGTCCGTGTTCATGTACCTTGGTTCAGTTTATCAATTACGTGATATATTATTATTAAATATCAGAATCAAACTTACTTATTGACCGATAATTATTAGCCACAAAAGTGATCACAGTTGGATTGTTAAACATGTAATCATTAAATAACTTACTACTCACTCTACTACAATTAGTCAAAAACGATCAACAAAATAGCAACTAGAAAAAAATAATGCAAAAATCCATAAGGCGATAATGGATTGAACTACTGATAGGCTTGCTTTACTACCTTTAAATCGAATCAAAGTACTTCTTAGAAATGTATTGAGATACAATTATTTTAATCCAGTAAATGCTACTTACCACAATCAAACTTGTATTGGTGTAACTTAGGAGACATATAATGAGATTAGAATATTTTGTTTACTAACACTTTTACAAATGTAATGCGACGTTTTGTAGAACACAGTAAATTTTCAGAGATATCATAATACACTTTTCAAAATTCATGCAACTTAATCTCCAAGCATTGACACTATCCTGTTTTTTATATAAGTAACATGTATAAATCTCAGTTGTGAATCGACAATATATCACGGTATTTCTACATTTTGATAATGCTGAGCAATACTTACATTAATTTGCTAAAACAATTTGTCGTTGTACTAAGTTGAATACTGATAAATGCGTCACTTTTTGACGCGTCTTTCAGCATGTTTCTTTTTTTTTCATTCACAGAAGATGATTTTAACCACTGTTTTCTGTTATTTCATGCACGAAAATACAAATTTCACAACTTATTACTACATTACAAGCTATCACTCTCTACATTAAATTATTCATACATACACCACGCCTTCTTTAAACATTGTACCATGTGGTTGTCGAGTATCAAAATGATTGCATCGTTGAATAATTTCAATAAGACAAGTAACTAAATATTTCCAGAAAATCTGCTACGAATGATCAACATCTAACACAAATAAATATCCTGATAATTTGAATAAGATTCAAATAATTGACGCTAATCAAATAAAAATATTCACTACAGATTCATCAAACACTAGTTTGTACAAAATACAATTTGATTCATATTAATTGCAATTTTACGGCTTCCTAACAGCTAGATAAATGTCACTAAACTGTTGTCTATCTTCACTGTGTAAAAGATCGTCAAAGAATTCTATAAATATGCAATATTTCTCACATCAAAGTGATATTTGATAGGTGATATTTTTTCTTTATTAGTGATTTGCGAATATGGTAGTCTGTTCATTCTTGTAGCCTAAACTTGTTTGGTGATTTTCAAAGTGTTTACACCATCGTGTTTAAGTATGCTGTTGGTAAACTGTCTTAATTTTGAAATCATGCGATGAAATAGAAACTCAGCTATTTTCTAGGTTCTATTACAAAATCTTCTTATTTCACGCTTATATAAATCAGCATTTAGATCTGTTGATTCACCTATTAATATGCATGGATCTAGTTGAGTTAATTACCAACATTTGTTTTGTCTCAGCACTTTATGCTATCATACATCCTACTTAACACATCCTCATCGGCACACAATATGCTTTTAGCTAAGAACACAATCATCAATAAATCACATTTAAAGTTGCTAATGATAGTTGAAAAACTCTCGATGTATTACTGGCTTTACCTCATCTGATATAGTTAAAACAGTAAAAACAACAACCTATTAGCGTGAATATCTACATTCCCAATTACCCATATATATTGACGAATATAAATCATTATTGATTAAACTGAGCAAATATAGTGTCGTTGTAAGAATCGTTTTGTTAATTTTCAAGTAGAATAAACTAAATTCTTCATTAGGAATGTCTAACATATCTGTATATTTTGAGCATAATACGATAATCATTGAAGTCTGTATTTCAGTCATGTAGTTGTTGTCATGTGTCTAAAGTTTCAACAGTAAAAACATGTAGATGAATGTTAAATGATATGATGTGAAAGATAATATGCGTTAAATATATCCTTAATCAAACCACTAGAGTTTTAGGCTTTTAAAATAATCGAAATTGACAGATTGCCTCTTTATTATTAAGAACAGATCTATTGGTCATTTTTAAGGTGATATGATTATTTAAAAATGCCTACACTCATTCACATAGACAATTATAGAAAGGCATCAAAACGGGTTGTTAATAGTACTAAAAACACAACTTACTTCACAGTATATTACACTGTATTTAAGATACTTGCGAACTGTTTTTGCAAAGGTCTAGTATTTTGCGAAATGAAGCCATGATACATCTTTTTTCTAAAATTTTATCTCAATGGAAATCAGTGTAGACAAAAACTCTGGTCATTATCCACTCATGTCGTTAACTCAAAAATATGGTGGTACACTGCAAAACCATTTGCATAAACAAAGCCTTTGAAAACTACGTAATGGGACTCGTAGCGTGTGTTGTTATATCTATAACTTTCTATTATTATCTTATTCATTGCTAGTTGACCTACACCACTTTTGCACTAATCAAGAACTCTGGTCATAAGAGTTTAAGTGATCCAGGTCATTGCGATTATCAAGCACTGTCATGTGCATGTGATTCTACGTAGGTTAAGCAGCTACTACACACCAATCATTAGTAAATACAAATTAGGTTGATAGATATATCTATATTCGAAGCCATTGATTTGTTTAACTATTGAGCCATATTCTATGTCACCATGAACACCGAAATCTGAGTTGTTCAATATGAATTAAGACAGTGGAATCAATGAATTAATTGTGTAGAAGGCCAATGCAGTCAATGACAAAGGGAAATTTTCGATCATAATTATCAGTTTATCATTATTATGAATAACCAAATATCAGCGTATTACGAATTCGTGACAGTTTGTATTCGGTGTGATCTACGAAAGCTTTAATTTAAAGGAGTTCACATATATATTGCATCAGAATACTGTAACCCAATCAAAACATACAACTGCATGATGTTTGTCTAGGAGTTGATAGTTGTGTAATAAATGTAGTCTGATGAAATTTTAATACGCTTTCATCACTTTGAAGAATATCACTTGGTTATAATTGAAGTAAAATTTCTATCGACACTTTTGTGATTTATGGAACTGTATCAATACACTGACGTTTGTAAGAAGACGCAATTCAGTTAAACACATCGATTCAATTTCACCTTTCATCTAAATGATTTACCCCCACTAATAAAATGTGTGGGTGATTTCATTCTAAAATAGACATCTTATGACTACTTTCAGGGTATCATAAAATCCTTCAATCGACACTGCAACATACACGTCATTTGTCAACACGCATATTATCAGTAACATTATAAACATACATTTTATTAATTCAGTCTTCTCATAATGTTTTTAAAACTGAGATAAGTAAACAGTGTTCACTTTTTGCTCTTAGCTATCTACTTATAGCAGACTAATAATCATTTGCATCAATCCAACGTACATTCACAGTACATCAACTTATTACAAAACAAACTTACTCTGCTCATTGATAATACGACTGTCAGACACTTTTGAAATGTTATTTATTGAATAAGTATGGTTAGATTTTAACACATTAAATATTTATTATGAAATAATACAAATCATCAGATCATTATTGTGTGTTTTGGAGAAAGTCGATGATAAATTTGTATCTGATATGCATGTTTATTTACAAAACTCAATAATAATCAACATAAGTTTACTAGAGTTAGACGTTTGAAAGTAACTACGAGAATCTAGTGAAAAGAGGTGATAAATGGAGTTGAATTGTGTTAGCTGTGTAGTAGTTATTGACAAATGACAATCAATGTAGTTAAACAATATATTGAGAATTGCCTGGAGTAACAAATATTAATAGTTTAATTCTTGTCCAAGGATTGAATACATATTCAGAAAATTCACACTGATTAGGTCTATCATACATATATATGTAAATACATATAATCGCCACGACATTCTTTAATTAATGATTCTCGCGTTCATAATATGTTCATGTATGCTCATCGACATGTGTTTCAATTGTAATACTGAGTTACCTTGAAGTGGTAACATTAATTAAGACCATATTAATCAGAAGTGAAACTGAACTCGCGAACATGTGTTTCAACAGCAATAATTAAATCCATCGATAATGTTCTAAGCTATGTGGGTGATGTCCTGTCTCCCTAATACTTGAGCTAATGATAAGTCTGATTAAAGCACTCGTGTGTCGAGCTAGCATGATTAGTTTTATGCTTTATCATACTGAAAAGCTGCTGCTACATAACACGGAGTAATCTTCAAATATCGACTAACACATTATTATCATCATTGTTGTTACAATCACTGGTAGAAGGAAGTAAATATGTGGTTTCCAAATTATTGCTTTTTTGTAACGCAATAAGATTGAATTAGTCTTGATGTAACACTAAAATGACAAAAACTTTTGACAAGTTTATAATATCTGACTTAACATTTAGATAACAGTAATGGTAAATTATTCGGCAATACAAGCTATTGGCTTATGTCTATCATTATCTGTCTGAATAGTTGTCGAATGTGAA
Source organism: Schistosoma japonicum (assembly GCA_025215515.1). Classification (NCBI taxonomy): domain Eukaryota; kingdom Metazoa; phylum Platyhelminthes; class Trematoda; order Strigeidida; family Schistosomatidae; genus Schistosoma; species Schistosoma japonicum. The sequence continues at coordinate 70,693,570 of CM046069.1, forward strand.
AATGGAGCTCTGTGGTTATGCAATTTATAATTTTCCTACTGGTTAATAAGTCTAGAAGAAGTCGCAACATTTTGTGAAGGTGACAACTAGTTTGATTCATTGGTAAAGTTAGCCACATTTACTACCTCGAATATACGATCGGTGAATTGTTATCTGTATCAGATAATCAACCAGGTATATGTATAATAAGAAAGCGTAGAAGTTGTAAATTAATTGCTGACAAATATACTCATAGTGGTAATACTTAAGAGTGCAGTGATCATTACTTCTCATGATATTGACAAAAGCTTCTACAGATGTAACTTTTCGGCTGTAAATTTCTGCATGCATGAATTGATTACATGTGCCTTTTACGAAACACTCATAAACGTTTATCAGCCTACTCTGATTCCAGTTTCAATGATCATGTGTTCACTTAAAAGGAGTCAAAAAGAAGCTTTTATAGATTTGCACTGACTAACTCACTCGCATGATGGGGATTTGAACGAAAATATTCCATTCAGACAATTCTAGTCGGTTTGAGCTGTCTGATGAACTTTACATAACAGAACAGGTTTTTTTCTGTTTTGATTCATTTAATTAGAATCATGAGTTGTCAAATCTGTCTAATCTACATTGAAATGATATGATTTGCTAGGTTGATAATTTCGTAGTACATAGCTTCTCAATGTCTTATTGATACTGTTGATTTGTTCACTAGTATGTCGAACAACTTCTACTTGATTGGAGATGGGTTGGTTGACTGTCATTAGTTTATTGCATAAGAACAAATTGCAAAATGTACGATAATAACAAACAAGCTAATATGCATAACTATGTAATCGGAGGTGGAAATTTCACAGGTCTTCGTAAATTAATCAATCATTCTCTACGTTAACTTATTAAAGGGATAATGTTTAAGATTTCTTCATTGTTTGTAATCCATTCTATGGTGAGATAATCAGCAGGCATGTCAATGTGAGTAGACTTGTATTTGATATTGTTTTACAAGTTGCTGATAACGTTTCTGTAAAAATTGATATTGACAATGCACTGAACTACTCAACACCTTACAGTCTAACAATGGAAACAGTTTCACACAATTTTTCCCGATTATTGACTTGAACACTGCATTAACAACTAATTACTTAGAATAAAATTAACTTATTTAATCGTGTTTAGTTACCATCAGCTGTAAAAAACTTGAAATGCCACTTCAGGAAATTCAACTTATTGATATTCACGATTCAGGCTTTCATTTACATGGTATCTTTTTAATGATTTCGACAGCAACAGTTAGAAGTTTGACTCTGATGTCCCCTGATGTAATGATTTGTAGTCTATGTTGCTAACTGACAAGACACAAGGTTAGAGTTTAGTAGTCATCAACGAAGATTAAGAAATATTCGTTTATTTGAATTCTGGTAATCCCAAATCAATTGAGTAGTGAATTGAAGAAAATCATCATTTCAATAAACTTTGCAGAAGTCAACATATGCGGTTATTTTACAAAATCACATCGACGGGCTTCTTTTACATTGGGATTGGCAGTCATCTGCTGTAGGCTCCAGCATAATACTGAACAGATTAGATACAAATAAAATTTTGCATTGATCAAGGAATTTCAAAAATACATTTATGATACTAAAGTGGGTTTCTACACAATCAATCAATATAGTAAAATCAAATTTCAGAAGTGAAATTCAATGATGATGTTAAAACAAACAAAGGTAAGTTAAGTTTAGTCTCAATAGTGCTTCAGTAATGCAATGCAATAAATCAAATTTTGTAATTAAAACGCCAGATGTAATGCTTCAGTCAAAATGTTTTGAATAAAAATAATGAAGTTACATTAATCCTAATTCAAAACAAGTGTAATGAAATTAAAGACAATTTGTAACAACATTATCACGGCATTTCTTTAATATAAATAAAGTAATTCACTAGTGTTTAATCCTTCTATATGTTGTCATACCATGTAAAATTAAATGAACTTGAAAAGATCTCACAACTTACAGACCGATAATATTGTTTATCACTTCCTTTTTCTTGAACGCAGTTATTCAATGTTTTTTTAAAATTGTGCAACGGAGACCATATATTAGACATACAACATTGTTCATAAGTAACTGGAATTCATATAAACTTGTATTACTAGACATTTGTCAAACAATATCAAATTGATTATGCAACACGCCAAATAAATGTTACGTTCGATACACGGACTTTTAATTTGAGCATATCACACGTATGAAACAGTATAAAAAAACACCAAATAACTTCAAAAAATTATTGGCACAAAATAAATCTCATTCATGTGTAGTTCTTTCTACTAGTGGGTATAAAAACAATTATGATAATAATAATAATAATAATAAGTACGTTAATATTTGTAGATCACTTCATTACACTCAAGGATAACTGTTATTATGAGAAAGTATAAAATGAGTTATGTGAACACTGCACACGAGTGCTTTGCTCATCTGACTGATAAAGTTATTACAAACAAAGCAGCATATAACCTGAAAATGTCAAAGTATTTTCAATGAATTTGATTATTACAGTTGAAACACATAGCCACGATCATACCTTCATTAATGATGAACATACTTATGTTAAGTTAATTATCTGATGCATTCTTGAAAATATTCATCAAATAAAGAACATAACCATAGTGACTAACATACTGTGCAACCACAGATACATATGTATCACTACATCCATCCCTGTGAAATGAATACCGCATTTTAATCTATTTATTCATTAATAGTTAGGAAATAAAATCTTACATTTAAGGGGTTGTTGTGGAGATAGTTAATTTATTAATGCTGATATCACGAATTGATCTGAACCAGACAACCATTGATCAACTGGAAGTACTGGACAGCTGTTTTCGTCCTTGTATGGGACTCCTCAGCAGTGCGCATCCATGACCCTGGTGGGGATCGAAACCAGGACCCTCTGGCTCCACGACGAGCGCTTATCATTGGACCACTGAGCCAGCTCCTAATGGTTGATATTTCTAATTCAGTCAATTCGTGTTACGTTTGCGCGACCTCATCCATTGTCATCGGTGAGTTACTGTCTCACTGTCTCACACCCGACACGATTGAA